>VZTH01018285.1:73550-249874 GCA_013397815.1 Aleadryas rufinucha
AAAACTAAGAAAAAAGTGAAAAATACAGAAAAAAAAAAAAAAAAAAAAAAAAAGAGAGGGAGAACCAGAGGGCAGATATCTATACTGTAAAACTGTTAAAATGTAGTGGTGGTTTCATGTGAGTTTGTAGGTGTTATGTTGGAAGAAGGGGTTGTTTATGGTTTGGTATAAATAATGGGAAAAGTAATTAAAAATAGTCAGGTGACAGCCTAGTGTACAGTTCCAGTGAGGTTAATAGGAAACTAATCCTTAATTCCACACTTCATAAAATTACAGAAATTGGAAAGGGAAGATTGGAATACAAAAATATTATAGGTCCTGAGAAGATACCTCACAGTGAGACATTTAGAGTCTGTTTTATTCACTTCAATAAAGAGAGAGTTCAGAGTTCTTGATCATAGACCCTAGTACTGTGTAGAAAATAATAGATACTAGGAGGTAATTTAATCTAACAGGGAAAGGCATAACAGGAACAACAGGCCTCAAAGAATAAGGCAAGCAAAATTCTAATTAAAAATAAAGCACAAATGCTCCTGAAAGAACATCATAAATTGTTAGAACCAAACCTTAGGAGGAATTGTGGCTTTTCTGTCTCTGCATGCCTTCAAATAAATACACAAAACTTGAGCAAGAAAGGTATTTTAGCAAAACACTCAGATGTTGGGCTAGATATGGAGAAAGCTAAATGAAGTTTAATGACCTATGATTTACAAGAGGAGGTCAGGCTAGAATATCTAATAGTCCCTTCTGACCTCACACACTATAAATCTATGAATAAATCTATGAAAATGCTATGACTCACCACTTCCTTGAAAAAATCCATTTTCTTCTTGCCTTTAAAACAAGGTGGGTTCTCCAGTGCTTTGAGGGTAAATTTCTGCACTGGTCAAAGCTGCCTGGGAAGCCATGGAGGTGTTGATGCTTAGTACAGGTTAGGCTGTCTTCTTGCATTGATTTCACACTGGCTAGTTGTGTCACATATCTATGCTGGCAGCTGTCAGGGTTCTGGCAACTTCTGGTTATAACACTAATTATGACACCATTTCCCCTTTTTAAATGGTGATTGGGACTGCCAATTTTTTGTTGCCCCTTTCTGTAGGCCACTCTTCGGTCTCTATCCTTCTTTGAAAGTGGGCATCAAAGCAGATGTGTAGAAGCTGTCTAATTGTGACCTTATCAGAAGAAACTGTGTTGATTTTACTGTCTGAAGAGAAATACAGATGATAGCCAGATAGATAGAATCCATCCAAGCCAAACTCTTAATGACCCTAAGGATTCTGAGATAGGAAAAATAGCAAACTTTTTAAAGTAGAAAAATGGGCAGGATAAAATGAAAGTGAATTCTACCTTAATTCCAGACCCATGACATCATACACAGGTGTTTATAGCAGAAAAGTAGAGTTCCCTGAGCAGAAGATTTCTAGGGAATATGGTTGAAAAGATAAAAATAGTGAAAACTTCTAAAGAGAGAACTCTATAAAGTCAAAAAATGAGTGAAGATGGGTGAGAAAGAGGCACTTCTGGGATAAAGAGGCTGCTCTGTATTTTTACCAGGAGGGCATCTTTTAATTTCCAACAGGAATGTGGTTGTTTTCCGCAGAGAAAATACTGAAAGTCAGTACCATCTGAAATTTGCTCTATTCTCTCAGGATGAATCCTTTCTTGGGATATGAGGGGCAGGAAGCTGATTTGGAGAGATATTGCTTATATACCTATGAGCTGGCTTTGGTGTATGGGTTTTTTTGGCAGGTTCCTGTGTAAATTTTACAGCAGTGTATCATAGTTTGTTTAGCAAAAAAGTAATAAAGTTAAAACTATATCACTGGGGAAAAAAAAAAGCTTTTTGTATGCCATGATTATGAACTTGTGTTTAAGATGTTAACACCTCTATATATCCTGCAATAATGATTGTACTCTTTCTTATGACCAGTTCCAAACCCTCAGAGTGGTTTTTTATACCCCAAAATATCTTCCTTTGCTATTACAGGAGATTAGTTACAAAAAAGAGGGAGATATTAATCCAGTAAAGGTCACATCATCTTGATTACAGACAGCCAGTAAAGCAGACTTCTTATCTCTAGCAGAAATGAGTGGTACAAGTCTGAAAAGTTTAAATCTCATTTTACAAAAAAAAAAAAAAAAAAAAAAAAAAAAAAAAAAAAAACCTTTTTTTTTTTATTAACCCCANAAAATCCATTTCTTTACTATTAATCCCTAGAAATCTGCACAGCTCATTTTAATGCCATGCTATCTAAATGGAATTAATTTGACAATGCCCATCCTTGAACCTCCCACCTCAGGATTTTGTAAAGTTTTTGTTTCCCTCATCCTCCACCTTTTATTACTTGAAATGTGTTTTCTGAGCATTTGTCTACAGGCAACCTGAAATTTCATTTCCTTGCAAATTTCTGCATCCTATAGTTAGGTAATTGTGTTGTATTATTTATCAGGAGCCAACTGTCTGTTCACACTATGCAGATGTAGACAAAGATGTGTGTCCTGCCCTGAGGAGCTTGTAGGCTAATTCAAACACTCTTATACCATGAACAGTATACATGTTTAAGATAAAATTGGCAGGTCTGGTATGGTGATTAATCTCAAACACAGCTTACAAGGTTAGTATTATTGATTTCAAGCGTACTACTTATGTGACTAAATTGTGAAGTGCAAAAGTGTTTGCAAATGAAGTTCTTTAAGAGCTGATTTTTAGATGTGGCATGCATGACTGTATTATATTTGATAAATGAGTGATTCCAAAATGCTCGGAAAAAGTATGCGACAACGTATGGAAATAAAATATTCACCTCAAAAAGGTGATCTTGCTACAGTGTGAAGAATCTGAATTCTGGATTTTTTGATGAAACCAGGATGTCCCCCTACTAGTTGTTTTTCATATATTGAAATGATTGATTAATTTGTCTTCAATTATCAGAATTAATGTGTAGCTAAGACACTTCTAGTGGAAAATTAAGAATCAAATTTCTTTGGCTTTGAGTTCAGAATATGGAAACTGACAGGTATCCATTTTATCTTACAGTTTCAGTGAAGTACAGGGGTGAGAGTGAGAAGGGCGCAAGAATTTGTCTCTTTCACTCAGTGGTATAGAGTAATATCCCTTACAGGTGGGATGAAGAGGGACAGAATAGTAGCGAAGGAGGTGGTTGAGTGTGGAGAGGGAAGGAGCCCCTCTTTTGCCCCTCAAGACACTAATCTGCTATGTGCAAGCCTTTTGCAGCAGTTCACAGGGCACCCAGCAACATGCCACTGTTTTCTGTGTATCTCACAGGAAAGGCAAATAGGATTAGTGGCCCTTGGTCTTGCACAGCAGAGCTCATGTTGGAGAGAGCTGCTAATGGTTATGAACTGCCTCTGCTTCCTACCCCTCCTCTCTTCAGTTTTCCATCATCTAATGCTCTTTTTAACTCACAGCGATCATAGTTACACTGCAATCCAATGCAGCACCGGGATCCAGAATCTAGTACTGAATGAGTTCTGTTCAACACCAGAAAAAAAATAGAGTGACATCTCTGTGCAGGGAGCTTGGGCAAAACACCATCGTTTGGAGGGACTAAGCACCTTGCTGTGGTGCTGCAGTACGTTACATGTGTACTGTGATACAGAGCACCCTTCTACTTCTCCAGCTATCCAGGCCATGTTTTACTATGTTTCCCATAGTGTCACAGAGATCTGGTCCCTGTTTCTAGCAAAATGAGGGAGTCCAGACTTCACTGCCTCAGCGTACTGTGGCAGAGCATCTGGAGCAGAGGTGTCGCATGGGAAGCAGGCTTGGAGTCAGAAGCACTTCCTCATCAGTGGACCTTGCTCCCAGCTGGCTGTAGTATATTTGCAACAATATTTTTGTTCATTTTGAACAGGTTCCACTAAGTTGTTCTGACTCAGCTTTAATTCTGAAGAGAATTGGTGCAGCCTGTTTTGGCCCTTGAAAAAATTCTGTGCATCTTTTATTTTTCTCCTGAGCTATTTTTTACAATGTTTGCCCTGGAATTGCCCTTCATGTGTTTTAATACTTCTGTTATCTCCAGATAACAGATCACAAACCTTCACTAACTACATTTAGACAACTCATATATGACACACGTTTTTTTTCCCCAGCATCTCCAGTAATGAAAAGCTGTAGTGGTGGTGTCAAAGTTAAATACACCATAGAAGCACTACCTGCTCCTCACAAGACTTCATGCTAAAAAAAAAAAAAAAAAGAAAAAAAGACATGTTTCTTGGAGATAAAGATAGTGACATTTTTTCGATATGAGGCCTCAGGCTAATAGAAATGTCCTTTCCAAAAATAATCATATCCAGGTAAAGTTCTGTGGTTGGATAGCCCAGACCATAGCTTGTTGCTGTGATGGTTTAAAGAGGCAGCCTTCTGCTGGTTGTCTGAGGATCACTCAACTTTTTGTTATTTGTTTTCTCCCTCTTCAAAATTATCTGCTGCACCCAACCATCTGTACCACACCTACCCTTCATCTTAACTTGCTGGGTCTACTGTACACTCATTTCTCAGATTTTGCCCTGAAATCCTAACAGATTATTTCTACCTAACTAGCTTCCACTAGAGCTAACCTGTGGGCCAGTCCACAAAACAAGGCTTCTGCTGCCCAGCTTCATGCTGCCACTTCAGGATCAATGTTGTAACCCAGGCTGTGGCTGGAAAAGCAAGATATTGACATTGCTGCTGAAACTGACACCAGGATAAAGAAAATGCCTTTGGGTGTGCTGCTGCTGTTCTGCTTTACTGCAATATTTCCAGTGTAGAAGGGAAAGGGCTAATTTTGGAACGGGAAAGTGAATTAAATGTATAGTTTCTGACTTCTAAACAGTACAAAATATCAGCCCAGCACTGATGTGGGGGTACCTGTCTGCTATGTCAAGAGAATCTCTCTAAGTGCTTTCATGTCCTATGTTGTTTTCACCGAACACATTCTTTGCTCTGATTTGGGGCTGCAGCCAGGCACATCTTCAAACAAATTAATAACCTTTTCCTCATGAGGACAGACTGACTTCAAGAATGACTACAAGTGGGTACACTGAAGCAATTTTAAATCATTGGTACTCATCTAAATAAAAAGTAAATAAAAATAGGGCAGCATGAGAGAGTAGTGAAAATATTTCATCGCTATGTCAAAATAAAGCTAAAAAGTAAAGTTACAATGGTGAAACGAAAAAAAGAGGAAAATAAAGCAAATCACCCCATAACAAAACACTGAGGTCAGTAATTGAAATGAAAACACTGAAACAAGATGGGAAAAGCAAAACAAAAAGTCAAAATCTCTCTGGGGTCATAGAACCATAACAAAAGAGAGAAGTGGAAATGCGTCTATTTTTAATCATGCCAAAAACCTCTTAGTCAAAGGTCTGCTGAGTTTATCCTTTTTTTTCTCAGATAAATTTCTGTAGGTTTTTGTGGATGCTGAAAAGCTTTCAGCAGAGAAATTTTCCAGCTTTCTGCAGTATTTTGTGAGACTGTAACATTTTGTGGGAACCCTGTCTTTCCCATGCAAGCTATTCAAAACAATATTATGCTTTTCTGTAAACTATTTTGCACCTGCAGTTGTTTGTAGAATTGTTATGATACTGACTAGAGAAATATTTTGAAATGGCGGTTGTAGAATTTGACCAATCACCCTAGGAGGTGGGTGACTAGAGATCCAATGGACTTACACCATGCCAGAGCTCTAAAGTATAAAAGAGGTGATAAATAATTAAATAAAAAAGCTTCTTCTCTCTACTTCCTGGACCAAATCTGTGTTCCTTCTCTCTCCCTCCTCGCGATAACAGCGACAGGTTTTTGCAAACACAAATTGAAAAGGCTGCTTTAATGGTAATTAAGAAACTGACTGCCTGATAAGACATAAGAAAGCAAAAACTAAAAGATGGGATGAAGGAACAAGAGAGGAGTCTTCGAAAGGAAACTGGAAGAAATGTGGACATTTCAAGATATGTAGGTGACACTGTTCCAGGGTTATGAAGGAAATGTTGCAGGGACCAGGTTCATCATGGAAGCAGTCCTAATTCCACAGTAAAAGCCTTGTATTATTATTACTACTATTATTATTACTTGTATTATTTGGACAGAGCAACCTGGGCACAATGTGAGTATCTGATGTGTTTCGCTGCTTGGCCATGACGCCTTACTCAAGAGTAGTTAAGGAAAGGTTTTTCTGCGTGACTAGCAATATACACAGGTGATTACAAAGCTGAAATACAGCAAACTACGTCATAGGCAAGACAGAATAGAGAAGTTTCTAGTATTCAAAGATTTTAGCAACAGACATGGCAAAGAAAGTAAAAGTATTAGAAATGTTGTACAAACCCATGGCTTTGTTGTAGCATATTATGGTGTCTGCAATCCATCACTTTAATACAGACATTTGCTTTTCAGTCTGCAACTAGAGAACCACTAGTATTTGTTATACGCATTCAATATCCTGAAGAAATAATCTCTTTTGTGTCTGATACAGCATTCGTTCTCTTCACTATTAAAGTGCATGTGCATGGGTGAAAAGAGGAGTCAAACACGACACTGGTTTCACAGGAGGTGTGGTAGCTTTATATTTGTTCAAGGAGAGTTAGACATATTTTATTGTACCCTTTTCACACAGATTAGCAAACAGAGCTTGTGAGAATTCTAGAAGATAACCATGTAAAGTAATTGTATAGCCAGTCTAACAAAGTTATATGTTCTGAATTATGGCACAGTTTTGATTTGTTGATATATAATAAAATCTAAGTGGTGAAGATAACATTTAAAGAACTCTTTAAATTCTTTTCAGAGCTCTAGCTTTTGTGTGTAATAGATTTAGATATTATAACATAGATGCCAAACTTATATCTTTAAAATGTACTTATGCAAATCTCACTGAACAGTGAAATGAGCACACAGAGATATGGGAGTATAAGCACAAGGATGCAGCAGGGGATGGACGTAAAAATGTTGTAAGTGCCACATCTGAAAACTTGGCACAGCCATCTGCTTTCAGACCCAGGGAAAAGCTTGCTTCATGTCTCTTAACACAATGCCATGTATTATTTCTGCCCTATTCGAAAGTAGCTTGCTAAACATGAGTATGGTGAGTAGCAGCAAGATTGTTCATTAATTTTTGCCTTCTTACCCCTCTTCCCTATTGCTCCTTGCTACAAGCAAACCTCAAACAACACTTCGTGGTGGGTCTTCCACAGTATTAAAAATTTCCCAACTGAAGTGTACCCTGGCACATTCGTTTGTAAGAAAACTACATATCACTTGCATAAAAGTCAGGGCTGACTGGAGGAAGGGTCCATTGAAAAGAGAATGGATGCCTGTGATGTTTGCTGGAAGTGCCCATCACAGGCACAAGCTATCCACCTTCACAATTCCTGACTCCAGTGTCAGCCAAGGGAGAGCGGGGCATGGGGCTGGCAGGGACAACGCTGCTACTTGGTGTGGGAAAACCTTCTATGCTACAGGCAACTGGAAAGTCTAGCAGTAGTTCTGCCTGGGGCAACCTAGACTTCCCCTTGGCTTCATTTTGTGCCCCTGCTTTCCCTCCTGCTTGGTTATTTTCCAGTTATGACTAGACACATAATGCAGAATTTTTAAGGCTGTTATGACAGGTTTAATTTTTCAGCTGCTTTATTTTCTTTTAAATCTTTTAATTTCCTTTATGTCTGACTTCACCTCCCCTTCCTTCTGTGCTACAACACTGCTGAACTTTAATAAAGCAATACTGAATCCAAGTTACATTCAGATTATGAACACTCAGTCAAAAAGTTTGCTAGGAATTGATAGGTTGGTTAACCCAAAAATTGAGATAATCTTTAGTACCTCTAAAAGCAGATATTTGAACTCTGTTTCTATCCAATCTACTGCATAATAGAACGGGTTGAACTAGTACCTTTTTCTTTCTGCACCTATTCGCATTGCAATTGTTCTCTCAGAAAGTGATTTGTTTTGTGCTGCTTTCCATTCACATCACGACCCAATCAAACCACAGAATATAGGAAAGATCAAAGTAGTACAGCATACTCGCCTACAGTAATTCACAGAATATATGAGGCATTAAAATTTTCATTCCTCATTCTCATAAGAAAGACTATAAAGGTAACAGAAAATGATGCAGAATATGAATCTGTTCTTGAGACAATGATTGTATCAAGAATGGGAAACAGTATAAACCAACAGACCCTTTCTTGTTACTGTCTTTATCACACTGAATGCAGCCCTCGCTTGTGTCATTCACAGTTTTATTTCTTTTTCACATGCTCCTGGTATATCTTTCTTAAACAGAAAGCACAATAGAGCAAAAAAATCTAACACACCTTTTCAGAGGGTAATAATTTCTCCTTTTGAAATGTCTGGTTTTACTTAGAAAAATTCTGCCTAGTACATAATAGAAAAGAGGTGGACAGAAAGAATAAAAGTTGTAATGAAAATGGTTTAACACACAGTCCTGATCTGAATTACATCTACAGACCAGATCTTAAAATGCAAAAGTCTGGAATCAGAAATAAATGGAAATACTCAATGAAAATTCAAATTTGGTAACTCTTCACAGAGACATATTCTGCAAGATCTAAATGGCACATTGGAAGAGATGTACAAATATGAAGGCAAACCTAAAAAAGTGTTTACAAAATTGTTTCATAATAGATTTTTTTAAGAAATTGATTCTCTTTCTCTCTCTCTCTCTCACTCTCTCTCTCTCATTTTAATTTGAATGTGAAAAGCAGGTGTCATTTAAGTTCCTGGAAGATTTTCATTCATTCCGGGGGATTCTGGCTTGCAAAGGAATTGTACAGAACTGTGACAAAAGAACAGTAGACCACTGGATCATGGGCTGACTATGACATTTCAGCTCCATGCCACCAGCACTTGAAGTGCAATGCTGTGTATTAGCACTGTGCTTTAGAGATTTTTCTTGTAAAGAAAAATCAATTTAGCACATGCTAATCCTTAACTACAAGGCTGTGTTTAGTCACGACTGGTGTTTTTAGATCATGCACATACCTGTTCATGTGAAACTCCGTTGTGAGATCTGGTCAATCTTGTTGTGGTCTGTCTGTCCTGGAGAGTGCTCAGGTACGTCACACTTTTAACACCCTCTTGACTCATTTTAATTTGGCTACTAAAAATAGTCATAGTCATATCATATCACTCTGACTTTAAAAGCTGTGCTTCAAAATCAAACTCCCTTGCTTTGGACACTGTAACTGTTAATACAGATTTATTTCAGGTACACAGGTATTTGGAGCACTTAAAGTGCACTTCATACGATCCTTATTTCACGACTGTTACCTGGTCACAATCAAGCAAGCATTTATGCCACTATTTGTGTAATGTGCTTTGTACAGCCCCATGCTTATTTGGCAACCAGCATTCCCTACTTTCTTGTGTTCACAAAATTTGCTAATTTAAAATACCATCATTAGCAGAAAATAAAGTTCATTGTGTACATTCTTCTTTGCAGGACAATAGACTTGCTTACTACAAGTAAGTCTGCAATCAGACGTCCTACAAAACATAATAGGCCTTATCATGTATGCTAACCTTTAAAAACTATCTTATCAGAACTAACATAGGCAGATCTTTTCTACCAACCAGAGAGAGACAGCTAGATCCACCATACTTAAATGTCTCATATGATTAGGCAGTATGCCATCCAAAATTTAGCTTGTTAGACTTAACTGAGATGGCAATTTCCACTAACTGTGAAAGGACCAGCTGCTCACCTTAAGCATCTATATATCCACTAAGAATTAAAAAAAAAAAAAAAAAAGAAAAAGAGAAATATTAACATTGTCAGAACACTTTACCAGTGCTTCTTTTCTGAATATCAGTCCAAGAGAAAGCATATTGGTAGAGATATTAGCCCATCTATCTGCATGGGCTTTTACCTCCTAAACATCTTAAGATATAAAAATACTGGGAAATCCTGAGGATGATGTTGCACATATTGTCTATCTACTTTGGATCTGGTCTTACTTTTTAGGACATTTGCTTCTCTTACAAGTGTTAACAAACTTGTTAAAAAGGACCCTGTGATCACCAGCTGAACTTAATGTCAAACAGACATCTAATTTGCTTTGACTTATGAGAATTCAGGCAGAGTTCAGGTTTCTGTCAACCTTGTCTAGGCTGCAGTAGAGATGTAGGAATGAGATAGTGTCCATCTCTTCAGAACAGGAACTCGGTGAGTCAAGCTGATGGTACACCAAGAGTAAAATGCAGAGGACTTCGACTAGTAACCAATACTGATGGAGATACGTGACAAGTGTGTTTACTGTTCCTGGGAAGGAAACAGAAAACAGTGGTTAGAGATTTAGGCAAGAAGCAACTCATCCCATTTGTAAGAGAGGTTTCATGACAGATAGGGACTAATTAGCAAAAACCACTTGCTAGTATCTAACAATTAATAGGTAATATGCATCTTATTACACACTTGTTGAACATCAACAGAGCAGTTAAATAATGTATTGGCATTTCATTCACATAAAACTGTCTTACTAAACTTAAATTCTTATCTGAGATACTTAATTTAAAGTGTTTTCTCTAATGAAATACCAATATTTTTCCCCTCATCACATGTTCTAATTTGTGCTTTCGGTGATGTCTAAAAACCTAGGGGTACAAAATGTGGTTGCGCCTCGTGCCTATCATCTTTGAGGTACCCTGAATATCCTTTAAACTTTTGCAGTTGTCTCTCTAGAAATGTTAGTTTAAAGCACATGACCCAAACCCCCAAAATGAGTTAATTGTGATGAGCACAGTGGACAGCTCTAGTTAATCTGTCTGGAGACTCTCTCCTCTTCAGATAAGATCAATCCCTATTCTCATAATTTACAAATTGTTCCCAGATATCAGACATCATCAGCCTTGTTATTTTCATGCTGCAGTAAACACAAAAGGACAAGGAGACATAAAAGGTAAAAGGCTTTTTGTGACATAAAAGGGAATGCAAGGTTGATGTATCCTTTGCTCGTGGTATTTTTTGGCAAAAGATACAATAATGCAAGTATCTTTCTGATTGATTAAAGTATTGAAGCGGATTCTTTGCTTCATAAATAATGCTCTATTACTTTTCTTCAAAGACAAGTAAACCTTGACAGACTGACCTTTTTCAGGGCAGAGAGTTGTTTCAGTGCCATAAATTATACTGTAAAACGAGTGGAAATGCTACTGAGAAGTGTGTGACAAAATAAGATTAAAGATTACTACACACAAAAGATTGTTGTTTTATTAATGGAGTCCTGTCAGTAGGATGAAAAATTCACAGCTTTTTACTGGATGCTGAGATCGCGTCAAACAGAAAATTATGAATGCATTTTCTAAAAGACAACCAAATGTGTCAAAATAACAATATACTGATTAGTTACCCTCCCCCTACTTTTATGTATTCACTTAAAACAATTTCAGTGCTTTTCATACAGTTTAAGCGGTGCAGTTCAGCTTGGAGTTCTAAAGGATCATACAGCCTGTTGGCCTGTATACAGGCAGGTGTATGAACATTACAGGGAGACACTTCCCTAGAACAGAAGCTTAAGCATCTCCTTTGTCAGGATATATTATATCAAGAGAAAGAGCATATAGTATTTTTACATCTATTATTGTAACTAGTAAATACTCAGTTTGAGAAAGCTATCAAGAATTTGAGAAAGCAAGGCAGAGATATCCATGGAAAAGTAAACCTAGCTTAAATAAGTAGTATTAGGCCTTGCTTAAGTATTATTTGATAACTTGACAAATTACATTGTCATTCCAACACGTAAAACCTAGTTAAAATGAAAAGAAGAAGCACAGAAGCTCATATAAAATGGAAGAGTTTGATGTGGTTATTTGTAGGAAGTCTGTGGATTTGTTTTGGTCTGGTTTTTTTCTCCCTTTTGATCAATTTACCTGAAAGTTCTGATCAATGACTTTTGGATCAGTGACATTTATTGAAATGATAGATGATATTGGGAAATCAAGGAAGATGGAATACAGCATGAAGCCTAAATGAACAGTATAGAAATCAAAGGTTTTCTTGTCTGAATCATTATATCTCACTCAAATAATAATAATTTAAAAAACTGTTATAATGCCATGAAACAAACCCATGTTACACAAAGTCATTATAAATCACTACTCAGTACAGAGCATTATTAAGATGATTGGATAAGATGCCCATGTATTGGCTTTCATTATTGTTAGCAGCAAAGGCCTGGATCAGAATTGCCCCTATTACTGTAAGTCCCACAACAATGACAGGATGTGTCAGAAGCTGTAAACACATTTCAAAAGTCATGACAGTTCTTGGATACAAGAGCTAAAGGCTAAAATAATGATGAGTTTGCTCACAACTCACCATCTAATGCAAATGCTATGTGGTACCTGAGGCCAGCCTTGGGCACTGCACTTCCCTGACTGAGCTGCAGGAGATGGCCCCTGTCCTCCAAGCCTATTGGTCTAACTCCTCATATTTCTTTTTCTTTCCTTTTTCTTTGCCTTCCGATTTCTTATTTATCTTAACATACTGAGATCTTCTAAGAAATATTTATATAAAGCTTGCCATTGTATATGACCTTTCTGTTGAATCTTTTTCTCTTTATTTCCTACAGTCCTTCTCCTTTCTGCTAATAGCATATCTGATCATACATTGTCCATCCTGATTCTCGATATTTCCCTTCAGGTTTATTCTTGTGAAAAATAAAATGCATCCCTCTTTCTGAATTTCACCAGCTATCTCCACCTTCTGACTCCGTCTTTGTTCAGTGCCTTGCACACAAAAATCCCTCGAGTCCTGGCTCTCCCAGTGTCAGCTGTCCTTCCATACTCCCCTTTGGAGATCTGCATGTCAGCACAGACCTTGTATTTTCCAGCTCTGCCAACTCCATAGCACACGATCTTAATTTTCTGAGCAACATGCAAACAGCTACTGTTCCCTTGATCCCGTTGCTCATCATGTCTGTTCACTCTCCTTCCTAGGAAACTCCTAGATAAATTAGTAAAGAATTGTGTCTGAGTTTGGGAACTCTGCAGGCCTTATTTGTAAACACAAAAAAGATTTCACTCTTTATTTTAAAATCACACTGGTATATTCCTGCAGATTCCTACACAGCTCTGTTGATTGGAGTACCTCTGAAATACTACATAAATTATCACAAACCCTTACTTGATTGGATACTTTCTTTATATGCATAAATCCTAAGTACCCTGCCACATAGTATCTCCATTCACCAGCATTCCACATGACACGGTAGTTCCCCACAGAGAGCCAGCCCCTCATTCACAGGTTACCTGCACTCCACAGAGAGTACTCTCTACAGGAAAGGCTTTCCCTTGTTCCAGGAGACTGCTCAGAGGAAACACTACCCTTCACCCTCCACCCACTGAGCTGTGTCCTTCCTAAGAGTCATGGCTTGCACAAATCCCAGCTATTTGCTGCATAACTTGAATGAGCAAAGATATATGAATTCTAGACTCCAGGTCTCTTGCCTGAGTACACTGAGCCACCAAGGGCTGGGCTTCATCTCATGATTTCTGAGGGCAAAAAATGAGGACAAGTGGCCACTGGACTGGAAGGGGGTGTCATGTTCCAAAATAGTCCCATACCATGGAAAAGTTTTAGATATAATGGACTTAACAGTGTAACTTTGAAGACCCCTTCAGGAAAGATACAAGCTCATAGCCTTTCAGCTCTTACAAACTGGATAAATAATGTGTGTTGATTTGAAATCAGATATGAATTTTGCAACATTTGGAATAACATGTTTGATAATGCTTTTTTTTTCCAATATTAACCAGCTCTGGTTTGTTTTTCTAGGCCATGTGGTTTATTTTCCCTCTTACCTTCTCTATTCTGCAGCCATATGATCTGTCTGTAGGGTGGAGTCAGGTCTCTTTGTCCCAGATGTTTAGAAAAAGACACAGATTACTAATGAATTTACACATAAAGGAAGCTTAAGAAACTTGGTGGGTGCATGAGCTTCACATTTGCTATTTCAAAGCTTCTATCATTCCCTACAGTTACATATACTTCCAGCAGTTATTTGGAAACCATGAGTTCTCACACAAGGGAAACCTCCTTTCTATGCCAATTAGCAGTGATCTGTTCATCCACATTAACTATGAGTTATTTGGACATTCAATTATAACATTTAAACTCTTATTGTTTTGCAGCATTTATGACTCAGGGATTTAGAGTACATCTTTGACAACAAGCATTGTTCAATTCATAGGCATAGCAATGACTCAAAGTGAAGCTGGAAAAAGAATATTGCAGTAACTACATATACAGAATGCAATTGGATGGGAAATATGAGATGGTACCTTGATAATGTCAAGCACTGGAAATTTATTCATTCTGGTTTTGTACACAACAGACTTCAGCATCTTCCAGAATCATATATAAAATTAATTTTTCAATGTTTTTGAAGTCATAATCATTCTAATGGCATTTTAATGCAGAGACACATGCTGTTTTTCCCTAATGTTTCTCATGTTTTACAAAGAGTTGACATTTTTCTTCTAACTTAATTGCAGGTATCTAATTAATGTACAGAAGTCTTTTATGTGTGCACTTAATGGTCACTTGTACTCCTTAAATTGATAAATCCTTCACATGCTCCACTATGCTGTTGAGTACATTAAAAGCATAGAAACAAATGTCCTTTCATGCTGTGACTTTGCTTAGTCAATGCTGACTTACTTCAACAGAAGTAATGGCATAAACATAGGAGCCATTCTGCTCCCTTCGACCCATACAGAGAGCACAAGAAAATTTCCCTACTCTCAAATTCTTACTCATATAGAGAAATTAGAGTTGCACTCTTTGCAAAGCAAATGAAAAATATTCACCTAAACTGATCTCTGCCAGAGTGAAGAGAGAGCACAGATGAATTTTCCCCACTGAATTTTAAAATCAGTGTGTTAAGATAATTCTAAGTTACATAGCATTTTATGATTCCAAGAATTGCATTCTGACTTGGATTTGTTTTGAAATATTATGCCAGATTTCAGAGCCAAAACGTTTATAAAAGGGATGAGAATGCAGTAAAACTCAACTTCATTTTATTATTCTATCAGCTTAACTTGACCTACAGCAACCATGCAAACGGTTTCTATTAGACAGTTCTTCACTTGCTTAATAAATTGGACCAAAGATGATTTTCTTGACTGAGAAAATTCTCTCATGTTGACTAAAGAATTTCAGCTCTGTCTATAAATATTAATGTACTCAGTAATAAATTACACACATGAATGGCACTTTATTACTTGAAACTAAACTACTAAAAGCCTTATTTAGATTGCACAGAAAAAAAATAATATAATTAAGGTCAGCTAAGCAAGGCCAACATACTAATACTACACATACTAAGTGTCTTGAGCAAAATCTGGGCTAAACCCATATCTCTCTACTCATAACCAAGTGTTTTCCCACACCAAACTGCTTCAGCTATCAACACAGTATTCCTGCTGTGTCTTTTCCTCTTATAAAGCATTTATTTCTGCTCACTCACCTGGACCTTTCATTCCTGCTTCTGATTTACAGTTTGTGAAAGGACTGTAAGAAGGAGTGCTGAAATAAGTGTGCTGAAAAGGATTCTGGGATCCATATGAAATCCAGAGATATCCACGCTGCACGGCAGAGAACAATCCCTGAGAATCTCTGCTCAGAGGAATGGAAGAGCTGGAGGACTGATGGAGAGAAATCTTTAAAAAGCCTGACAATACAAGTTCACTGCTGACTTTATTGTGAATAAGGAAAGCATTTTCAGCATCGTTTCAGTGCCTGTGTAGAAATGTGGCACCCTAAAATCCAGCAGCACAGACGGCTCTTTAAGGTCTCTCTCCAAGTAATTAACAGAGGAAATGTGTCTTATAAAAAAGAATTACACTGCTGTAAGCAGACTTCTTTACTTTGCCTATTAAAGTATGTTTCAGCATAATAGTTACTAAGCAAGCATGTCACCATCTGAATATACTGTGTTCCTGTGTACTTTTCTAGTTTCATCTGAGTGAACAATATGGGCAAAAGATGATTGGCAACATCATATTTCTTGAGCAGCACTATAAAAAGTGCTAACTCTGTTTCAAAACTAGGCCTGGGGGCATTTCAAAGCCAGCAAATCCTTCATTGCTTATGATGGACAGAAAGGAAGAACCCAAACTCAGTCTCAGATAGGCAGCTGCATTTGAAAGGGTAAAACAGAGGCTTAGAAGAAGAAAATATGTTTTCACTGATCAGAATTTAGTTGAAAGTAGTGAAGAGCTAGAGTACAAACAGATGCCCAGCTGAGTTTAAAAAAAGACACTTAAGTGTCTCATCTAGCAGGAACCCAGTCTTATTTATATATACTATCAAGTACCTGTCTGCATCTTTGAGCATCATAGTGCTTTAAAACACTGTCCCTGAGACCATCAATGGCGAAGCACATTCCTTCAGGCTGTCTTCATGTCCCATCCTTCAGGCCACAAAACCCCTTAATGGGACCTGGACTTTCAAGCTGTGGCTGACAGGAGAGTGTTAAAAACATATATTAATCTTACTATGCTTTAGGTCACAACTGCTACTAATGGCCAAATATTCTACAAATACTTATTTGGATCTGTAACAGACTGGGAAAATTAGTTCCTATAAATCCCTAAAATAATGAACCCACTCCAGAAAATAGAAAGTAATGCAAAGGTTAAAGAATTTAGAATGCTTTTGCACATGATAGCATCAAATTTCATTTTAGTAAGAACAGAAGAACATTTCCTCTGTATCAGGAAGTGTACATATATAGCAGGTGAGAACCATTTACATAACGTTTTTCAATAAAGACCACTCAAAAACATTATTGGAAATTGAATAGCACTGGGGCTCACTTGATCCTCAGTGGGAACACTGCATTTTTATTTGTTCCTAAATTTTCACTTTTAAAGTTGTTAGAATTGCCTGAAAATGCAATTAGATGATAAAAATGTGGGCAATGAAATATGATAAATATGAATGTTTAAGAGTATGGTATATCTATCAATATTCAGAAACCTAAATACTCACTGAGCCTGATAGACTTAGGTCACAGACTCAGATTCCCTGCAGTAGAAAAACTGTAAGAGGAAAAAGAAATAGCATATTTTTTTTCCTTGTTTCTGACAGTTGCTTCTGTTGAATAGGTGATTTCATCTTTTCCTTACTCTGTTTGTAATTCTAGGACAATTGCCAATGACACATTTTCACAACTATTCAAAGGCATCATTCAAGACTTGTTTACACAAAAACTGCCAGAGAAAATGTTCACCTGAAATACAGTTCCCCTTTCTCTGTGGTCACTGTTACCCATCAGAAGTGCTAGGGGTTTTTTTCAGTAGCAATTAATAGGAAATTGCCACCATCCATCATTTTTTATACAACTGATATTCATATCCACTAGGGAAATATATGAAAGACAAATACCCGAATTGCTGAAGGTTGATCTCAAGGTCAGTCAAAATGATCCACAGGAAACATTTACAGGCAGCTGAAATTGCTTATAATTTGTCAGTAATCTTTTGGAGCAGTCTATTTTAGATAAGTTGTGTCTTGATAATTTGGAGTGGCCAACATGAGTTTTGATTCAAAGAGACAGGCTTTGAGTAGGTTAAATGAAAGAGAATGCATTTATGTAATCTTAAGCCTTCCAAGGCAGGGAGATCAGTGGTAGACATCTCCCAGTGGTGCTCTCTTACGCTGTGTGGGTTGATGCACTAGTTTGATTTAATACCAGATTATAGAGCCATAACCTTGTACTTCTTTTTTTGTTTACTGAACAAAAGAAAAAAAAAAGACAGTGATTTGAAAATATGTCATTTGTGTGTGTTTATAGAAGTCCTGTCAATAAAGCACCTTTGAAACAAATATCTCCGAACCATATCAAAACTGTAAATTGGATGTTCAACCGTTTTTAATATTCATTTTGAAAATGCCACAATTTCCCTCATCAGAGATGATGACCCACCACTGTAGAAGTTTTGCATGCAAGAAATAAGACACTAAGTAAAACAGAACCATTGTATCACTATAGCATTGAAAATTCAGGAACATAAACTCCAGGAAGAAAAATAAATATGTAATTTTTGTTGGGCTCCGGAGAGAAGCGATTTATGGATCAAAACACCAAGGGAGTCAAAAGAACAGTCAGAGCAAGTATTAATGTAGTAGAGCAGTCATCCAGTGTTAAGATTAAGCCAGTTGAACTAGAGGGCATTTTCATTTTTTTAATGTTAACATTTGTCAGCTATAAAGAAGGATAATATCAGATACAGTCAAAAAGATTCTATGATGTTGGACACTACACCCTCAGCACTTGGAATTAACCTTTCAAAATTCAATCCTTTGAGGTTTTTTTTCTCCCAAATACTTTCTTTCACCTTTATCTAACTGTACCTAAATATTAGAGTACTGGGCACTTCCAGACAGCCATAGATGGGATTATAGGGGCAGTTATAAATTAACAGCTTTTTTCTAAAGGAGAAATCTCTGAAAAATGCTAGAATTTATTCATATTCTTCTGCATAATTGAGGCTGCATATGCTGAAGGAAATTAATCCCTGTGCAGTTTTCCTATAGATGCTTTTCTGTCTGCGTCTGAGTGAATTCCATCTGAAGAAGATGAAAAGAATATGACAAATTGACCCATTTTAAAACACTTTATTTTTTTTTTCATCTTGCTTAAAATTCCAAATTATTTTCTTCATACAATTGTTAATGCAGCACAACCTCCTAGGAAAAAGCTATATAGTTAACTTCTGAGAAAAGATGTCTGTTCCTCTCGCTGGCCTGGTAGCTGTTCTCTGCACCTCTGCTAGCTGTTACTGCCTCTTCTGGGAAATGGAAAATAAAAATTATATGCTGGATCTGGTGCCACCAGTGTCTTGTACAGCATCATTCACAGCTTTTTGTTTCTACTGGAAATACTTCTATTACTGAATGTTACAAATGCATCTGTTCTATTTATTTCATTTGTTGGTTTATGTTACACGGTTTTGGCATCTGAGAAACATCATCTGGTAAAGTAATTTATCCAGTCCTTCCCTTAGGCATTTCCACATGAGAACTCCTAGTTCTTAGTGCTTGAAGTGCAAAAACTACCACTTCCTATTAATGAGTTTTATCCCGTTCCTATTATTCAAATACTGGGGACTGATGCTTTCTAGCACCTCTTACCTTTGCCAGCAGATTTCATCAGTCACCTCCTAGTCTTTGTGCCAAAGTCATTAGTGAAATTTTATGTCACATTGCTCCCAATACTGAACTGATGGGGCTCCCATTGCTAATTTCCCTCTGGCCAATGCTTGCCTTTCATCAGCAGACCCTTGTCATCCTTCCTAGCTGGCTCCTTAGATATCTTATGATTGTTCCACTCTGCCTGCTCCTATGTTACTTATAGTTTTCCATATTGTACCACATCAAATGCTTTATTGCATTGATACTGCTGAGATCTCTCTCTTGGAAAAATCTGCTGTCTCAAAAAGGGAAAGATGCCAGTTTAGTCTGACACAATATATCTTCAGTAAATTTGTACTTAATTATAAACACATCTCCTCTCATTGCCATGGTATTAAATGAGTCTCTTCTTCAAAACCTTTTTCCACAGCTGGAATAAAGTAAATGTTGAGCTGAGAAATATATGATAAGCAGGGTCATTTTCCTTTCACTTTTAAGCACAGAATGTGTGTTTTCTATTTTCCAGTTATAGAAAGCATGATATACATGTAAGGATAAAGAATGTAATAAAAAATAATGATAGTGTTTCTTTTTATTTTGAAATTTTGTAAAGACTGACTTGATCACTTTCTCACAAGTTTAAATGCAATATCACCTTAGTATAAGACAGCAACTTTAACAGCTGCATGTACACTTCAACAAGAAAACAAGAACAAATTAAGCAATGTGTAGGCCTTCCCTCGTTCATGGTATGATTAAATTTTTTTGCTACTGAAGTATTAGAAATTTGGCATGAAGATTAACAGATCTCCCATAAGGCTGGTTACTCAAGACATGGAACAGATTTTATTTTTTCCTGGTATTGCTACTGATTATTATTTTTCTAATTTCATTATTATTTAGATGTTAAATTGCTCTTCATGATTATGTTTGTTCTCTATTATTGTTAAATATTTCTTGGCCAATTGTTTTGAAATAGGATACCTTGTCTCAACCCAGTAAGAAAAAAACTCCCTTTCCCTCTGAACGCTACAACAAAGCTACACATTACTTATGTACTACTTGTTAGTACATAGCAGAGATGAGGCTGCCACGGCTCCACTAGATCCCTCCCTTTCTCTACCTTTAGTTCCTCCTCTAAACAACCTACAGTACATCTTGTGCTATCCCAAAGCACTCTTCCCCTGTATCCCCCAGTGAGTCCCATACTCCTAGGCTGTGACCCCATGAGTCAGTAAGGCGGTCCAGAGACCCGCTCCCCTTGTCTCACTGTGATGGATGCCATACCTGGCCCATGGGGTGACCACTCTCCTTGATAGCCCTGTTAAGGCTTGCCCCCCTAACAGACTTGAATTTTAACCTGAGCTTGTGCAGCAATGCTCCTTTTTGCCCTTGAAGATATAGTGATAGAGCAAGGGAGTACCCTTTCATAGACTGTGGTAGTTTGAGAAGTAAGCAAAGGTTTCACCATACTTCTTTCCATTCAAAGCATGAGCTCTAGCCATAAGTGATTGCTCTCTGAGTCTATAAAAGATCAAATATGAAATGAAAATATCAGAGTAAACCAAAAACCAGTCTGAGGATTTCCTCTGTTCTAGGCATGAAGGGCTTTGACAACCTGTTTTAATATCCCATGACCTTGTTTCTGTCCCCCTCTTCAGCAGTCTTCCTTTGCCAGTTTACTGTGTGTCTTCCTTTTCAGAAGACATTATTTCCATTATGAAGATCAGCAAAAGCAGATCTGACTACCTCAAAGAAAGAAGTATTGTCCATCTATGTTCTTCCATGAGAGTGGTGAGACACTGGAACCAGTTGCCATGGGAAGTTGTGGATGTCCCATCCCTGGAAGTGTTCAGGGCCAGGTTGGATGGGATTTGAGCGCCCTGGTCTAGTGGAAAGTGTCCAAGCAAGAGGGGCTGGAAGTGGATGGTCTTTGAAGTCCCTTCCAACCCCAAACATTCTGTGGTTCTATGGTCCCTGCAACTTCAAGAAGCCTTTTAGTAGTTGCTCAGTATCCAGGACAAAGTCATGAGCTCAATTTACATACCATCTTGCAGAATTTCCATCTGACTTTTGTGCCTGCTCCCATAATAAATTTTCACTGAGCTACATACATTTGGTCCAACACATTTTTTCAGAGACTCAGCCAAATTATTATTTAGAGCAGGACCAGGGCTGAGTAAAAGGCTGAACAATGGGATTTGTTACCAAGAAAGAGTGAGAGGGATTCAAAAGACTTTGAAAAACCTTAGGAAACCTTACAAGAAGAGAAAAATATGAGCCATTTTTTTAACCTACTTTTACATTTTATTTCCATCCATTTTAACTAGAAATTCTATTTCTTGGCAGAACAATTGGACAAAAGTAGGTCTTGTGTAAGTCTCCAGTGGTGTTATAGTGAGTTATTGCACATCTGATTCTAACTTGGATAAAACTCAATGAAGTGCTAAATAAATCAATGATTTCTACTTCTTCCTAGTAATATTGTCATGGAATCATTTTATAATTGTGATAAGACTTCAGTGGTGCCTGTCAGTGATCAAATAGCAATTTCTCTGGGTAATGCAGCCAGCCATCAATGTTTAGTCTGATCCATAGCAATATAAAAAAGGAGTGAGAATACCTTAACAAATCTCACCTTGTAAGGTTTTACCATCTGCATGGAGTACATTTAAGGCATAGTTTCTGAATTCAAAACAGGAGAACAAAGAAAAGAAAGGCAGTGATTTGGCCTGAGAGTTTTCAGATGAGATTTCCAAGGTGAGGGATGGTGTACTTTTGGCACCTTTGGCAGGTACATGGACCTAGGTTGTGTATGACCATCTCTTTCCACCACTGCCACCACTGATAAATAGGGAAAAACACACAGAAACTCCTGGGTAATTTTGAGGTCAGAAGGCACCATCTCAGTAGTGAAAGAGAAGAGGATTAGGAGTGTCTCCTGAAAATATTTCAGGTTTCACCTTGACTGTCATCTCTACTGTGAAGGCTATGAAACTGCAGGCACATGATGAAAGACATGAACATGAGATATTGAGGTCAAAATTCATAATTAATATCCAGGCTGACCTTTTGCACTCCTCTAAGAATGATCACCTATAACCCCAAATAACCAAATAATTTTTGTAGATCAAACAGCTCCTAAAAAATTCTTAGACAAGATTAAAAAAACTTTTCAAATAAAACAAAAACCATACAAGCCATCACATGAAAACACCAGAACCATGCAAAGTTTTTTAAAAAAAAGTAAAATAAAATAAAATTTAAGTATTCCTATACCTATTTTTTACCCTTTAGAAGAAGTTTTCAGCTAAGGGCTACTATTGTTCTTATTTTCCTGTTGATCAGCCCCTAAGATTTGGATCTGACTATGACTGCAGTGTTAGTGTAGTTGTGTAAACTTTTTTTTATTTTGCTGGATTTAACTCTTGGTATGTAACCCCAAGCAAGTATCTCAGCATCTCTATGAATCAGGATTTTGATGTAAAACAAGATTAAGAATGATTTTCCCTCTCTCAAGAGGCAAGAATGGTCACTCAACATATAAAAAAGCTAAGTAGCATTAATATCAGTTAAGTTGGTTAGAATGAAACACTGACATGAAAGAAAATGAAAGTAAAGCTTCCATTTTGAACTTAAAATGCTTTTTTTGATGAATATAGAATATATTATTGGAATTAAAGTAAATAACATCAGAAAGTTGAGAAACAGATTGCACCATGAATTAGGATTATAAGTGTCTAAGTGATATTTTTAGTTTCTCCCCTGTTATCACAAAATGCTTATGATTCCTAGTTAAAAACAGACCTCACATTTCTCTTCTGCTGTCTCAAAAATAAAATTATTCTAAATGTTCATGTTCCAGTACAGATGAGGTTAAAAAGAACAGAATTAGGTAAAGAAATCTTTTGTCTGGGAACAAAACTAAGTCATATCCTGTCAATAAAAATGTCCTGGTATTCTCTTTTGCTATACAAATGACACATCTCTTCTGACTGGCTGTTGTCAATTACTTTGCACATATCAATCTCGACAAAACATGGTACCTCTTAGTATTTTATTTTTTAAGTACTATCCATATTTTGAATGCTAATTGTTGCTGCACTAGCTAGCATTTTTTCATGTATTTGAGTTAACACATTAATATTTCAAATCATGAAATGACAGGACTCTGTTTCTGTCTTTTATAATTGGTACACTGTTGTTTCCAAACAGTGCCTTTTATATGAAGCACTGTTTCATACAAACTGACAACTTGATCACTGTGATGCTGAAATATTAACTTATATTTTGGCAGGATGACATTTCTTGTGACATACATACATTGTATTTATTTTGATTTTATTCTTAATCCAAGAAAAGTGCAGTGCTGTTCTCTTACCAGAGGAACAAATATGTTTCATTGGAAGCATGCTTCCTAGAGATGTTATTTAAGAAATAATATACTAAAATTGCTCATTACCTCAAAGCATAAACATTTGGCTTAGAAAGATAGTTTATAAAATAGCTAGAATTTCCTTTAAAATATTATTACAATAATTAGTATTATAATTATAGACAACATTGTTTCCTTTAACTAAAGCTCACTAGAGGTGAGGTGACCAATATTGATGCTATCTTCTTTGATGCAGTTGAATATGTTGCTGAGCTGGTACTTGTACCAAATATTCCAATGCTGCTAATTCTGAAAATTATATCTGGAGATCTGATTGCTCTTGATGGTAGATACATTAACTCCACAGCATAACTGTGACCATCACAATCTACCTTGCCAAAACCAATGCAGATCACCCCCTTCAGTCCTTCTATTGAGTACCTTCTGAGTATTAACTGAGGACTGTAAATTAAGGCAAAAATTCAATGGATTTTAACTTTCCAAAGAAATTGCCCTTGCCTTAAATGAAGAGTTTACTATAAAAGTTTGTTATAAAAGTTCCACATGGACCTTAAACAGAGTCATGTAGGATATTGCTTTTATGTTGTCTTAAAGGTCTTAGTAACAATCAAAACATTAGCATGACCAAGATAAACGCGAATCTATAATAATTTTGTAGGCTAACAGGCTCCAATCCTGAGAGCACATAACTTCCATTAGTGCCACTCTAGCCAGGACAATATTGCAAATTGGGCTATTCAATAGAGAGATAAATAGATGGGTCTATACAAGAATAAGCAGTTTCTGCCCTTCTAGTTTAAAATTTGGGTAATAGCATTCACAAGTAACCATGAAGCTCTTTTTAACTATCTGAGCTGACTGAAAAAATAGAGCTGTGCTTCCCAGCCCTTAACAGCAAACCCTTACCAACTGTGGCTCAGTAAATGACAAGAATCTCCACTTTCCTCTGATGCTTTGACCATTCATAGGTAGAGAACAGGTTTGCATTACTAAGATGAACCCTAAGACTATCTCATATTTGATATCAGCTATTTTGTAAACCTTGTGCAATTGTCCCCCTTGTGCTGTGCCTTGCTTCCAGCCACCTGCAGCTGCAAATTCCCTAAAAAGAGATGTGAATACTCTAGTCCCACAGAGTGTTATGCTCTCTAATAGCAGGTGCTGACAAAAGAGGTTCCATTTAAACATTGCAGTGGATTACACCACCCATCTCTTCATGAAAAACTGTTGGAAAATATGCCACAGACGCTAATAATTGTTCATTAAGCTGTCAGCTACTCCTCCTATGTAGCTATCAATTTTGCCTCTCTAGAAGAATTGAGAATGGGAAAAAAGGAGACAGTGTTAAAGGTAACAACAACAGGAAAAAGTGAAGCTGTATTATTGCTGAGCAAATATTTCACAACGAATTATTTACCTAACCCGCTTAACCTTCAATTCTGTTTGTGCAGTATCTGCAAGCAAACAAAAGGCTTTTTCTCAGTCAACTACATTTGTTGCTCAAAATTAACCAGCCACATTTTGGGCTACATTTTGTTTAACTGCAGATCAAACACAGAAAGTCGTTTGCAATTATTCTCTGTTTAATAACCTCTATTTTGTCAATGTTAGCTAGTCATCACTTATTAAATAAATCATGTGTCATTGTCTGCTTCCCTATTACACGAACCAAATTTGGTGCAAATATTTGCATGTGGAAATTTCAGAATTGTTTTAATTGCATTTGTGTGAGTGTTTTCTCAATAGCAGGAGGTCCAGTGGAAAATCAGTGCAGAAGAGGTTCAAGCATGCCTGGAGCAAAACACATTTAAAATGTGAAGGAAAACTTGTGGGGCAAAAGTAGCAGTCTAGTTCCACCTTCTGTATCAGCCTGGCTAAATTTCAAAAGAATATAATAGCAAAAGAGTCATCAGGTGCCTGTAATTTGATTCACAATATGTTTTAGACACACAGCAGGACATGCCAGTCCATACTGTACTCATGAGCCTTAATGAAGAAAGAGAAAATAATAAACTTCATCCATTCACAGAGGGATACCAAAGAAGTTAAGAAATCTGAGCATGATGGGAAAAACTTATTGAGAGGACACACTGCCTAAAAAATATGGTACAACCAGACTCCTTTTATGGTACAAGAAGTCAGCCTTAAAAAAATTCTCCCATCTTGGAGAGCAATGTGTTGCACATAGTTCCAACCTGTGAAACCAGGATGCTAAAAGAACCAGGCTACAGGCTGTAAGAATGAATAAAGAGGGTGCCAAAACCAGGAGAAGGGTGAACCTGCATTGCTTTCTAATACTGGTTGCTTTGGACGAGGAAGATAACTGATTTCACACACCACATGTACACTCAAAATAATTGCCATCCTGATAGAGGACTTGTCTACTGCATAGTGTACATTATTTATTAAGGATGATTTCTCTCTCTCTAGTAATTATTAAAACCCCAACATTTGCTACCAGAGGCTATACATTTGTCATATTTATATTTATTCATGCTTTACAAGGAAAATGTAGTATCTTACATAGTATTTTAGTTCTTTATTGGCAGCGATTATCATAAAATTATTTACAATTCCAAAGTATCTAAAAGGAACATAACCATCACTAAAGCAAAATTAAACAAAACAAAACACAGTTAAAATGTGTCACAGATGAATTTCTGTGTAGCACCAAAAGCAAAATGTGTTTAAGTCTGTCTTACAAGAGATGGAATTTTCCTAGAAATCAAGCTGTTGGCATGAATATGCCTATGTGAAGAGGAACAACTTGTCTTGTTTTTTGCAGTATTGCACACAAATCTGAGCCATCCTACTTGAAAGGTTTGCAAAATTTGTTACCTAAAGATACTCAAAAGGTTGGCCATGCTTGAGGTGCTCAATCCAAGTGTAAGAAAAGACTTTTAAGGAAAAATCATTCTGGGTGACAGGGAATGACCTCATCTCACACAGACTCTGCATTTTCCATTCTGCTGAGAACAGATCATCAAGCCAGGCTAGCTGAAATAGTCAAAGTATTAGCAGAGCTGAATTTCATACCAGTCCTGCTAATGCCTTCCTCAGGTCAGCTCTAAACAAAGATGAGTCATGCAACCACAAGAATTTATTCTGCAGTTCTGCCAAGCCACAGGTGATTTTCTGTGGATGATCCTATGAAATACCCTTTTTTATTTCCTTAGTACGTCATTAAATTTGACTCATTCAAGGTGATTGTCTTGCACAGAACTTATATTAACCTTTCTGCAACATGAGAAGGAAATTCAAGGAAAGGAAATGCATATGGAAATGTGATGTAATTCACCCAACAAAGCGTCTGGAGCAGCTGAAATTTGCATATTGTGATGAAAAACAGGTATAACTGTTCCCTATAGGCAATGGGGATGCTGTCATCAATTCCTTTCACTGAAGTACTGCTGCCTGTATTTGTTGCCCTCCTTCATCTCTCCCACACAGGGTTTATGCAATGATTACTCAGCATTACAACTCAACCAGTCTGATGGTTAGTGGGAATATGCATACTGTGCAAGTGCTGTGAAGCTTAGATTTACAGATCCTGGTGAGTCAGCTGGCCCTCAGCTGGAGTTGCTGTTGGTTTAACATTATTTAGATGTATGCTTAGCAGCTTCTCCTAATGTTTCTCATAATGTATGTTTTAGAAACAGTTTCTCATCTGTTTCTCATAATGTGAAATAATGTGTCTGACTAAACTAATAAAGGAATGTGGAGGATGCTGAACACAATCTGCCAGCCCTGACTCTCCTCCTACACATCACCATCCTTTCATTCAGCTTCTTTTTGAGTGGGTGAAAAAAAAAAAAAAGATTTATGAAAATATTAAAAATCAATTAAGAAAATAAAAAATTTGAATGAATGGTGTGTCCAGTGTTCTTCAGTAATGTTGCATATGTCTGGTAACTGGTTATACATTTAGCTGGACTCACCATCTTAAGAAATTGCTACATTTAGTGACATCCATCCATTACATCTTCCATTTACAGTTTGTCTTCTCTCTCATACACCAAAATCAAATGTCTGTGCTCTGTGTAGGAAGCACAGCTGGCACCAAGAAACTAGTGCATGGCTACAGACTTTCCTCAAACAGCTGTGATCACACAAGTGGTCTACAGAGTGCAAATCCATTGGTTCATGTAGTTTCTCCCGTCTGCCTGTCAAACACCAAGCTCATCTACATTCCCACATGAATAAACCACTACATGGATAGAAAAAGCTGAACACTGGATAACAATACCATCTTCTTGATTCTATATTTTCTACTCAGTTGTGTTACAGTGGTCGAGGCTTGGAAATGGCACTTCATTATTTTCTTAAAGAGATACGGTGGGAGAACAATTTTTACAACATTGTGCTTAAGCATTTTGGTTTCGGCTGCTTGTTGCCTGTTCTTTCAACTTGTAAGGTGGTCAAGAGACATGTGATGGGGGTTGTTCTGTTGTGCAATTTTACTGTCTTCAGAGACCTCTTGCCCTGGCTGACCAACAGTAGGACACTGCCAAATCTCAGGGCTGAGAAACTGCTGAAGTCCAAGTGTGATTGAACACAGGGAGTTTGAAAAGCCTCACACTTTGCAGCATTCACATTCTACTTAAATGGAAAAACACTGAGAAGGAAAAACTAGAGTATAGGGTAAGATAAGATAGAATTGGGTTGCAGGCTGTGGGATGAGCCTGCAGAAGCACATGGCAGCACAAAGGAGCACAGGGCAGCACAAAGGAGCACATGGCAGCACAGAGAGGCTTGTCTCTGCCGGACCCTGGGGGGAGGAGGTGTCAGCAGCAGACCCCTGGAGGAGCCTGCTGGAAGCTGACCCCATGGAAGGACATTCACAAAGCGTGCTGCTGATGTGGCAACATGGGATAGGTCACGTAGTGAGAGTTACCATGTAAGGAGATACTGTGCCTTGGAAAAGTGTATAAAACCAGCTCGTTTCTTTGAATAAACTATTCAGATTCCCTGCCGGTCTGGGTCTCCCTGCCAGTGTGTTTCAAACACCGATACAAGAAAAAAGGACAAATGGCAGAAATAATTGGGAATCGGATACAATGATTATTTGTATGCTACAGAAAGGAAAAGAGCAAAGAAACTAAAGAAAACACCTAACAGGAATAAATGACAACTCTGAATCTTCTGAAGACTGCCCATCACTAAGAACAAATTCATTTTCAATCACCACTGACCTTCAAGCAATGCCAAAAATTTTAAGGCCAGGCAGAGGTAGTCACATAAACCAGGACTGACTTTCATTTTTTTTGCCTGTCAGAGGAGATGTTAGAGATATCGTTGTAAGTGTTCATATAGGGATATGGTTGTAAGTATTCGTGCTAAGGGCGCATCTTCCTTGTAGTAGTGTGATTCTAGTGCAGTGGAGTCTGTCTGTGTCACCTCTATCTCTCTGGGCTTTTGTACATCTTGTATAGAAACTTCACAGAGGTTTTAAGGGTCGTTTGGTAGGGAAGACCCCTAACTCTGGTATTTACCTCAACTTGTGCAAAAATGCCTGAACTGCTGTATAATACGTGATTTGCCAAATTTAAAACCCAATGAGAACCAATGTCTCCTTTCTGAAGGAAGAGGGTAACAGGCAATGTGGTACACAAGCTAAGGATCTGCCAACTGGAATGTTGGTGACAGTCACCACTGTCATCATCATCACCACATTTAAAGTTCATGAAATCTGAAGAATGATATGTAAAACCTAATTCTGTTCTATTTCTGTATCATTAGCATTACCATTAAGGAGAGTTCTTAAATGACCTGCATTTACTGTACGATTAAAAATTATTTCCTACCAGATAAAATACAGGGGTTGAATCTGGAAATACAAAGATGAGTTTTGTCCATTGAAGCAATCAAATCTTAAATATCTATAAAGACTGACAAACTTAGTAGCACTGTGAACATAAAGTTTAAAAACTAGATCAAAATAACAGAAGTGGTTGGAAAAAATCAGTCTTTCTCTTCCTGCATTGGTCCAATCCTAGGGTTAGCAGCCAAGTTGCCTTAATTTCTGAAGTACAAGAAGTACACAGCTAATGTATGCTGGAAAAAAATGTGCTCGTATTCAAATCAGCCTTCAGAAACTCTTAGAAGAGTTTGTACCTTTATTCTTGAAGAGGTGTCCTTACTTCAGTGTTTGTGGGGCAAAGTTGTAGCTCACAAAGATTACTGGGTTTATGAGACAGGAAAAGTACAGGGAAGAAAGACACTGCACTCATTATTTGAAATGTGTGTGCTGAAAAACACTTTGTCTTCTTAAATTACCTACAGCCAACAACCTAATTCTTGTTGCATAATATAAGACACTAGGGTTTGTGTTGGGTTTTTTTCTGTTTTAAAGGGTTTATTTTTTTGTTACAATAGGACTGAAAATTTTATTTTTTGAAAGATAAGAATTACTTACTCACTTGACATAACATAGATTTTATAGCTAAGTAATCAAATGGTATTTGTCTACAGTGTTAGTAATATACTATGGGCCCACAGAATATTATAATTTTGTGGTAATATCGAAACAGACTTCTATCTAGTTAAATGAAACATTTTGACTTTTCGAAACAGAATTTCAGTTTTCAGAATGACTTTCTACTGAAACATTTCAAATTTCCACAGTCCATCAAAATTTGAATTAAAACCATGTTCTGAAATTAGGATCTTCTGGTGGAAAGAAATTTGTTTGGGTTTTTTTTTTTCTGTGAAAGGGAAAATCCTTAATCACCACAAGCCACCAAGCAGCTGCTTAGTTTATCTTAGTTTGATAGTTCAAAAAACCACTTCTTCCTTACACCAAAGAGGGAGCTGTGAAAGCTCATCATGATGATAAATTTTCTGACCTTATTCTTATCCTGCCTGTGTCACTGACCCTCATGTGGTAACCCAGCACTAAACCATGCACTGAAACATGCTGTAGTCCTACAGCAAGAAGTGTGTCAAGGACTGTAGTAAGTGACAATTTGGTGCATAATGTGTATTACAGATTTAGCTACCCTTGTAGTCAGATAAATCTTGTGTGTGCAATTATGTTCACAGTCTTGCATAATACAGTTTTCCTTGTAATTGTCAGGTTATTAGCACAGTGTTTTAATTTTGCTTTCTCCCAATTATTTGCATGTTTCTTAATTGGAAGTCATTAGCATATGTAAATACTCCATTTCCATGGTGTTTTGCAGCATGATCTCATTGTGTTGAATTAATTTGCTAGCTAAATAATCCTAAATGTTAAAAGAAAATCAATGTGTACATACAGTGTATGAATATAAATCTAAATATACAGGAAAATTGTACGCAATCTCTTTTGTTCATTGTTTAAAATGAGTTAAATAAAACCTGTCTACCTTCAATACTTTCTAAATATATTTACTTTATTACATAATTGACTATTGGAATCCCATTCACACACACAAAGAATAATATCTAAATTGCTTCCTTTTCAACAGAATTAAATTACTTTCATATTGTAACATGTATTGTTGTTTGGCAGCTGAAGAAGGTACTTAACAAGTCAACATTTACCAAAGGTTGACACTGATGCCTCCCATTCAGAATTGAGTGAAAAACTACTGTAAAAACATGAAATCTTGATTGAAATAGGACTTTCTAAAGGAAACCACAACAGAAGGGTTTAGCCAATGTTTCTTAGAGCTGATAGATTAGTTTTATGTTCTTTTAATAGAATGTGTGATTCATTTTGGCAATTCAAAGTAAGGAAAAAACCAGCTATATTAGCCAGGTTTTTTTGGTTAAACTTGTTCCTCATCATTAGCACTATATGAAGTAGACTTTCTGCTTACAGGGAGCTTTACATCAACAGGCTGGTTTTTAGGGTTCCAGAGAAGTTAGGACTCAAAGTGCTCTGTAGGTGCGTGACCTTGGCATGTGACACCAGAATGCAGCTGATCTGCAGAATGGGCATGAAAATATTAGCAGAGATGCTTGAGAAATTCATTGGTTGATTTTGCATAAGGAAATGCTATAAGAGCTGTGGTTTATGACTCTTCTGATAATGTAAAGGATTAAAACTGTTACCTGAAAAGCATCACTCACAGGTGTCTACACAGACAAACACTCTAGCAGATCAATGTGACAGCATTCTTACTAAAGTAAAATAGTTTTCTATGAGAGAGAAGGANAGAGAAGAGAAGAGAAGAGAAGAGAAGAGAAGAGAAGAGAAGAGAAGAGAAGAGAAGAGAAGAGAAGAGAAGAGAAGAGAAGAGAAGAGAAGAGAAGAGAAGAGAAGAGAAGAGAAGAGAAGAGAAGAGAAGAGAAGAGAAGAGAAGAGAAGAGAAGAGAAGAGAAGAGAAGAGAAGAGAAGAGAAGAGAAGAGAAGAGAAGAGAAGAGAAGAGAAGAGAAGAGAAGAGAAGAGAAGAGAAGAGAAGAGAAGAGAAGAGAAGAGAAGAGAAGAGAAGAGAAGAGAAGAGAAGAGAAGAGAAGAGAAGAGAAGAGAAGAGAAGAGAAGAGAAGAGAAGAGAAGAGAAGAGAAGAGAAGAGAAGAGAAGAGAGAAGAAAATAGAAAAGAAAAATTAAGATATTCACTCTGTTATTATTAATCCATTGGTGGAAGAAAGTGCTTTCTGATGAAACTTTCCTCTAATCCAACCCTCAGAAATTGCTTAGCTCTATTGGTGATTTAGACGTAGTCTCTCTGTAATTTGTATACTCTGATGAAATTCAATTGCTCTTGGCTGAGGTTTTCATCCATCAAAATTTGTTTAGCTAGAATAGAAACTGACCACAACATTTTTTTCCCTGTAAAACAGTGGCAGTACGATTGCATTTACAGCTCATCCAGCTTCCCACATGCTCTTTGAGGAGAGCAAGACAAGCTGTTGGATCCTGTCATACACCTCTCTAACATGCTGGGGAATGGTACCCACTGGTTTAATGCATGAGGTTTATTTCATGATATGCTTTCTGTAGGAAGTACACCAATGCCATGACTGTTTAAAGAGCAATGATATTTAAAGGTCTACCTCATAAAACTTCCCCATATATTTTGCATTAACCTTTAAAGATCTCCCCCTACCCACCTCAGTTATTCATCCTTGTTGCAGCCTAGTTGTTTGCCAGATCTAGTCAGATGAAAGTTTTTCACAATTCTCCTAAGAGAATCAAAGAAAAATAAAGCAATCCAAAAAGAAAAAAACAATCATTTTCAGTTATTTCCTAACAAAACTATCCAGGATCAGGATGGTGCTGGCATGTGCTACAAAATTCAAAGCAGTGGTTTTATAATAAATAGCATGGGAAAATTGCCACATTGTGATATTTCAAGATATAGAACCTCTAGTCCCTATTTGCCATCATTCCAGAAATAAGGCACCACAAAAGATTTTTTTATCTATTTATTTATTTTTAGACAGATAAATGGGACATTGTTCTATTTATTCTTCAGAACTGAATTTCTACAGGTTTTTCTTTCATTTCTTTTGCTATTTCACTAGACTATGCTTATTAACTTATGCATTTCCCTCTTGTACATTCAACTATCTTAATGTGAGAAGATAAAGTTTTAAAGAATCTTTAAAGCTTTTTATTCTTGGCCTTCCCTCCTCTGTAGCACTCCTTTCTAACCTAACTAGTAACAGGACTCCACTACCAGTTCTGTAGTCCTCTGATGTCAAGTTACTGTTTTATTTCTCTTTGCCAAATCTTGTCTCTAGTCATTCACTGGAGCCTCCTGGGCTGTCTCCCCAGGCTTTCAAACTGACTATCCCAACACTATCTAAAACAGACTATATTAAAATGAAATTACTTCCCTGGCTTCACCAAAACTTAGCCTGCCCTTTCCCTTTTCTCCTATTTCAAATACATTTATGATCTCGCTGCTCATTCAGCTTCACAAATAATTTTGTGCCTGATACTTCTTTCATGCTTAGTTTCAAGCCTCAGTTTTCTTCTCTCCAGTATCTCAAAAATCTGTTTTATCTTGTTGCCTAAATGTAGAGTTGGAGTCTTTGTCCAGAATTTGCATTAATCAAGATAAGAAACCACTGATCTCTCTTTCTGTATCTTGTAGCCTACATTCTGCTTAAGAAAGGATTTTCTTAGCTTTATTAAGGAAAGGCTTTTTAAGGCACCCTTACCAATAGGACAGATTCTACCACTTCCCTCTCTAGATTTCTGGGCCTTTAAATCAACCTTTCTCCTCTACCCCATCAACCTTTCTCCTCTTCATTTTCCCATTGAAACTCGCTACATCACTCCTTCACATTACTTTCTTGCCTTTTCATTTCCCTATGTCCTAAAAACACCCATTCCTGCATAGATTGTCATCACACTTCTGTCTTTGTACAGCTCTTTTAAAGGTGTTCCAAAGTAGGGATACATGAATTATCATCTATCTTAGCTTTCAGGGTGGGCCTGAAAAAAATTGAGATTTTTTTATTTATATCATAAATTTTTGAAAGAATCAACATAATCAACATACTCTATGTTTAAAAGCATTTAAGGCACTGTTATTGCTTGACAAGCAGTTAATTGTTATTTACATTTTATTTCAGAAGCATCTTAATAGCTTAGTGTAGTTTAAACTGATGGGTGCAGAATTGAATTTGTAGCAGCAAAATTTTAAAATTAGAAGATAAATAAGACTCTCCATTATTATCTAGATAAGCCACAAAACAATAATCATACAATGACACAGCCATTCTATAAGAATGAAAAAAGTTAATTTTCATTTGTTATCAACATTGTCTCACACTTAAACAATGCACTTCAAAATCTGTAGGACTATTTTCATTTTTAAGGGGTGTTTTCCTTTTATTCCTCAATATAGTTGCATTTTGAAGATGATTTTTCTTGCATCTGCTATCCATCTTTCTTTTGATCATTACAAAAGTGTGACCTTGATCAAAATGTAGAGATTGGGCAATTGTTCCAGGAATGTGTAGTTTGAACAGTTAATATTATATTCATCTCTGTAAAAAATCCCAAATCTTTCACACAAGTGAGGTTGCATAAGCCAAGAAATACATATCCCCACTACTTTCACTTTTATGATTTTGGAAACCATTAAATAGGAAAAAAAAAAAAAAGAACATTTGAAATGCAGCCAAGTAGTCAAGAAAAGAGGACTCTGTGTCTTTAAGCTGGGGAGAAAAATAAAACCCAATCATTCCAAATGTATTGCTTTAGTCATCTGGTTTCATTCTATTAATGACCTTTAACATCTGCAAAAATATTGTGAGAAGCTAATTTTGTTTGTACTGAGGTGGTGCAGAACAGTTTCTGGCTGTCAGTCTAGGATGTGCTATAAAATAAAATTGTCTTTCTGGGAGCCTGACAAAAACCTACTGTACAGATTCAGTTTATTTACAACAGTATGAAATGAAAAGAAAACAGAATTTTACAACACGCCAACATTCAGAAAATGAATACTACTTATACACTTAGATATATTTTAGTAATAAGTTTTCAAGATATCCACTGAGATTAAGGGATCTATTTTGTATTTTGTGGTATTCCACAAAAATTTTAACCAGGGCAAAATATTTCTCTGCAAATGCTCTTCTCTAGAATCGTAATAACCTATTACCCTGATTTTAAACAGACCCCTCCTTAAAACCCAGAGTTAGCTCGGGCACAATAGGCCTTTAATTAAACAGAAAGCCTTGCAGAGAAAAAACATCTGTCTCATGTCTTTGTATCACAGTCATAAAAAAAAGGTGCAGCGTGGTAGAAGGGAAGGAGTGTGAGACTGTTCCAGCAGACAGGGAGAATTTTCCTCCTCTCCCTCCTTCTAGTCCAGATAAGATTCGGGGAGGAGACAGAGGAGGGGTTGAAGAAAAATCAAAAATATCTCTGTATCATTCTCTACCCTAAAAGGGCAAATTGCAACAGGTATCGCTGCAGATGGAGGGCTGGAGATTGTTGGTGCCTACTCACTCCCCCACAAACACACACACCCCCCCTGCCTTATCCCACCAGCGAGGTTGGGGTCTCCCAGGCAGGCTCAGATCGTGTTCCCTTTCAGTCTGCTGAAAGAGAAACATAAATACTTGGTTGAGGGCAGAAAACTACATTTTACTGGCCTGGAGGCAAAACACAAACTCACCCACAGGAAAACTCCTTTTATCCACTGGAAAAAAAGAGTTAAAGCTAGTGACTTCAAGAGTGGCATCCCAGTAACAGTCTACGTCTATCCCACATCAAACGTTTTATCTAAGTTATTATGTTAAAAACACTATTTTTATTTGTTAAGGGACAGATGTTCATTAAGGAAGAGACTCAGATGACTATAACACTCTTTTATTCTTACTGTTTAAAGATGACCATAAAGTGACAGGTTGGGGGCAATCCCAGGCATTAATGAAGTCACTGAGAGCCACTGTGTAGGGAAGGTTTTGGGGGTTCTTGTGAATGAAAAGCTGGACATGAGCCAACAGTGTGTGCTCACAGCCCAGAAAGCCAGCTGTATTTTGGGCTGCATCAAAAGAAGTGTGGCCAGCATGTCAAGGGAGGAGATTCTGCCACTCTGCACCGTCCTTGTGAGACCCCATGTGGAGTGCTGCATCCAGCTCTGGGGTTCTCAGCACGTGTAAGATGTGCATCTGCTTGAGGAGGTCCAGAGGAGGGCCACAAATATGGTCAGGGGACTGGAGAACGCCTCCTACAAAAACAGGCTGAGAGAGCTGGGATTGTTCAGCATGGAGAAAAGATGGCTCTGGGGAGACCTCATTGGACCTTCCAGTACCTTAAGGGGGCTTATAAAAAGGAAGGAGATGTACTTTTTAAACAGGCCAATAGGGAAAAGACAAGGGGCAATGGTTTAGAACAGATGTTAGAAGAAATGCTTTAGTCGGAGACACTTCCCTGGAAGTGTTCGAGGCCAGGTTGGATGTGGCCCTGGGCAACCTTATCTAGTGAGTGACATCCCTGCCCATGTTACGGGGATTGGTATTAAATAATCTTTAAGTTTTCTTCCAACACAAACTATTCAATGACATCTTGATGCATTATTTTCTATAGGGCTGATTACAATCTGAGGACATCTATGAACAGTATATATCCCCTTTGCCTTTAGATCAGCCCAGTTCTACTCATATTTCTTTAAATTATCCAGAACTAAACAACAAATTTTCATCTCAATTCATAGATTGACCAGAATACTAAATATCAATAAAGGCAAAGAGGCACAGTAAATTGCATGACTTGGTAAATAGCAATGGCATAGCATAGTATAAAACCAAAACCAGCACTCTGCAAAGTCTCTGTTTTTCAGCTGAATTTTATTCATCATCTGAATTCCACATGAAATATTAATTCAAGTACCAATTATGTGTTTCTCAGTGCATAATCTGGGGATTCATGCCTAAAACTATGTTGGTGCTTTCCTTACGCATAACTTTGGTGAAACCTATACTGGAATCCTGTGTTGTCCACAAGTTTTGGAGAACACTGAAAAGCTTGGTGAGGAAGCAGAAAATAACTGCAAAAATTATTTGATGCCTAGATAAATTGTCTTGTAGTCAATGTTTTTAAAAGTCTGATTTTAAAAAAATAGCAATAATGTGGCCAAAATTTCCTGACAAAGAATTTAATATTGGTGATTTTTCCAAAATGTGCTGTATATAGATGCTTGGAACAAGAAAAATGGTAACCTCACCATTTATTATGTCACCTACCCATCATCACAGAATTCTGAACAGGATATTTTTAAACTATTTCTTCTAAATAGCTTCACCAAAACCAGTCATATATGGCTTATTTCTTTGTGACTATATTCTGCAGCTTTATACAGCCTGTACATTATTCTTTGAGGAGGAATTGAGTGTGGTGTCTTGTTTACTTTGTAAAAGACAGCTTTCTATGCAGTACTAGTTGAGGTATCTTATTTTTCACCTTCCTGGATCAAAATGTCACTAATCTTTGGTATAGCAAAACCCTTTGACGCAGTAACACTTCGAATAAATGGAAGATAAGGCCCATGTCTACTAATTAGAGAAGCAGATGCTTTCAATATCCTTGTGTTAGCCTGGCATGGTTTTTCTAGGATATTGAATGTAGCGGCTTTTCTAATTAGTACACTGAGTTGATTATGTAAATTACATGCATCCCATCTTGTTTAAAACAAGTTGCACGGACACATATAATCAACAGCTTCGGGGAAAATTGTGCTGGTCCAAAAGGATAGGTGGCTAGCACATAGAACCTAACACATATTTTTGCTGTCTAAAGCAACAAAAGCACGAAACACTGTAAGACATAAAAATGTTTACAAAATCCACTAGAGGTTAAACATGGAAACCTGGAGTTAAGTAAATCAAACATAAATGTTTCTGGTGTAGTTCTCAAAATATATATGTAAAAGAGACTAAAACTGGAAATATATGGACCAAAATTATTATATCAGAAATAAATCATAATTAATGGGGAAAATAAAGACAAAATAGTTTATTTTATTCATTGCATTTTGTTTCGTCAATAATGCCTAGGGAAGGGGTGAAGTAAGTGAATTCTAGCATCCTTCCCATAGATGTTAAACTGCACCACTGAACTTCATTCCTCTGTCATACTGTTTTACACAGTAACTCTGTCCATCCTGAGCTACAGAGAACCATCAAGGTAGCAGCAACACCTCTCTTGGTGACTTTAGTCCTGAAAAAACTGTAACACAGAACTAGTTCTAAGTTGTGAAGTTTTTTGTCAACTGTTTAGCACAAGTCTGACTTAGTGATCTAATATGCCAGTAGCATGCATAATATGAATATGAATATTAATAAAATGGCACAGTAACAATGAGGTATGGATTTTGCTAGGTATAAGAGCAGTCAGCAAGAACCTATGCTATTCTGATTATATTTTCAGGAGGTAAGACTGAAAAGTTAAACTGAGAACCAGAAGCCAATATTCTCTTTACAGTATTGGTTATTCTTTTCTACACATTTTGCATTTTTTATTCTCACACTGCCTTCAGGAAACTAACATCAATAAAGTAGACAAAGCCTGAATGCATTTCTCTTTTCCATAAACCATCTGAAATTCTGTCAGTCAAAGGATTTTTCCTTCAAATATTCTCTGTTTTTGAAGGAAATGGGAATAAAGAATTATTAAAAGGCTTAATTACTATGTTATGTTACAAATATTTTGTCTTTTGTTCCTTCTTTTGTATAATATTTAACTTTGCTTAAAATACTTGTAATGGTAATATTATGTCATAGAACTAAAGAGTTCCTTCAAGTCCTCTGTAATTAAAATTTGAAACTAATTTGATTATTTAGTGTACATCCTGTAAACATTTTTGAAGCCTCTTTATTCTATCAAAATCAATACAACAAAACATTTTAAGAACTACACAGAAATTTCATGCACTTCTTGTATGTTTCAAAGCTTGGTCTTTGCTCCTTCCACCTTGCTTTAGCACAGGACATAAACAGAATATGTTCTGTTTATGAAACTGTTACAGCTTCCAAGATTACTTTTTTTCCCACAGAAATTGTTTTCCAGTTGAAAAACATGCTTTTTATTTTATAGTATTCTAGTCCAGTATCATTTCCTGAATAACTTTATGTTATCTGAGCAATTAGTAAGAAACTGTTCTATAGCTTCTGCCAGTCTGCCAAATATGTACTTGCTTTGCACATTCTCTCAGTGGTTATCTCTAGTAGCTTCCTTTTTGAAGATTCCTTCACAGACTTCTTGACAGAGCTCCCAGGACTTCAAAAAAACATATTAATGAGTCAATGTGTAGGCTGAGGAAGACAGTACAACTACTCTTTCTTCACGTAACCTTGCTGGTGGTTTTGGCAGCTCAGATCCATCCCGTTTCAGACAATCATACTGAAACACTAAATGATGGGAGGGAAAAGGCTACAAAAGATAACCCAGAGACAAAGATCGGTGGGGTTGCCTTTTTAGTCATTTCCTTTACTTTGGAAGCAACACACCTACATAAGCCTGGTTAATGCACAGATGCTGCTTCCAAGGCCTATCAAAAAGCAAAGCTTTGTGGTGATTGCTTGTAACTTTCTTCACTAAGTGTTAGACAAAGATCATTCTTTACTAAAATTATGCATCACCTGCTTCAGTAATATTAGTTTAAAAACAGAGGGAATATTAGTTTAAAAGATGAGGGAAGGCATTCTACATATAACAAAAAAATATAGGACTGAATGTCACACCATCTGAATGCTCAAGGAAGAAAACCTTTTTAAATACATACAGTTAGTCTGTGACCTATATCCATGCTCATAGCGATTAATGTGACTTTATGGACTTAGCCAATTATTTCACCTCTGGTATTCTGTATACATGTGCTGAATAAGATCACATTCTTAATAAAGAGGTAGGCTGAATGATGAGGCAGAAATCAAAATTTCTATTCCTTTGGGACCTGTCGTCTCATTTTTCTAGGCATGTCTCCAGAGGCGCAGCATGAAATGTACAAACACCTATTATCAATCAGAAATGACTGCCATATGGCCCGTAATGTTCCTGTCCTTAACCCCGTCACGTAGTACCACACCAAGATTTGTCCTCATTCAACCTGGCTGCTCTGTAGCCTATAGGCAGAGATATCTCGTCCTTTGTACCAGTCATCTCCCCTCATTGCCCCTGGGAAGACCCCACAGCAGCAGCAGTGCTGCAGCTGCTGGCTGCCAGCCTGGTGCAGTTTATGATCCCTGCACAGAGCTTCCCTCCCTCTTGGGTCTTGGTTGTGGAGAACATTCCCATGACTGAGGGTCCTCTGTCACCATGAACCATCTCAAAATGTACTGATGCACTGTGTGGGAGACACGGGAAATCCTCCAGAATATCCAGAGGATCTTCTGCCCCAGCTTTTGTTTCACTTCCGTTGGGAAAAAAGAGTTCTCAGCAAAAATGGGGAATAGTTCAAGGAACTGACAAGGAAAAGTAGACCAATTTTTTAAAAAATAAATAAAACAGAAAGCTTACTATCGTCTTCTGTGAAAAGGGAAGCATGAGGTTTTTCAGAGAGCTGAAAACAGAAAAAGAGAAACATATAATAATGTTAAATAAATTCACTTGTGATCTGTGTTGGCCCTTTAGCCCTGTTTTTTAGAGACACCTTTTCATCAAAGTTGCAGATTGGGTAATGGTGTATATGGAGGGGGAAATATGGAGGGTGGTAGGTCCACTGCACCAGGGGGGATTTGCACCCTTCTCAGAGTCACTGGGAGTGGGCCCCTAAGAGACATGGAACACAGAATGGAGGGTACCTGTAAACCTGTCTAGTTAGGCTTTACAAATGTTAACAGAAGCAACTCTCCCACCTACTCATGACTAAACCAGTTGCCAGCTTTAAGATGAGGAGAGAGTATTCCCACAGATTCAGATGGAAGTGACCATAGGCTTTATCTACAAGGAGTGCTCCTAGGATCCTTGGGGAAATTTAGCTAAAGAAAACTGTCCTTGTGGGGGCACAGGGAATATAGAATATATTCCCTTCTGCTAGCTTCCTGAGACACAGCAATAGTTCCAACTTTAAGTTTTCAGTTGTTTTCAAAGTTGTTATACCGTGATTATAAAATGGTTTGCAACTGTTCTTATGGATTCTTTTTGACAATGTATTTACCACTCATCCAGTATCTCCCCAAGGTTCTCTAAAGCTAACAGATCAATCCTGATTTCTTGAGGAAGTACAAAAGTACAATCCGCGTGGTATGACCTTTTGGGAGGGAAAAAGTCACACTTAGATGTGCAGATATGCAGTCTATAGGTAGTAACATTTTTTGGTATTTTAATATTTTTAGGAGGAAAGCCTTTTCTTTCAGTCTGGTACAGTAACTAACATTTTCAGAAAGATTCAGTAGGAGTTGGAGAGTTTATTCTTTTTCTTTCTGGGCAGTCACCCAATTATTCAGGCCAAAAGAAAATAACTTGTTTTACTCACAGGCAAGCCTCTCAGGAAATCTGATGTTTAGATGTCAGTTGCAGAGGGTTTTCCTCTCCACCTTATAGGGGGTGGAGACATTCAAGGTAAGTGGAAAAACTAAATGGACCAACTCCATAATGCCAATGACTTTTTATACTAAAAACTAGGAGATAAGTGAAAAAATCCCATATTCAAACCTGACACAAAACTCAAATTTTATGCTCTTTATCAACTGCCAAAGGGGAGAGGTGGGAAAAAGATGAAAATTCTCCACAATAGTCTGAGAACAGCTGAGTCTGCCCACACGACCTCTGTAACCCTGTGTAACCTTTCAGAGATGAGCTCTTTCTTCCAGTCCCACCTCCACCCTGTAGAGAATATCACTATAAATCCACTTAGCTCAGTACAAGCCTCATACAGTTTCAACTACAATTCCAAAGAAGCATATGAGATTTCATATGACTTGCTGTTTTCTGTCATAGGAATAGGATGCTGCAGGTCATAGACCATGATGCAAGAGGACAGTTCTGCCCATCTGGGCCAAGAAATCCTGGCCATTGTTAAAATGCCCAAATAACCCACTGTCATAATTGATTTGCTATTGGAAAAGGAATAGAAACTTACAAGGGAAAATTTGTAACAAATGCTGAGATTTATCAAGGATCCCCTTCATTGATAAGTCATCCAAAATTTTTAAAAATAATTATCTGAAGCCTGTAATTAGTCAGAACATCTCTCATGGCAGCTGGAGTGGCACACCATATGGGTAAGTGAAAGCATCCTCCTGTTGAATAGTATTGGGAAAGGTAAAACTAATGGGTTTTAACTACAGGGATGTGTGAAGAGCAGGACAGAATAGGCAGGAAGATTGTTCATGTTCTATCGATAATGTATGCCATAAGAAGGATTTTTCTGTAGGTTCATTTAAAACTATATCTTGTTTGCCTATCAGGATGTGTCCTAGAGAGCCAATCAAAAATGTTTATAAATCAATAGAAGAACCATCACAGGCTTCATAAATAAGAGGTCCAACTCTGAGAGCCATAATGCAATCTATAGCAATACTTAGATTATAAAAAAGGGAAGACACTTGGGTACACTGGTAACTGATGGTACTTAGTTCAAACAGAAAAGTAGACCCTGAGCTGAGCAAAACTTTAATCACTGATCTCAAGGACCAAACTCTTGTAAGGGTAGTCAGTGCTCTTTCCCAGGAGCTGAGCTCTTTTCTGTTTGAACAGTGTGACATCATGATAATCTTTTATAAAGCCTATTCCCAGTCTCCTACCAATATTTTTTGTAAAGAAAGCTTCTACTTCTACTTTTCCCACACCAAATGAAAAATAAAAAAATCATTTATTGTAATTTTCACTTTATCACATGTGCTTTATTTCCAACACGCAGCTGAGCATTCAATATTATAACATTGATAATTTCTGACATTTTAATTATCCGTGTTATTAATTCTAATTGTAATGCTTTGATGATGAGTATTTATTATATACAAAGTAATTCTGCTTCATTAGGGACAGGAAAAGAAGAGCCATCTTAGAAAAATCTAGTTGTTAACACACTTTCTGAGAAATTTTGTTCAATTCCCAGCAGCAAAACAGTGAAAGGAGGCATTTGAGGGATGTATATTGGACACTTCCTCCTTCTGTGTGTTCTTCAAAGGTAAAGACACCTTTCCTGTCATCAGCATGATGAGCACAGCTCTGAGTGACAGAAATGTAGTGGATTTTATAGCCAGAAATATTGGTGCCTATGGACTTCTGATGATCTAAGTTTAGACTTACTGGTAGTGAGGTATCTAAGCACCTTGATGGATTTAGTCCTTGATCATGGAGATAAGGTTTTCCAGGCACAGTGCAGTGTCATGCAAGGATATCCAAATGGACTCTGAGGCAGATTAGGAACGAGAAGCAGAACAGCATCCTTAATATGGTACTCCTTTTTCTCCTCTGGGTATGAATCTACACATAGTAGTGTTAGTCCAATAACTGTAATAAGGTGCTCAACAAGATCCTAAATCTACAGCAGACTCCTCTATGCAGAAGCTGTGAAATTTGCAGCATATGGAAAAAGTACAAATGGTTTACAATTGATTCTCCATGAACAAGAATCAATTCTGTGCCAGTGTAGGCAGATGCACCCCTGGGGAAGGATGTGGGAAATACCCTTCTGTAGTATGAAGAAACATTTTTATTTCCAAATGTCGGCTGGTTTTTTTGTGGGTGGAAAGTCAGAAAAAAGCTGGGCACATAACTCACAGGGTAAAGTGAAAGCAAGGTACTGAAATAATCATAGGGGTTTTTAGGTGTCTTCAAATTTCAGCTCCACACTATGAATACAGTACATGTAAACACATGACCCTAATTTATTAAAATCTTGTGCCCATAAAGTGGAAGCTGCTTCTGTGTCCAGTAGAGTCCTTGGGACTGCACCCAAGGTGGCCTCTAGCAGGACATGGGCTCAGACTGAGACATATTTTTTCTTCAAAGCACCCCATTTCTTGAGCCATCCTGCTTTTCTCAAAGGTTGCTACATCTTTGTTTGGTTTATGTGTTCCTACAGTATGTGTCAGAGTAAGGCCAACAGTGTTTTTTTCAAATGCTGAAAGTAGGGGATTTCTCCTTTTATTTCAGGAATATGTTTCATCAGCTCTAGTTTCATTTTCCAGTTTGCAAGTAATATTATTTTCCAAACCACAGGATTTTTCCAGATAAGAACCAGATGAAGGTGGACATCCTGTAAATTTTAGTTATTATACAGGTTTTTTCTATATTCTCTAATCTTTCACATACTGAAAATAGTCTGATAGTCCAGTGCTAAAGAAATTAATAACTTGCACTTCTATTATGCTGCCTCTGAGGCTATCTCAAAATCAATATCAAATCAACACATACGACTTAATATTAGAAACAAAATACTGCTTTTCTATGAGTCTGAAAACTCAACAGCTGGAAAAAAAGGTAGGTGAGTTTGCTCCTAATTTAGATATTGTAAATATGGAAAAGATATTGATTACCTAGTTAATCTAATTTATGCACTTCAAAAACAAAGGTGAAACATACATAGAAAAGAATCAAGTAACTTGCTGTTGAAGACCTACGTCAGGACAAAAAAGTCCTGAAATAAATCCCAGTCGACCCAACTGCTAGTTGGGTAGTTTAAATTAGAAGACATTTCCCTTGGATGTGCAGTGAGCACAAACAGAATTGGATATTTTGATGTGTGAGGCTATAGTTTAACCTGGATTTGAGTTTCCAGTAAATGTAATAGGCCAAGAGGTTTCACATCCAGCACTCCGTTTGACCTATCTTTGATGGCAGCCAAATGTGATGATTGTAAAAGGACCTGTATGATAGAAATTCACAGTGCAATTCAAATCTCCCATGGACGAGTATTTTCTTCACAGCTGTGACAGGTGGTGTCGGTAGTCTTTACAGATGCATCAAAGATTTAATGATATGGAAGTTACACCATTGTGGTGTTCTGATGCTCTGGCTAATGAGAAATCTCTGTTGGAGCTTGAAGCTAAGCGAGTCTTTAACAGGCAAAGCAACAAACAGAGAGCTTGAAAGGCAGAGGGAAAGAAACATGTCTGCTCTCCTTTTTTTGCTAATGAAAGCTCTGACTCACTAGCAAGACTGTGCCAATAGAGCACTGCATACAGTGTCACCTCTACACAGACAGCCCTGAAAACTGGATCTCTTTACAGTTAATCTTTTCTCTAGGGTGGAGACATGATAAATTTTGAGTAGTCCTTGGATAGTTTGTACTCTGAAGCTCACTCCAGACCATTTCCAAGTGACAATTTGGATCATCACAATGGAACAGCTTTGTTAGAAATTACCTAATGAAAATGCAATGAAAATGAAGGCTTCTTACATATACGAGAGTGGAAAGCCAAAATATAAGGGTTTCCAAAATATTATTCATTTTTAAAATAATTTCTATTTGTCTATATAAGAATTTTAGGAGCAAATATTTAACTTAATATTTTTCCAAAATGCTTGATGTTTCAATTTTTTTCTTTAAAAATTAATTGCAGCCTGATATTAAGCTAGCAACAGCATAAGTGCACAACTGTGAATTTGTTTTTTGAATTTCTGTGTGTTTGGTTTATAAGTATTCTGTTTTGGAATAAAACCAGAAAAAGTTGTTCTTGGAAATGTTAAAGCAGTCTATTCCATAAACACAGAAAGCTGAACTAAGACTTAAAATCTTTGGTCTCTGTTCATTTAATGAATGAACTCTTAAATTTAGGAGGCGTAGCTATGTCTGACCTCAAGGAGCAACATTTCACGCTTTTTTCCTTATTTTTAATATCTTCTTCTTTGCATCTACAAAATACTTCTACTTATAGTTCTCTAACTAGTCCAGTGAAGTTTAATAGCATATAGAATCAGAATCATGGAATTAATACGGTTGGAAACGATCTCTAAGGTCATCCAATTCAACCACAATGATCACCACTAAAACATGTCCCCCCATATACAGGTTTTCTGAGCACATAACCTTTGTGTGGATATTTTTTGTAAATATATATAGATATATAAGTCTTTGAGAAACCTTATGTTCTGTAAGTACTAAAGGATTCTAAAGAATTGGTTGCAGAACTTTTTAAGATTATGTAGAAGACTACTGATATAAGTCTGTATCCAGTAAAGAATGCCTCAGCTCAAAATCATGATCTTAAAAAAACCTCAGTAAGCTACCACCTGATATCAGGGGTGCCTAATGTTTCTCTTTCATTTAAACTTCCCTTGAAACCAGGCCATCAGGCCTGCCTTACACTGAATAGTTCTACATCTAGAATACTCTTGTTTTAGAAACTGGAGTTTTCTCTAAGTCTCCTGAAAATCTTCACTCAGGAAGTATTTTCAGATGAGGACAGATAAGCCCAAAACATGATTTCCTGATCATGTTTTGCTTTTGGTGCTTTCCACAGCACAGGACCCACCTAAATTTCATCCTTTCAGCCTTGTTTAGCATGGCTGACATCTGAATTCTCCAAATGGAGTAAACTCTAAGTCTACCCCACCACTCACCCAGGGTGAAATTACGCCCTTCTACCATGGCTCAATATTCCAACAGATGTTTCAGTTACAAAAATATACTTTTTTCAGCATGTAAGTGTGCACTACAAAATACAGAAGAGAGCGTTTCTTCTGAGGTGGACTCTTACAGGAAAAGCCCTGCTCATACTACAGCAAATTTGTGATTTAACATGCTACAGACTCATCTTCCTCAAGAATGGGGTTCCCTTGCAGTTAGAGGGCCAAAGCATTCAGACACTATGAATGATACTCCAGCTAAAAATACTGTCATAACATATCAAAAGCCAAGCCACAGGGCTGCTGTAGCTAAAAAGGGGATTCAAATGAAAAAAAAACTTGTGTTATCAAGAATTATTGGGATTCCTTGGAGCTTATTCTTGCACAGTATTAACTCTTAAATGCTTGTTTTTCCTGATAGCTGCAACAGTGAGGAATCTTTCTTCTGATATGCAGGATTTTTATGTCCTATTACTAGCTTATTGAAATGAAACCACTGATAACATAAAGCCTTAAATATGAAACCAATACAGGGTGACCTAAAGCCAGAATGACTGCATTGTGTTGCCAAAAATCATATTCCAGTAAGGCCTGTCAAGTGTTTGTCATGAGCATGAAGAAGATAATAACAATTAAATATCTAGAATTGTGGTACTGATCATAGAATGGTGGAAAGGCCTGGGCTGAAAGGTGCCTTAAAGGTTGTACAGTTCCAACCCCCCTGCCATAGGCAGGGACACCTTTCACTAGGTATCCCTCAGAGTCCCATCCAACCTGGCCTTGAGTACTTCCAGGGGTGGAATTCATCCAGAATTTCTCTGGAACACCTGTGCCAGTGCCTCACCACCTTCACAGTAAAGAATTTCTTCCTAAAATCTAATCTAAACGTACTATCTTTCACTTTCCATTCCAGCTTGTCTTGTAAATACCCTTGTAACCAGTCGCTCTTCATCTTTCTTGCAGGCTCCCTTTAGGTACTGGAAGGTCCCAAATAGGTCACTGAAGCCTTCTATTCTCCAGCCTGAACAATCACAGCTCTCTCAGCCTTTCTTTGTAGAAGAGGTGCTCCATCTCTCCAATCAAAATGGCGGCCTCTTCTGGCCTTCCTCCAACAGGTCAATGTCCTTCCTGTGCTGGAGACCTCAGAGTTGAATGATATAAAAGATTATTGCATTGCTTTAAGGAGAGAACATAATTAGTTCATCATGATCTTGTCTCTTCCATTGAAGAAAAGAGCACCCAGGAAGATCTCGAAGTCTGACTACCCAAAATATAAAATTACAGATCTCTGAGATTACTACATTAGAGGAGGACTTGATGATATTAAACTAAGGGGTCACAGGTCTGTAAGCACTTTGCTACTTTCCAGAGGATGATTTACCACCTACTTCAATAACAAATAGATGGCTGGAAAATGGTCTGTGATTGGTCACATATACATAAAAGCTCATTGTCTACCAGGAACTTGGTCATAACATCAAATGGCATTATAGCTCTGATGGTTATGCTTCTTGTCCTACCCTGCCTTTTGTATCAACAAAATTAATTGATATACCAAGGCCATCTTATGCAACCTGTCTTTTAAAATGTCAAAGATTAAAAAGCAAAGGCTGATCCTGGACCAAACAGCAGCAAAAACCCCATTTTTTAAAAAAAGCTAGAGCAAAAACTTAATGGGCATGCGAAGAAGTTTTAGTTAATACTTTTAGAACACTTAATAAATAATATTTTAAAGTTTCTAGTTTTGAGGAAAGAAAATGCAAAATCTAGTCATTGACAAGAGTAGAAGCTGTAAAGAATATTTCATTCTGCTAGACAAGCCTGACCACAATTTTAGATGAGGGTTAGTGTAAGAAAAAAAGTAGGTTGAAGTTTACATATAATTGGTGTGGAGGTTGGTTGGCAAATCAAGTTCCCATGGCAAGCATCTTGTATTGTAGCTTTGTATTAAAGCTGATTCATACTAAGAATTAAGTAATGGAAGAAGGGTTCTGCACTGAAGATGTATTTACTGACCATATTTTCAGGTGTATTAGGACTTTTTTGCAACTTTCTGTCTGAGGCTTGTGTTGGAGTTATCTGTAGCAGGTTAATGTAAAATTAACTTGTTTCCTGTGTTATCATAGTTTTTGGATAATTTTGCTTGAAATTGACTTTGCTATTAATTTCAACAATAATAAAAATGCAAGATTTTCCCTCTGTCACAAAATTTGTCTTACAGTCTTTTTCCTGCATGTCCACCTGTGTTCTGACTGCAAGTTCCACCTTTGTCCAGGCAACAAATCTTTATACTGTCTGGAGTTAACAAAATGTTTTCAACGTGATGACTCAACAGAAACTGCCTTATTCATACATATTTTATACTCTGGATAGAAGGATAACACCACAAAGCATCTCAGCTTCTATAAAAAGAATTTGAGGACCTAATTTTCCAGTTTGATAGCCCAGTTTTATGCCAGTAGAATTTCAGTAGCGTACAACATAAGTGACACCATGGTGAATAAGTCTCTGGGATTATACACTCTGTGTGCAGATGCACTGCCTAGGAGCTCTTCTATTTTCAAATCTTTTTATAATCAGGTTACTTAAGACTGTAAGACACAACATTTGTGATATTTCCAGTAGCCTACACATGCACAAATAGAGAGAAAAAAGCTATAAAGCACCAATAGCACTGATGCACTGCCTCAACCTTTTGAATATGTGATGTTTTGCTTAGTGGGTCTATTTTCCACAGGGTCTTAAACTATATAAAAGAAGTAAGCATCCAGTAAAATCAGAGAACTAGATCTTCAATTAATGGGAATTATCTGTAAGAAGCAAAGCAGATATTTTCTCCTCCTTTTTCAGCTGAAGGATAGCTTAAGCTTTTAACAAAAAAAAATTAATAGACTATCTTTCATCCCAATCCTGATGGTAATGGGGCAGAAGAGGGTAGATAACATGCTTAGCTTTGTAAGAAGAACAAACAGATCGCTTTTTTTTTAAGACATTAGTTTCATTCTTCCATTTACAAATATTTCATAGTAGAAACACTCACCATCATGCAAGGATTAGGAGTATTATATTTATACTATGAAAAAAAATTAATTTATAAGAAAGGCCTCTCTGCCTGCGGGCAAGAACTGATAGGAATCAGTGGCTGACTCCTACCTATACCTTTCAGCTGATACTGATATGGTAAGAGCTAGCCTAAATGTTAAATATTTGTCTCTTGGCTCTGTTTCACCTCATTCAACTTTTTTTTTCTTTATTATGTGGAAGTCAATGTTTACTGAAGTGGGGATTATTTTTTCTTTGTTTTAATTTGTGGTATTTTCACTTTTTTAAATGGCTGTCAGATGCAAGTGACTTACAGAGCAAAGACTGAGGAATAGTGCACTAGAGAAGACTTGGAAGCTAAAGGGAATGAGCTTTTGTTCTTTTTTGAAATGCATAAAGAGTGCTGAAATTCTGATGTCTCATTCTTGTGAAAAATTGCAATAGTCACCAGAAATGGTACGTATATGGTAGAGCAATCAAGTGAAGCCAAAAAGTGACAACCTTCTTCCCTGGAGTGAATCAAGGATAACAACTAGAAATTATAACAAGTTTTTGATGCCAGTTGTAGAATTTCAGATATCACCTGGAAAGAAAACCTGGCACAGAAAAGCAGGCAGGAGGACAGAAGCTTAGGCAAGCACAGCCTAAGCTCTTGTAAAACTGAATTAGCTTGTAGGCGCTTGCAGTCTATCCATCAGCCAAACACTCAATCGTGTATCTGAATGAGGCAAAAATCTGTAGCCAAACATTTCACTGAAATGCCAAGATCAGCACTTACCTGAAATGTATATGCAGAGGTTTTTGTTTTACTAGTTGCATTCCAGAGTTGCAGTTCAGCTGTTCTTAAGTTTAGTGGTTGTATTGCCACAGAGAAGTGGGTGTAGGGTAATATTTTTGAGGCAATCAGAAGAATGGTACCTCTATGAAGTTTCAAATGTGAAATTTAAGATACAGTGATTTTTACCTGGCCTGAAAATGACAAGAAATTAAAAATACTTTCATCAATCAGGATTAAATACATCTAAAAATTATCATATGCTTACCAACAGATAAATTATCCTGTGGTGAAACACAGAATTTGTTTAAGAGGTAAATCTTGCTATAGCATCAGAGTGGAAATATGTTTCAGACAGCATCTGGTCTTTGAATTGATTCAACCATGGGAAAAACCAACTGGTTTTGCAAAAGCAATGACTTATCTGATCTGTGATAGAAAAAATACTGCCACAATATTTAACATGATCTTGCATAAGAAGCCTTTAATTGTAACATGGTGAAATAATTGCCATTAAACAGAGGAGTTTATGTCACGATCTAAGCAATTCGGCCATAACTTGTAAAAACACAAGCATTTGGGAAACACAGGGTCAAAAAACCCTCTCTGTCTCAATTCTCATTGCAGCCCATTGCTCCCCCTTACTGCTATTAGCCTTTCATAATGTAAAACATTTCATTTCCAACAGATAATACTTTCAGTCGCAAGGTAATTTTTGAAGTCTATTACTTGCATTCTTAGTGAAGAGCACAATGTAGCATTTTGTTCTAATATGCCATTGAAATTGTTTGAGTAGACACACCATGGAATCAAATACAAAATGTCAAAATGGTTTCCATTAACTATGCACATTTGCACTGCTTCAGTTAATGGGCATGTTTTTGTTCTTCTCCTTCATCTTTGCATCTATAAGATGAAATGATTCAGTTAATGTAACTGAAAAGTACATTGAAAAGGTAGAGCAAATTACAAAAGCATCAAACCACAATTCCACCCACGTACTTTATTTTATAATGAAGTTTAATAATGACTAAAATTGCCTTCAGATTTAAACATCAGTCATTTCTGCAATTGTGGTTAATGTGAAAAATCTCACCCACAGTAATGTTTTAGGAAAACATCATAGAAATGTACATTATATTTTATACTGAAATGTCATAATGAAATCTTAACTAGATATCAGTGAAATATATAGTACGTTAAAAGTAATTTGCCACTGTGGGCAGGACTGAAACAGGGACTGTGTCCCCATCAGCATGATAACAGGTAGGGAAAGTTCTTTTATATTATAAAATCTCTATTGTGCTTCAGCACCATTATGGCGAGAGAGTCTTTGATACTATCTTTGATAGTAGGTATCATCTAAAATACTGCTATAATACCTAAATTACTTGTTTTGTACTGATAGTGTCATAAAATAGTGCTTTATGAGAGTGAGCATCAATGAGAATCTTATTTCCTCAGAAGGACACAAAATGGATTAATCTTCATTTTGAAACAGAAATAAGACAATTTTGAATGGTTGCCTTTCCTAGCCCTGCCTTGTGAGGCTGCAATATGCCACCAAATCCTTATGTCCTGAGTGGACCATGTGTAGGAACAGGATCTTTGGGAAGGTTGCTGGACTGCTTCTGGCACCCAGGCAAGTGTATCAGCAGCACCAACTGGCTTCACAAGTATAGAGGTCCCTGCTGCAAAGAGCAAAACAGGGGAGGAGAAATGTTCTCACACAGCTCTGTGCCTCGTTCAGATAGGGCTAAGCATTGTCCTTCTCTGGCTGAATGAATTTTTAGACGTTGAAATTTAATTTGGGTCAAAGTTGGATTAACTGCCATGGAAACTGTATTTAAGCCTCTCTTAAAAGAAAAAAAAAAAAAGAAAGAAAGAAAGAAAGAAAAAAAGAAGCCCTATGCTCTGAATATTCAGGTTCTCTTAGTGAGTGAATGAATGAGCTCTCCCGATAATTAAATTTAAAGCCAGCCCTGCACAGCACCACTGTGAGAAGCTGTGGGTGAGGAGAGGCAGCCCGAGCTTGGGGCTGGGAGGTAGAGGAGGCTGTCGATGTGCCCCTGCCCTGGCAGCTGCCTGCCCCTGTTCTCTCACCCCTTCCTCATCCACTTACAAGTTCAATCCTGCACTTGGGATTTGGGGTTTCCTCCTCGAGGTTAAATTTTCCGGCAGTGGTCACCAGATGGCAGTATGATATCATCAACTCCTCTCCCCCAAGGACCCCTTAAATCACGGAGGAGAAAAAAGGGGTTCAAATGGTCCACGGCATCCAACATATAAATTTAGATACAGTTAGTCTCACAGCTGAGCTAGAGAAGAGTCAGGTTTTTCCCAAGATTGAGCAAGTGCTGTTTCCGCTAAGTGTGATGGTCAATGTGCTGCTAAATATCAGAAAGAAACTAAATAATTCATTCTACCTTGATTTATTTACAGTATATATTACTTCTGCAGAACATAACTTTCTATAGAGCCCTAAGCACCTGCATTTTGGATGACCTAAGGAACCAAACACTCAATTATCTGCCAGCTGTCTGCTCAGATTCAGTCCCAATGCTCTTCAAGTCCAAGTTTCTTAAAATGGACTTTTTTCTTTTCCAGTAGGCTATATGGTTAACTTCCTCAATAAATTAAAATGTACATAGTTCAGATGTGCATAAACACGATGTGAGTCATACACAGAGTCTGAGATGATGATGCAGGATCTTCTGAGGCCATGTTGCAACACAAAATATGTGCTCTCCCCTGTCAGACACATGGACATGACCTGCAGTTAGTTTGTAAACCCTCCCTTCCTGCCTCTGCCTCAGTGCAGTTGCAAAAGTCTGTAAGCAAAATAACCACCAAGGTTCTTTCTATATGTGACAAACATCAGATTTAAACCCCTCTGTTTATTCAACTGAATGTCAGTTGTAATGGAAATGTCTGGGACTGCAAAAGCAAAGTAAAAAGACAAGCAGTCAGATGGCCTGCAATCCTCCTTATGTGATTCCTCCAACACCATCACTATGGAGATATAAGTAGATCATCTGCTGCCAGCGATATTGGACCATCAATACTGACATTGATGCTTCTGTTTTGCAGGTCTATGATTTTTTGCTGGCCAGACAATGATCAAAAAATTACAAGACCATAATTTCCAACACATCATGCGTTGTATGCTTCCTTAAAATCTGTGGACTTAAGTTGCAAAAATGGGTAGGCATTACCTAAATTACCTGCAATACTTTGGTTTGTGAATCCTATCCTTTAAAATATTGTTTTTCCCTCTGCACAGAAGAATGTGACACCATGCTCTCTTATTATCTGGATTAATTCTCCAAGCTATGGCCTAGTTCTATGAAGTCACACCCACAAGGTTTTGTCTGTACGCAGGCACAGAAAACAAGACACTGCTAGTTACTCAGTTCTCACTGTATCCTGGAAAAATTCCTTGACACTGCAATATATGGGTCACAGCTATTGTACTCAGGTCACTGGTTTTGTATACTGCTATAATAACTAAAGATAGTCTATTCAGGGCTCAGTACCACATGATGAAAACTGGCCTGGGCTGCTATCAGCTCGTCCTGCTCCCCCCAGGGAGTGTGTGTCAGTTAGAAAGGTGTTATTCCATAAAAGAAAAGGAAGTAATTTGTTTTTCTAAGAAGTTTAAAGGTCAAGAGGGAAAATTCAAATGCAAAACCTCTTATCACCATCACCTTACTAGATGCAAATGACTGCTAGGTACAGGTGAGAGAAGAAATAATAATGAGTGAAAGTAATCCCCTTTGCAGTGGGTGGTACCTGAGGTTCCAGTTACTGAACTACAGGATAGACCAAGATTCAGATATGCCATATACTCTGCACAAAAAAAACCCAAAACTAGGTCTCCTTTTCCATAGATATGTTATGAGCAATGTCTAATCTATCAGATATTACTAATAAGAGATTGACTTTTGCCCATATCTAACTCAGTATCACAACATAGCTGATATCATCACATTAAAAATAGGGTAAAATTGATTGCCATTAATGCCCCTGAGTCAAATCATTTATTATTTACTTATTGAGCAGATCTATACAGAACAAGAAACTTGTCTTTGCCCCGAGGAGCTTGGTATAGGTTCAGCTGGAAAAGCAAGTAGTAGATCTAGGCATTATTAAAACCTATTCCCTGCTACAACATGAAACAATTAAGGGAAACTGGATTCAAGCTAAAGGTACTGCTGACTTACTCTTTTAATGCAGTAGTGCTTAGGAATTTTTGTGGGTTTGTTTGGGTTCTTTTTCTCTGGTGTACTTATTGGAGCTTTATCTTATTGTCTTCAAAGTAGAGTAAAAAAGACAGAAAAAGACAGACAAGTGTAGTAGGATTTCTCTCTTTGATCCTGACCAGCAGCTGAAATATGACTGGACATTTCCACTGGAACTGTCTGATTTGTTTTTTTAGTGGATGAATAACAGCTCTGTTAGATAGGGCTGGAGATGGGTGTTTTAAGATGGACATAAGCAAAGGTAAGGTAGCATTTTCATGCATAAATCTGAGGAAACAATTTATTAGTGATCAGTATAAATAAAAATGCACAAAAGGGAGTAGAATAAAAGTGTGCATATACACCTAAATGTGAAGATGGAGATGGAGAGAAGCAGAGAACTGGTGACACAGGGACACAGCACCGCAGCAGTAGAAGAGACCTACGCCTTCTGCAATGAACAGGAGCAGTGGGAAGATGTGGAGAGGAGCATGGCTTCATGATGGAGAGTGGATGAATCAGAAAAAAATTCCCCTCTTGCCTTTCATTAAATCTATTTGGCTGCGTTAGGTTTTTGTGCAAATAGTTGTGCTATCAGGGAGTCTGTGGGGCCTCTGTCCCCCCGCCCCTGCCCCCAATATGGTTTTGAAAGATACTTGCCAACACATATTTTTGCAGTGATTTGCAAGCACAGCTCAGCATAAGGAGCAAGAATCCTTCTGTATCTAAGGCCAGTCCCTTGCAAAGGTGGGTAGAAAGCTCTCGTGTAACACACGACACATGCAGGCAAAATCCTCCTTTCGGATCCCAGGCAGACTTTACACTCCTGGGTGCTTCTTAGTCTTCAAAGACTGGGCATGGAAATCAGTTAAAGTGCAGAAAGGGATCTATTTTAACATACGTCAATCAATCCCATTTGCTGTTTGGAGTCTGTACATGGATTTTTCGTGTTATTTCTTGGCTGTTAAAGTTGATACCAGAGTGAAGGCATTTGTTTTCTAACACAATGTTCTATACGTGTGAAAGAGGACTTCAAAAGTGGCACAAAGCTCTTGCTGTCAGAACAAAATCATAACTTTGCTGAGGACATAAAAGAGAATGACAGACATCAGTTGCTGAAAGATACCATTGTTACTCCTCTATATCAAATGAAAATCAAATTTGAAGAGTTCAAAGCCTTCATACCATCCCATTATTCTATTTTTAAATGGAAATTAGATTACATCTGCAAAAGTAAGTGGTTTTGGGTTTTTTCTGGGTTTTTCCCTGACTCATTCACAGCATATGAAGCACATGCACACACACGAACAATTAAAAAAACCCTAAAACAGAAAAAAAAGCCAAAAAATCCTACAGCATGGAAAGTGACTCTTCATTTTAGCTTAGATGTTTAGGTGAGATATTCAAAATCTAGTGACGTCGAACACACTAAGCAAACACTTTTCTTCTGGGTTTTGGTGCTGCTGATTGTAAAAATAATATTTGAAATATTAGAATAGTGAAAAATCTGACAGGATATATAATGTGCTACATGAACATTAAAGAAAGATTAATAAGCCAGGAAATATGCTCCAGTCTTTTTTAATGCAACCTAATTACATTGACTTAATATAGCATATGAAATTTAAAAGAACTGTAAATTTAGAGGATGCTGACACTTCAGGTTTTTTCTTTCTCTTTTTTTATGCTTTTCCAGAACTCTTGAATACATCTATATGATTCTCTACAATTTGCCTTTGATTCTCATCTCTCTGGAGCAATTCTCCCATCAGACAAGGTTTCCTTATGATTGGCAAAAGAAGTTTTTCTCTCAAGTTACTTTAAAATGCCACTAATGATGTATTAAAGATTCTCCTTGACAGGAGGTTGTAAGAGGTGTCATTGTCATATGGCTACAGTGGCATGCATATCCACTCTGGGGCAACTATGGTAGGTGTTTTAAGAAGAGCATCTGCTAAGCATACCTCTACATCAACTTCTAAAGACCATTAAAAAAATATATACAAAACAGGAGAGCTGACTCAGAGTCTACAAGCCTGCCTGGTTAAAGAGCAAATTTTACAAGCGTTATTCTTTATATATAAATTACTATTGAAATAGTTGTTATGTTCCTTGCTCTACTAATGCTGACCATCCAGTGCAGGAATCTGATTGAACATAATCATAAAGTAGAGAAAAAGCCTTGAAGTAATGGGGGAGGGATAAAAAACAAATTACACCTGTGTAGTGCAGTCAAAAAAAATCACTAATGGGCATCCTTCTTACAATACACATTTTGTGAAATGGTGGCAATACTCCTATCATTTATGATTTCCTGAAGAATGGACATCTATTTATAAATGAATGGCTCTGTAATAATTCGGTGACACCTTCATAAATCTCACCAATGTAGAGCAGTGTGTGACACATCTGATGAGAAATGTGTTTACTCCTTTTGGATTAAAGATAGAAAAACACAATAGAACAAGTTCATTGGCAGGTTCAGGTGGTCACTTAGTGTATAATAGAATCAGGAAATGAAAGTGCCCAGTGGCACAGAGAAAAACACCACTAGCACCCCTTTTTCAAGAACATGAACAAGCATGTTACAGTGGCTTGAGTTGTTTTTTTTTTTATTTTCAGCATTTAAATACCAGCAAATGTAACTCTTTACCATCAACTAAATATTTATTCACTTCTTCTGCTTGTTATTTCTTCATTAACAAGGTTTTCCCTGCTGTGCAGTGGAATATGCGAGTAACTTTGCAAATGTCAGAAGCACTCAATTTGGATCAACTGGAGGAAGTGATAACAAGACTCATAATCAAGTGGAAGTACAATAGTGGCACATTTCAAGCTGCGAAATAATAGATCGATTCAGAAGGCTCTTTCTCATGGGATAATACCTCCATTTGTTCTTATTTTGAGATTTGTTTTTATTCACTATCTCAATAGAACAATATATTTTTCTTTTAGCATCTTGTTTGAAGGCAGTAATTTAAATTACATTAGACCACTAATTGTAGTTTTATAAAACAAATGTTGTATTTTAATAAAGATAAACTCAAGCTAATGTAGGGTTTAAAAGCTTTGGATTGAGTTCTAACTTACATTTCTTACATGTCTCTGTTGTAGTGGCAGGGAGTTTTAACAGCACAGTGAAAATTATTGAGCATCTTCTTTGACAAGAGTACTGTTGAAATTTATTCTTGCATCAAGACAGGATCATGGAACCAAGCTAAAGAGAGCTCTTAAGAAATCTGAGCTTTTAAATTTGAAAATGCACATTTTTTTACCTTATAATATAATCTAAAAAATTGTTGCAACTGCATCATTTAGTAAGAAATTCTAAATTTTTTCCTTTTGTCAGCCTAATCTCTGGATTTCTAGTCTGTGGCAACAATAAAATGTCGTTCAATCAATTTCATTGATACTGCTTACTGTTCTCTCTAGACCCTTTTACAGTGCAATGACAGGTTTATATTAAAGTCTGTTTCCATTATTTTTCAAAGAGATGAGCAGTAGAATATTGCCTCAAAGTTACAACTCAGAGGTCTCTCTCCATTTCCTGTTTGCTAATCAGTCTGTGGCTTCTGAGTCATTCTTTAATTTAAAACTGAAATTAATTAGGTGTATTCTATTGTTCTTTCTCAATGGGAAAAAAACCCTCGTATAAATTTTATTAAACATAATGGTCTTTGTCCAGTAGGCCATTTTACAGAACTCTGCAGGTTCCAGCATGAGTATTCATGTGATTAGAGGCTATGACATTGGGTCTCTCTTTGGGTGATGTACATTTTTATGCCCATGGACCAAAGAGGTGCTTTAACATAATTTCCACCCAAAAAACCTTCCTCATGGAATAAATCAATGCCCTTGGCTTTAGGTGCATGTTATATCTCACGCAGCTCAGTAGGTCCCCTGAGATCTGACAAAGGGACAGGAACAGGATCCATTGGGCAGACGTTTGGCACAGCAAGGTCAGGTTTAGATTCAGAGTCACCCTTCAAGAGGAACACTTTCCTTTTTCCTAGTTTGATAGCTGACTTAGACACCTGAGTTGTGAGGGAAAAAATTCCCTTCATTTCAATATAGCACTAAATATCGAACCCTTAGCTACTGTAAATTGGCATTGTTTTCTTGAAGTTGTTGGTGCCATGCTGACTTAAACAGATGAACAGCTGGCCTTACAAAGTTCTCCTGTGCACATACATCTCTATATGGCTGAGCTTTCCAATCTTCACTTCCCTTTAGAGTAAAAGATATTCATGGATATCCTGTCATATGGCGTTATCAAGTTGAAGGAAAAATGTTTTATTTGTCTGGAATTGGGCCACAGAGAGCAAAATATCTGTCTACAGACATCTCAACAGATAAGTCTTAGACATCTAACTATATCTCAATCTCTTCCCCTGTGCCATCCTGGAATGGAAACATTCCCAAACCAGACAGAGAGAGGACCTGGACCTTTTAATGCACTCCTGTCTTGATTGCCTGGTCCATGAGACCATTCTTTCACAGGCAGGACCCACATCCTAATCTGCACTGTGCTTCCATTGGCTTTTTTTGTGCCAGAGAAATCACTGAGACCAGTGATTTAGCAGGATTTGAAAAGGATCATGCATTTATACTGGCAGTAAGTGTGCTTTAAATTCAGTTAAACAGGATTTGTTTTAAGTTAGAAAGGGATACGAATCTTACTGCTTCTGAGATCAGCAAATTTTTAGCTGCTGGATCTAGAAAAGGCTGTTTTCTTATGAACAGAGAAGCTTCACCCCTGCCATGTAGGAAGCTCTGTGCCTTCCTGCTGGTGCTGGTACCTGCTGAAAATAATACCAACAGCTCAGTGAAGGGACTTGGTTTAGATGTTTCCTCAGAGGACAGCTGTAAGGCAAACAACACAGCACATCAGATTTGGACAGTACTCAGTGCAATTCAGAAGAGGCAAGAATACAGGGACCAAACCTCTGGGCACAGCCTGCACAGCTGAAGCCCTTCACCATACACAAATTTCAAGGAAAATTGCACATATCTATTCCTGACCTGAAAGCAGTTCCTTCTGGCTGCTTGCCTGACTCTACATACAGAGTATTATGTTAACATTAACCTGGATGTATGATCTTCAGCATGGATAGAGGATGAAAGTAATGTTTCATGCTCTGAACATTTATCTTCCAGATGTTTGTGATACAAAGTAGCTAGCTACCACATAAAAGATGACTAGAGAAAGAAAGAATAAACTGCAGCTATTAATTTTAGGGAATAAAATACACATAATACATAAAAATTCATGTTCACTGCTCCATCAAGCTCATTAACAGTCTCCTACAGGGATAAACCACTTTCCTCTAGGACTGCCATCTGAAGGACAGAAGAATATGGATTTTACTTTTTTTATGCTGCCTAAGAAACTGAAGAAGTATTGAGAACACAATTTCCTTCAGGACAACATCATATGAAAGCAGTAAAGGCAGCAGATGACCGCTCTTCTCATCGCATCTTGGAGCTGAAGCTGTCCTAATCTCTTCTTCTTGAAACATAGAATCTTCTATGATGTCATAGAAGAAAGCCAATTTCTTTAGGAGAATGGTGAATTATACGCAGATTTTGTGGTTCTACTCTGGGCTATTGTGACTGTTTTAGTACCTGTCTTTTTTTTTTTAAATTACAAATAACATTATTCAGACTCTACCTGTTGAAACAGAGTATATGGTCCTACTGCCCTTGACACTGGCAATGGAAGTATAGTCTAGAAATATTAAAAATTCCTAGACAACATTATTCTCACCACTTTGGTATAATAGAAAGTGAATTATTTTCAAGATAAGTAGTCTGGTTGTACAGCCTTGCTTTTATCACTTTTTCTGTATGGTGTGATGGCATGGTCACACTCTGCTAAATATAGATCTTATATGAAGGGGAAAACCAATCTTTCTGTTTTCACTGCTCTGCAATAACCCATCCAACACTGAACTCCTTATTTCCTCTGAATGTGATGACATTATTATGCAGAACTCTAGCACTACTCTGGACAGGCTAAACCATAAAATGTGAATGTTCCTAAAATTGCCTTAGAATACGTTTATTTTCAATTTATATAAAAAAGCTACACTGAAAGTGTTGAATGGATATATACAAAAAATCTCTAAAAATCAGTGCTGATATAAAGCTCATATTTTATATTACACACAAATCACACATTCAAAAAGCAGGCTTTCAATGCCAGCTCTCAGTAGCTAGGAAATGTCAAAATTAGGATTGCCCTCGTATGGTTTTGTGCACATATTTTTATTATTGCCTTTTATTATTGTCTTCAATTGAAAATAATTCCTTACATACCACCTACCTCATTAAACATGCAAAATGGTCTTAAGAATAATTTAGTCAATATTCTGGGTTTGTTTTTCCCTTTCATTCTGCAACATCTGGCCATATTTGTTGTTAAAATGTAGATTTAAAGACAGAAGAACACATTTTTCTTTTCAGTGACACTCATTATATCCACAACTGAGTGACATATACATATTAATTAATTATTTTCACAACACTTTTATGAGCTGAAGAGTGGCATGACTATTATGCAATAGCCAGAGTGGTTAACACATATGTGAAAACAAATCTTTCCAGTGATTAGCAAGCAGAATTTGAGACACAGGAAGATCAGACATCTCACAGCACTTAACACCATATAGCAGCTTACATAATCTTATTGACTTCAGCTGAAATTGCAAGTTCCTAGTACTTTCCTTAGTCAGATTCCTTGGTACTGTAGTAGAAATTAGTGATGAGCTGTAAAAACTCCAATTTGATGTGATTTTCTGATGTTTTATGGCCCTATGACCTCTTGGTTGCAATCCTGAATTCCGCCAAACTGACTGGAGTTGAGTCCCTCTTTAAGAAAGGAGTCTGAGATCTCAAAGAGGGAGCAGAGTATGGAAAACATGCTGCAGCTAGCACCCATAGGTTGGCTACAATTACAATGGTGATGAAATGCAGTTCAAAGGCAGGAGGTTTGTGGATATCTGCCTGCAAGACATCCTTGGCACACAAGCTAAGGTACAGTAGGAGAGGGTTCTCCAGGCTGTATTCAAGGGATTTTGACTTCATTTGCTCTGCTATTTTCTTGCAGTTCCCCGTGACAGTCACCAGACAACTGCAGCTGGTGAAAATATATTCCACCAGGGCCGCCTTCATACACAGCATTGCTCCATTCCCAAATTGTTCCTGGACTTATACGAGGAATGGGAGAGCATTGCAGAAGATGAAAAGAGCAAAACCATAATAATAAATGGTAATAAATACTTGTCACAATACTTATTCGAAAAAGAATTTTTAATAAAACTTGCACAGAGAACCTTAATTTTCCAATTTTCTCATGTTTGACTGTTGAATGTAAACGTAGGCAGAAGGCGTGAGCCCAGACTCACATCTCCTTTGAGCGAGGAGTAGACTGAGCCAGCCTCCAGCAAGAACTGACTGACTTATTCTGGAGGTTACAGCTCATCATGCGTGGTGGCCAGCAGTGGATCTAGCCTGCCTGAATTTCTCAGGTCCCCTTCTAAACTTTTTTTAAAACCATACCTTTTGTGCATGAAAAGTATACCTTTTGTGTCTTTCAAAGTCCACTCTGACAATTCCATTTGGTGGTATTACTTATACTGTCAGTTGTTTGCTGTTGATCATCTCCATTCTACAAATCTCACTTGCGCTGTAACCTATTTTTCCAAATTATTTTTATTTTTATTTTTATTTGCTTTCTAGCTATGTGAAAGACAGTCCACATCTCTGCTTATTTTTGTTGTCTTTGTCTGGATTCTTGGTAATTCTATTATACCTTTTTCTTCAGCTTGGGCATTTCTAGGACCCCAGTGTCCTTAAATTTAGAATAATGAAATCTTGAAATATTAATATGCACTGGGACATGATTATGTATTCTGTTATGTTCCTAATTATTTTCCTAATTATTCTTCAGATTCTAGTTATATTTATAGACACTGCTGAATGCCAAGCTGTTGTTATGAAGAACAGTTTGCGGCTACAAAATCTCTTTCCAGAATGGTAATAATTAAACTGATGGCCATCCTATACTAACACTTGTAGGTTATTTCTTTTCCTAGGCTTTACATTCCACTTCTTAATATATAATTTCATCTAACTGTTTATCATCTACTTGTAAGTCTGAGTTCCTTGACAACTTCTCACAATCAGCTTTAGATTATCCCAAATAATTCTGGATCATTTTCAGACTTTTCTCTCCTTATCATTCAAGCAATATCCATTTATGAATATGTCGAATGGCACATTTTTCACATGTAGAATATGTTTGAGCTCCTTTCTTTCTGAAAATCAGCTACCCACTCCTACCATCTGTTTCTTATACTTTCACCTGAACCATATGCTCTGTGGCTCCTCTGAAGATGACTGATACATGAGTCATGACTTCTTGCAAAGACTAGGTTGGCTTTTTCCTAGTATATCATGTTTTTCTCTTTTATTACTCAATATGTGAAATGGAATATTCCTACAGATTTGCTCTTACATACATATAATGTATTGATTTGTAGTTGTCTGAGTTAATCTAGGAAATCTTTAAAAATTTTGGTGTCATATTTGCCACTTACCATTCTTCAGGTAACACAAGTCGTTTAAATGACAGGCTATTATTCACAGATAATAGTTTAGTAGTTGTTTATTTCAGTTGCTTAAGAATTCCTGATGGAAGCAGTCCTGTGGGCTTATGCTCTGGTAAAGTGTAGCTCTGGAGTAGGAATCTCTCCAGCCTTTTCTGCAAAAGATGTTGACACAAGGAATTAATTTGGAGGGTATTTTTCTCCAACAGCATCACTTTAGTGAATGCCCCTTTTATAATTTGATTAACTGTTGGACCCACATATTTTACTGAAGACATTTCCTTCACAATTTAGAGAAAAAATTGTTTTAATATTTTTACCCTATTAGCTTTTCTCATGTGTGTTTTCTCGTGTGACCTCTTGAGTGTTTTTAAAAGAAGAAAATAGAGGAAATTCTTTCCTGTGGCAACAAACAACAGAGGTGAAGAAAAAGTTTGGAGATTTTAGCAGGGAGGAGATAGCAGCAAAGTCGTTCTTGCAGGTCAGCTGTGGAACCCTGAGATAACAGTTTGCCATTACTTTGTCATTTTTACCAGCGGCAGAACAATAGCAAGACTCAGGACACTTGTGTTCACCCAGCCATGTGCAAATTGGGCAAAGCCTTTTTTTTACCATTCCTCCCTCCTTTGACCTCTTCTTTGCCTTGACCTTGATCTTTATGTCAGCTCATTTGAAAGGTTTTGGTTGGCTTTTTCCAAGAGTTGCAACCTGAAGTCAACATTGAATCTATAAAATATCGGCCCAAACAAGTTGGCAAATTTACAAGTCAGTGAAAAGAGATCTCTATAATTGAAAGCATGAAAGTGGCATAATAAGAGACAACATGACCTGTTCTGCCTAAGATAGCAACTGCTAAAGAGATTCACTTTCAGCTATGTGCTTTCAGGAGCATGAATAAGGGAGAACCACAGGGTGTCAATGGTACTATGGGGTTACGGCTTCCAAACTGTAAATGAAACAGAATATAAACTATTTCATACAAACAAAAACACATGACAAAATTCAACATCCTCGTACCATTACTCCACAAGCATTTTCTGGAAAAACTGCTCTGTTATAAAAGGCTTGTATAACTTACTTTCTGCCACTCTGTCTCCCTCTTGCAGAGCCTTAGAGGATCTTCACACTCCCCAACAAGTTATTCATATGAATGCTATGCTGTGTGCTACAAACCCTTGCCATGGATCTTTGGGAAAGGACTGGTGCTTTCAGAGACCTAACTTTCAGGGAGGTCTTCTGCAAAACCGTGAAACTAATCTGAACCTTACACTTAGTTCAGGTTTCATTCTCTGACCTTGCATCACAGATCCTATGAATAAAACATTGTCCTTTCAGTGCAGTCTCAATAACTGGACATTTTCTGGGTCCGTGGATTTGTACAATGAGATATCTACTCCAATCTGTGTACATAATGCTCCAATGCCTGCCAGGAATGGCTGCAATATTGACGCCTTTCAATGTAGATCACATCATTCACAGAGCAGAGTTCAATAAAATGATACTGTAGTTAACAAGTTTTATAACACAAAGTTACTTTAAAACATGGAACTAATCAGGAGGAAGCCCGTTTATGCATGTCACAGTTACATTGAATTGTCAATAAATAAACAAAGATTTGCTTCACCTATTGTCATGTAGATCAAGTAAGTCATTAATCTAAACTAATGAAGCTTAAGATATTTGACAGGCAATTTTTATGGAGCTCCTTCTTAATGATATGTTTGCTTTTCTTTATAACACCAAGAGAGACCATTATCTAGAAAGCAGCACATTATAGCCTGACAGCCTTGAATCCACTGCTTATCTCTTTATCCCTGGCCCACACTGTGTAGCATTTACACTTATGTTTTCATAGAGTTGTCCTGGCTGAATAGCATTACTCAGAGATGAATAAAAAATCCAGATAAGAAATGCAACAGGAAAATAATGTGTCCATTGCTTGATCTTTAGTCAGTTATGTCATAAGATAGCTAGTTAGTTAAGGATTTTTGAACTGTCCTGGAACACAAAAATGAAGTCTAAATTCAAACAGTTTCACAATGCATATTCTTTTTAAATTTACCTTTGCTATGAAGCAGCACAGAATAAACCCCTTAAGAATGTGTCAGAGAAAGCAAGCTCATACACCTTGTTGGAAATTTACAGGAAAAAGGTTCTCTTCATGGATTCACAAGTTTGATACTACAGAACAGAAAAATTAAAAGTGATCTGGTTTAATGTTCATCTGAAAATGGTAAGAAATAATGCAAGTAGGCCAGCTATTAGCAGATCATCTCCATTTCCGATTGTACAAGTTGCTCACACATAACCACCTAGTGCCAGTTTAGATGCCACAGGCTACGAGACACACATCCAGGAGAAGCAGCTGTGGCACTGCTCTAAAGACAGACCTCTACTTGCACAGCATCTGGAAACCAGACCACATCTCCTGGAGCATCTCAGATGGCACTAGATACTGTTGGTTTTGCTCCCAAATCAAGCACAGGATGCTTTCTGCATTCCTGTGCTTGAGTGAGGGTTCTTCCAGAGGGTGATACTAAATCTTGACTGGAAAGGAACAAAATCTTCCTTAAAAAAAAATCATATTTCTCTTAGTAACCTGTATCATAAATTACCTTAGTAAAAAAGTACTGTTGTATTTCTAGTTTCACTTAAGTGTTTTAAACTCCTAGTCATTATATTTTGCAGGGCTTTGCCAGAGAAACGACCCTAATTGTCTTCCTCTTCCCTTGAAAGTACTGAAATGCTTGAATGTTTAGTACCCACATGACTCTGGGACCAATTAATGCCATTTCATTCAAAAGAAAATATTGTCTGGTTTGGAGAGAATGTTCCTTCACACAAAATTTGTTTGGACTGATGTTACGACTTCCATTGATCCAGGCTGAACAAAAGTGATGTGACCATTTTGGAATACGTATGTGTTAATATATATATCTCATTTTTTCTGGTAAGTTCCTGTCTAGTTTTAACCTTTAATTCAGTTTTGAGTGTTCATTTTATAGCAAGAACTTGACACCTTCTGAGTCACTGTTCCTGGTGAGCTCTGAAGTAACTATGCTCAGCTGATGGTTGCTAACTTTGAAGAGTTCTGTACTCAGATGACACCAGAAAACTGAAGTATGAAATTTCTTGGTGAATTTTTTTCAGAACAATATAAAAATTAATAACAAACAAACAAAAAAAAAACAAACACCAAAACCAAAAAAAAAGTGCAGTGTAAAACTGTCAAATGTAAACTTTCCAAGTCAATGGAAACCAATAAACTGCCACATACAATCTGATAAGTTTAAAAAGACTGAGACCTGAAATGGCCAGATCAAAACCACAACTTCTGTGGGTGACAAAATTCTTCATTAGTGACAGTGTTCAGAAGTTCGATGACTTTCTATGTGCGTAACTTTCCTTCTCTTCTTCTGCTGCATACTCTGTGTATGTGCATGTCTGTATAAATTACCTACTTGAGATTAACTCTTTACTTAGTTGACATAATCAAGGTTACCAGAAGAAATTGATTTCTACAGTCAAGTGAGTGGGGGACTTAAAGGCAGGAGGGAGGCTCAGCATCTGGTTTAATAGCTAGGGCAATTCTTTTCCATATCTAGACAGGTGGACTATGGTCTTCTGAAATGACTCCAAATAGTATCAGGCATGGCATTAAAAGACACAGATTTTGAAAGAGTCATTTCACAGGCCAAGGAGACTTAGATGATCATGGACTCAATGTTTTGAGGTGATCATAGGAGACTCTGGTTCCCATAGAGGCCAGGAGGAAACAGGCTAAATGAAACAAAACTAGAGAAAACTTAAGTGAAAAAAAATTAAAATAAGATGTTTTACTCCTGGCTTTCAAATGAAGAATACCTAATGAGCTCATGTGGTTTTGGAACTTCCAGGAGAGCATGACTAAAAAGAAATCATTTCAGAACCTGCCTCTTCAATGACTGTGTAACTATATCTCTGGACAGCTGCTGATGGTACCAAACTATTGCCCTGATACCACTGGCATTCTGATTTAAGACATCAATATGTGGCTTCTTAAGAGGCCAAAAGCTGGAAGGAAATATCTTGTATATTACCTGAAGTAAAGTTTCAAAGAGACTCGTACAGATTTTTTCCATCAGAACAATTTTCTGATGGATCATGCAGTTTTTGTAAATTAATATGTTTCATGGGGCTGTTTCAATTAGATTTTATGTCCTGCAACACCATTGAGAATTGTTTCAGATTGCTTTGCCCAGATTAAAATATTTCACTGAACTAAGGAACCTAAAACATTTTATTTGAAAAACTTCTTGAAATTGGCCTGATTTCTTTAAAACATTAAGGGTTTCTTGTGCCTGAGAACTGGCCTTTGCAGAACTACTTTTTTCCAGAAGCCAGTACGACAAAGCTGACAACGATGGGCAAAACCTCAGTGACATAATGCTGAGTGCACCTTGCAAAATCTAGTACCTCTGCAACTTGAGACTTTATGGTCAGCTTGAAATTTTAACCATCGATGACTTTCAAGGACTTAGGGCACCGTCTGACAAAGTGTGAAGTATTCAGTTAACATCAAGTATGGGTGAATCCCGTCACATTCAGTTGCACAGATGCATCAGAATGGATACGTGTGTTGGGGTGTTAAGGCTTTAGTACCATGAGTAACAGCAACTCTTTTAGCAACCTCTTTCAGTCTGATATAAATATGATGATAGTCAAACACAGAATATCACAGATTTTCAGGCCTGAAGCAAGAATTCAAAAGAAGCTATTCTATACACTGAAACTGTGTTATTACAGGAATTAGATGATATCCAAGGATTATTGTTCAGTACTCATTATTCAAGAAATATCACTTCCCAGATGCTAAGCCTGTATATTTACCATTGTCAGGAAACCACCCAGTATGAAAACTCTCTGCCCTTCAAATTATCCTCTAAAATATTTTAAGATTTCTTTTTTTTTTTGGACCATAGAGAATTCTGTACACTGGATCCTTAGCTCCTATAAAAAGAAACAAAATATTATTTATCAAGTCTCTTTCACTAAGTAGAGAATCTACTTCAGAACTTCTATAGGACTAATTCAAAGTAACCGAGATTTTCATTTAGTATAAGCCATCTGAACACACCATCCTAACTCAAAATGGTTCTGTGAATCACTATAGCCAATCTGGCTGAGGTCTGTTCTCATTTGTAAATACTTGCTGCTGATGTCATGCAAACTGTTGTCAAATTCCCTTATGCATAAAGTATAAATACTGGTCGTTGTTCAGTATAAATGTTATCTAATAGGTACAAAACAAATCAAGCTCTGGATAGAAAGTGTTGGGTTGTTTTGAAACTTCCATAACTTTACAATAAGAGGTTTTCTTTATTCTCTGGGATTAAAAAAGAATCTGTTCTGTTTACTACATAGCCATTTACATTCTGGCTTTGGATTTTCAAGAAGAATAAAAGTCTGTTTCCATTAGCACTAAAACCATAGAGAGACTTTCACCCTAGAAATGTCAGGCACCATTACTTTCTGTAGAGTCTGAAAGCACTGCATCTGTTGTTGTCAGAAATGGGCAACATGTCTATCCAGAGGAGAGCAATGAAGCCTGTGAAAAGAATTTGTATAAAGCCAGGCAACATTGTTTTTATAGATGGAAAGTATCAGCAGCGGTAAGAAAAATACCAAATTTCCCTTCCTTAAAAAAGAAACACATGATTAAAGAAGTGACTTGAGTTATTTGTTTTGCAGGAAGGAAGAGTAAATGCTTTGCATGGTTGAGGCAATCTGATTTCCAAAGTTTGTAGCACACTTCAGATACAATAGGTGAACACAATATCGGTATGTGGTGCTGCACTTCAAGAAGCACTTCAAATAACCGGTGTTGACTTAATTCTTTTTGTTATTGTTGTATATTGTTCTATCAAAAAAGTAATTTTTTCAGAAAGATATTATGCTTGACAAGCAGAAGCTAAACTTAAATGTTCATGAGAAAGTAACAAATTAATAAAACTCCAGAATTATTAGAATGTGAACTTAACAATACATATTTTTTGCTATTTACACAATTCTCATTCATGTAACAGACTCACCTTAACTTGGATAGAGATATTAATTTATCTAAGGCTTTGTAAAAGCAGTCTACATGCATGTTCTCAATAGACAAATGCCACACATGAATGAAGTTTTATAGACCTTATGTCTCAAAATAAGCCAATGTGAAAGTATCATGTAAAAAATTATGTGGTCCATCAACATACACCCTAAGATCTGCCCTGATATTTAAACAGGTTTTAAAACACAGTATGTATCAATGTAATAGCATTTTAATTCTCATTTTTTGGGGTTAAAAAACCCCACTGGTGTACATGGGATGGTTTTTATTTTTTCACAGCTGTTATTATCATTATTACTATTAAATTATTTTACTCAGCAGATTTTAGGTATAAAATCATATATGTTGCAAGTACATCTGATGACAGTAATTGCCTTCAAGGTCATGAGTTATATCAAAAATGAATTTTTTTCAAAACTGTGAAATTCATTCTCTTTAACTGAATTACAAATACTTCATTTTAAATATAGACTTTGCTTGAAAAATTCTTTTAACACAGCTCTGACTACCCACTCAATAGTTTTTATTAGTTTTGAGCTTAAAATAAACATAGTGAAATGAAAACCAGAAATTAGTAAAATGAAAGGGTAATGCTGAAAGACAAGACTCCCCTGAGAGTTCAAATAAAGATTTAAATTAATCTTTTTTCTTAGTCATTAAAGAGAGTATGATACAGTACACAAGACCACAGCACTGGTAATCCAGTGTGAAGGTCTCTCTGGATTGTATCAGGAACATTCCTTGACAATCCCACGAACTCTTAACATCTCTATGGTCTGTTGGGGAAAGAGAATCAGAATACAGAATCATAGAATTATATAGGTCGGAAAAGTCCTTCCAGATCATCAAGTGGATATGCTCCAGCACCTCAATATCTTTCTTGAGGAGACCAAAACTGAACACGGCTTCAGCACCTCAATCACTGCCCTGTTCCTGCTGGCCACACTATTTCTGGTACAGGCCAGGATGCCGGTGGCCTTCTTGGACCCCTGGGCACACGCTGGCTCATATTCAGCCACCTGCTGACCAGCACCCCCAGGTCCTTTTCCACTGGGCAGCTTTCCAGCCACTCTGCCCCCAGACTGTAGCTCTTGGCCTTGCTAAACATCATACAAGTGGCCTTGGCCCATCAATCCAGCCTGTCCAGATCCTTCTGCAGAGCCTTCCTGCACTCCAGCAGATCAACACTCCCACCCAAGTTGGTGCTGCCTGCAAGCTGACTGAGGGTACACTCCATCCCCTTGTCCAGATCATTAGTAAAGACATTAAGCAGGACTGGCCCCAGCACTGAGCGCTGAGGAGCGCCACTTGTGACCAGCTCCCAACCAGATTCAACTCCATTCACCAACACTCTCTGGGCCTGATTTTTACCATCCAGCCAGATTTTTACCCAGCGAAGGTAACACCCATGCGAGCCATGGGGAGCCAGTTTCTCCAGGAAAATGCTGTGGGAGGCAGTGCCAAAGGCTTTACAAAAGTCCAGGTAGACAACATCTAGTCTTTCCCTCATCCACTAGATGGGTCACACTGTCGTAGAAGGTTGGTCAGAAACAGGACCTGACTTTCCCAAACCTTGTTTTCTGGGCCTGATCCCCTGGTTGCTCTGCACATGCTGTGGGATGGCCCTCAAGGTGGTCTGCTCCATCTTTCCTGACCTTCTCAAGCAATGAGGTCAGGCTGACAGGCCTGTAGTTCCCACCAGCTCCCTCAGTATCCTTGGCTGAATCCCATCCGTTCTGATGAGGACTTGTGGGTGTTATAAGTGTTGCAGCAGGTCACTGACCATTTCCCCTTGGATTATGAGGGCTTCATTCTGCTCCCTATCCCTGTCTTCCAGCTCAGGGGGCTGGGCAACCAGAGAAAAACTGGTCTTACTAACAGGTCTTACTGCTGGTATTATTAAATACGGAGGCAAAGAAACCATTAAGTATCTCAGCCTTTTCCTTATCCTTTGTCATGATATTTCCCCCCACATCCAAAAACAAATGGAGATTCTCCTCAGCCCTTCTTTTGTTGCGGATGTATTTATAGAATCATTTTTTAACATCTTTTGCAGCACTATACAGATTACTTCTAGCTGGGCTTTGGACCTTCTAGTATACTCCCTGCATAACTTCACAACCTGAGTTGCCTGCCCCTGCTTCCAAATATCATAAACTCTCCTTTTTACTCTGAATTCCAGACAAATCTGTTCAGCCAGGATTTCTTCTTCTCTGCCATCTTGTCTTTTGGCACATGGGGACAGCGGGCTCCTTCACCTTTAGGATTTCTTACTTGGAAAATATCCAGCTTTCCAAGACTTCTTTGTCCTTCATGACTGCCTCCCAAGGAACTCTTTTAATCAGTCTCCTAAACTGTCCAAACTCTGGAAGCCCAAGGTGACAGTTCTGCTGACCCCTCTCCTTACTTCTCCAAGAAGCAAAAACTCTATCATTTCATGATCACTGTGCATTCGATGGCCTCCAACAATCACATCACCTAACAGCCCTTCTCTGTTCACAAAAAGCAGGTCCAGCCTTTCCTAGCTGACTGCCTCAACAGCTGTGTCAGGAAGTTTTCTTCCACTCACTCCAGGCACCTCCTGAACTGTTTCCTCTCTTCCATGTTATATTTTCAGCAGACATCCAGTAAGTTGAACATACAGAGATTGGACCCACTACCAATATAGTGAAAGTTGCATTTACTTCACAAGGCCTGGATTTTACTCACTGTGTCTAAAACCACTAGTAAAAGATATTCAGGGCCTTGGGTAAGCATTGCTAAAAATTATGGAACCTCTCAGTAGGGTCATTTAAGAAAAAAACATGTCACAAATTCACAAGTGCTTTCTGTGTTGAATGTATTATGGTAATTGAACTGTCATCATAGTGTTGTCAGTATGCATCTGTGTCTAATTGAAATACATTTCATTGCGGTTTTAGCCATAAACAGTGTGTGAAAAGTCTTTCTTGAAGGACTGGGGGGACTAGGGGATGGTTTCACAACTTTCGAGGGGGTTTTTGAGGTCTCTTTGGTTGGTTGGTTGGTTAGTTGGTTGGTTTTTTGTTTTTTTTTTTTTCTGTTGGTTTGTTTTGGTGTGATCTGTAACCAGGAACACCAGAAATGAGAAAACGGTATATTTAAATTAATAAAATTAGCGATACAGTCATGAATTTCAAGGAACTTTGGGGTTTAGCTGACTCTTAAATTGATTTTCCAGTCACTAATAATAGCATTTATCCAAGTAGGAAAAATTTACTTACAATTTTCCATTGTAGATCATTTAAAAAGAGTTATGTGGTTTAGGCCTGAATACCACATGCAATAATTCATAGCACAGCAATCCATATGCTACACATCTCTGTTAATCTGTCAAGTGAAAATGCTAAACCAGGAACAGATGAGAATGCTAGATTTATTGTGACAGTGTATTTTGGATTCCGTCTTTGCTTTTCTCACCTAAAAACTTCTACACTCTAGATATTATTCTTGGGTAATACTTACTCATGACTTCCTGTTCTTTCCTGGTGAAAATTGGTTTGCTTTCACCAAGACTCTCAGCAGAGACTGCCCAAATTACCAGTTTAGTATTCATTATAGGACATCTTTTAAGTAATGCAATACCTAGTACTATCTCTAAAGAAACATAAATTAATTGAGTAGATGGTAAATGTAAAGGTAAGTCTGCAGGGGAATAGATCAGAAAGTATCATGGGTATTGCTTTAAACTCTTGCTACAAATTTAAGCTACAGAAAGGTGATATACCACCAGAAGAAATTTTTGGTTCACTCATGTGGCCAAAACTACTTAACTTTTAAATCTGAGTAAAAGCATGATATTGGTGGATTCACATCAGTGGTTGTATCTGGCAGAAGTCAGAAGGGCACACATGCATGTGGGTCTCTAGCTTGGGGACCTAACCAGAGCACTGGTTGTTGGCGGTCTATGTGCGCTTGTCTTCATCTTTGCTGAGCTGGTTGAATTTAGGACACAGCCTAGACTCACACACTTGCCCATGAGCCTGAAAAGAGTCCTGGTGTTCCCAGTTCAGGTACAAACTGTGTGAATGCTAAACCCCCAGTCATGATCACAAGCCAGTGTGGTCAAAATTTCTATTTTGTGGCGCTTATTTCTTGTTGTAATATGAAAGGAAAAAAAAACCCCAACACTAGTGTTTTATCATCAAGCAGCTTCCTGTTCTTATATAAAGTTAATCTTGCTATAGGTGATGTGAAACAAAAAGAGTACAAGTCTGTCCTTGCAGCAGTTATCCAAGAAGTCTTCTTTTGCCTACCAGAAATCTGTAGAATCCTGCATTTGTTCCTCTCATGTGGCCAATGTTCAGCTTATTCATTTTTGTTTAAAATGTAGTTATTATTTTCAGCTTAGTCTCTGTTTAAGGAGACAGCAACATCCTAACTGAAGAGATAAACAGGATCTTCAGTGCTGGTCTTTCTGAACTGCTTGTCACCCTGCAGTAAAATTAACAAGGCACATATTGATAATTTAGATTCCTCACTCGGCGTTTCACTAAGCCATTCACTTATCAGGTTCTGATATGCCCGATTAAGACCCATTGCAGTTCCTGTGATGACTTTTAGACATACCTTCGCTTTTCCATCAATCAAGAGAGTGAAGCTGTACTTCCACGATCACCACTCAGTTCCTTATCAGTCAGTCATGGCTTTGGGCTTTACTAATGCAAAATAATTCTCTCATCCTCTTGTCTCCTGGCATCACTTTTCCCTCCAGTTTAATGGTGGGAAGCAATGAAGTAGCAGTACAGATACAGTGTGTGTCAGATAATTGTGGTAGCTACCAGGCAGCCAGATCATCAGACCTTTCACAGAAGGAAACAGAATTACTGATATGAGAAGGCTGATATCAGATGAAGATGCTTTGTGTAGGAGAATCAAAATGAGCTTTTACAGGTTAGGAAGAAAGATAGCTGATGAAGGTACACATTAGAGAACATCTATAAGCCCGATGAGGAATATAAATAAGGAAGATGAGGAAAGATGAGGAAAGATGAGGAAAACAAATGTCAAGATTTACACACAAATTGTTAGCAACTTCATGAAGCCTACCTATGTGGTGATATTGGAATATTGCTGTATATCCATTCCACAGCACTTTTTCTTGACTTTTTTTTTAAATAGATAAATCTCTTTTTCTAACTCTTAGCATTAAAGGCATACTTAAATATTGGCTTTTACTAGAAATAGATATTTCTGGATAAAAAGCAAGACAATGGATATTAAATTCCATTTCAAACACTCAGAAATTAGAAAATTCTGAAATTACGTCTACTAGGTAGTGGTTCTGAGTCCACTCACTACAATTGATCACATAAGCACATAATAATTAATTTTAAAACAGTGATTTTAATTTGCATGATGTACACACACACAATAAAAAAATATCTTTTCTTTTATTCATATTTTAAGATACTGAATGAGTTTGGTAGAGAGAATGTCCATATTTTCATGAATATTACAATTTTTATATTTTCATGGATATTTCAGAATCCAGGTCTTCCATTAATCATGGTATATCTTGCACTACTTTATTCATATCCCATTTTTAGGACATGACACATTAGAGCAGTCCATTACTGAAAGATCCTACTCAGTGGAAAGGACTCATTCTGGAGTGGTTCTTGAAGGACAGCAGCACATGGAATGGACCCATATTGGAGAAGCTGGTGGAAGACTGTATCCCATCAGTGATTAGACTACATCCCATGGAAGGGCCCGCATGTTGGAGAAGGGGAAGAGTATGAGAAAGAAGGAGCAGCAAAGAAGATGATTTTTGAACTGACAGCAACCCCCATTCTCAACCCACCAGTGCCACTCGAGGGCAGAAAGAGGTAGAAGAATTGTGTGTGAAGTTGAGACTGGGAAGATGGTAGGGGGAGAAGCAGGGCATAGGTGAAAGGTGGGCTTAGTTTTGGTTTTATCCTGCTCTGGTATTAGTTGTTAATAAATCAAATTATTTTGCAAAGTCAAGTATGTTTTGCCCAAGACAGTAAATGGGGAGTGATCTTCCTCTCCTTATCTCACTCCATGGACTATTTCTGCCCCTGCTGAGGAGGGAGAAGTGTTCAAGCAGCCTGGTTGTCACCTAGTGGCAACAAACCAAGAGATCAGTAGATTGCTTCTCAAAATGAAAGGGCAACAGATTGTCACTAAAAGTAAATAGGTCAATAGATCTAACTAAACCTGATAATCCTCCATCTAATTTGGCGAGTTTCACTAATTGATTTCCTTTTTTTTTTTTTTTTTTTGGTCATGATAAAACACATTGAACAAAACATTTATGTTTGTACACTTGAACTACTAGACCACCTAACAGGATGACCCCCAGTGCCAGCTTGGAGGAATCAGCAGAAGAGATCTGCATCAGCTCACAGCGTCTTGGGCTACAGTATTAGACAAATGATAGCAGGCTGCATAAACTTCCCTTAGGAAAGGTTTAGGACAGCTGATCCCTTTGAAGAGGTGAGAAGATGATCTCTGGAGCTTATTTTCTGCTGTGTTTCCTAAGATTTTGGGAAATCTAGTGATAACATCCATTTCTATGAAACAATGGATATGTGGTTTCAGAAGGTCAGTGAAAGCCTAGAAGTAAAGATATCATCACTGGTAAATGATATGACTACTGAAAATCTAATCTGTAGCCAGCCTGCAACTCTCCAGCTCTTCTAAGGGAACATTTTTATTTAATTTTAGCTACATTTTACTTTCAAAACTCAATTCACTCGCAGTTAAGTAGCTCACATTCTAGGTTTGTAAATAGCTTGTCTGGTAAATGCGGGAGAGATGCTGGCAGCAAGCATCCACCTTCAATGTTTTGATTAGTTCTGCTTGGCTTGTATAGTCAGTTGACTGAACGTGTGATTGTGCACATTAGATGGAGTAATGTCTTTATGGTGACTTGGCAATTATTTAACCACTACATTGTACCCCAAACTCCATCTTTCTCAGACAAATAAAACAAAACTGTCATTATCCATCCGGAGTAGGAAGGAATGATTACCGCATACATATAATTCCCACAAAGACATAATAACACACTTTTAATATGCTTCAAGTTGAACTTGCAAATGAACGTCCTGCTGTAGAAAAAGCTCGTGCAGTTGTGTTGGTTTTCAGGAAGCATTGCTGTTCAAAAGTGCCCAAAGTCTGTTGGATGTTGTAGATATTCTGAGCCTCTAAATCAGGCCCCACTTACTGTGATATCAGTAGAGCAAAGGAGAGGATGAATTTTGCATGTTTGCCCGCAAAGCATGCAGAGCTATTCAGTTACTTGTAAAATACTGGGATTTTTTCAAGGGATAGACTAGTTCCCCAAAATTGCTGGGCAGAGCAAGACAGACCATGACTTCTGGTATGTCACAGCAATCAGAACCTGACTTTTAGTATTGCTCTGTGCTGAAATGATGTACAGAAAAAGAAATTGTAGGTAAATATGATATTTTTATGATATTTATGTGTTGGCCTAGTGAAACTTTAAAGGTCCCTTCCAACCAACCCATTCTGTGATTTCAGAAGGGTATTCATAGTTTTTCTGAACTCCTTTGCAGATAAACCCTCAGCTTGAGCCTGGAAGGTGTGCTGGTTCTAGGAAATCAGGCAAGCAGGTATAGTGACTCTATGTCACTGAGCCACCTGATTTGTTGCTGAGCTGCTGTGCTCATTTCTGAGCTATCTGATCACCAAATGAGGAGAGGAAGGAAGCCTCTCCAAAACTAGGAGATTGATTTGGTGTGTGAGGAGACTGACATCTCAAATTTGATTTGTAAGTAGGGTCGTGAGTTTGGTCCTGTCTCTTTCTTGCTTTCCTTCATGTTTACTTGCATTCTCAGGCCATAACTAAAGCATTGGTTGCAATAACTTGGGGTTCATAGAGTACTGGTCCAAATGCAGAAACTATTTTCTGTGAGATATATCAAGTGTTCATTCTAAACACTGAGTGCTGGAAGGACTATTCATTCTCTACATCAGGTTAAACTTATTTGGTCCATCTTTCATCTGCCTACTGAGTTTATTAGGATTTCATGATAACTGAAAAAGAGCTTATTTGATCAATTTGGTTAGAATTGGCCACAAAATGCTTAAATTTTTTTACCCTTCCTTTTGAGCCATTATGACAAAACAAGACAGATGAATACTACAAAAATACATCAATATTTTTAATAATCTTTTAAAAGACAATGGTCTTTAAAAATCTCTAGAGTCTCTATAGCCTCTATAGCTACTCAGTCACTGAGTGAGGTGGGCTCCCAGGCTGCGCACAGGCTTGTTGAAGACATGCAGACAGTACCTGTGCTTCACAATTCTCCTGTGTGTATTTGCCTGCAGGATTGGCACTGTGTCTCATGTCTTTGAGAAATTCAAATGTCTTGGGGGGGGGGAGTGGAGAAAAAAAAAGGAAGGTTATATCACTGCTTTGAAACTTTAGAATCTGGCAGCAGTATAATAAAATATTTCCCTCTTTGTCAGAGTTCATTTTAATGCAGTTTTGGAGATGTGGCAGCAAATTACAGTCAGAGAGATCAGTGCAGTTGGAAATATTTAATTTTCAGAAAGTGGAAGTACTGAGCTCCCGTGGAGTCCTAAAGGCTGAAGCTAATATATAGGCCCCAAATTTGCTTTCATTTAAGTCATTGGCAAAATTCCCATTGACTTCAAGTGAAGTAGCATTGGCCTAGTTTCAAAAAAGGAGTATTATTAGGTTTAACATTTTAAACCCACAAACATAAAGAGCAGTCTTAACATTATCATGATTGAGCATTTTATTTTCAAATGCATTTGACAGTATAGTCAAACAAAGAAATGTAGCTTATCTTTTAAACTTTCAAATTGCTAGGTTGAGCAAGATGGGAACTGCTTTCAATTAAATAATGCATTGAAAAGTATTGGAACAGAATTGCCTTTGACAGAAGAGAAATACTGTATTTATCTCATTGTAGTCCATTCACTGGTTTTTGGCTCCAGAGTCCTCAAGCAAATATCATAAATCCACAGGACGTCCTTGCGTGTTCTAGCAGATGTTGCATTTGGGTCTCAGAGTTAGCTGAAAGATGTGTTAAAACTCATGTAACCAGGCAGCTTCCTGTCAGCCACCCATCTGAGAAGTCTCAGAACTTCTAGCGACTACAGTGAGGCTTTGGATAAAGTTACACACCAGAAACTGGCTCCAGATTTGTCCATTACAGAGGAGAAGACCATGTGAAGAACAGCTGAAATCTCCCACAACAAGCTAATAAAAAATTCTTTTGAGATTTTTGACATTACATTGTGAGAAAAATTCCGTTCTGGGGGCATGTGTGCAAACACCAGAGCTAAGAGTCTTGCCAGGATGAAAGGCTGCTCTGACCAGCTGTGTCTGGCACTGTTCACTGAGTGATGGAGTTTCTCAGGCATTGTCCTACCTGTTGCATCTTAAGGGGTTGCCTGCTCTTCAGTTGCACAAGTGACAACACCTCATGGCAGACACCATGCTAAAAACAAAAGGGCAAAAGAGTGCATGTGCCAGGTGCTCCTGAGGACAGGGAATTGGATCCTGTTTTGGGTGTAGGGACAGCTCAGCAGGAGAGAGGAGGGGGCTGCAGGAATCCTGAGCCCTGCTTGAAGGCTCCTCTGGAGGCTATGCTTCTTTGAGGCTCAGGTGCAGATTCCAGAGGTGTGGGACTGCACAGCCGGGTCCATGGTAGCAGCAATCAGAAATTGCAACATTACAATGAATGGCTTGACTAGACCAGGTGTGCCTGGCTCTCCAGTCTCTTCATAGACAGGGCTCTCGGAAGCAACTTCTTCCCTGGTCTGCCCTGTGGAGCCTCTGGTGTCTATTTACCTAGTGTTTCAAGCTGTAATGACTTGCTTGGGGTACAGCCGGGTCCAGAGGATCCTGTATCCAGAGGATGCCTTCCCCCCTACACCACCATGCTGGAATCTGTGAGTGAATGGGCTTCTGAGGAGTCAGTCAGTCAAGCTCTAGCCAAAAATACACTAATATTTGAACTACTCTCTTCCTCTATGCCTTAGATGTTGATTGAGTTTTGTTTGCTCAGTTGTGTATAAGATTTCTATGATGTGTTTGATTTCCTTTTTTGCTATTGAAATAAAGGAAACAGAAAATTCAAAGGCAGTCAAGAGTAAGAATGTTGTATCCCAACTGTTTAGAGCTAAGGGATTTCAAAGAAAGCACTGTGAGAAGCTTTAGACAATGGCTTGTGTACTGCATGGGCCAAAGCGTGAGCAGGGACTTGGGCTGCCAAAGGCTAAAAATTCCCTCTCTATCTGCTTTCACAGAGATGGGGGAGGAATGACTTCCCACTTCCAGAAAATGTGATCAGGCACCTGATGTGTTGCAGGTCTGCCAGGGGCTGCAGCAGTCATGGACAGACACTTAACACCAGCCATGAGAATACAAGAGTATGAAAAAGTCCTCAGAATATGCTTGTTTGCCATTAGGAAGAAGTAAAGTAAGTAAAAAGTACTTGTCTTATAATTGGATGATCAATAAACAAATTTATTGCAACATTCAAGCTTCCCAGCACCTGCAAGTGGAGCTCAAATGGACAGGATTAAGTGGATAGTGATAGTAACAATAACTTAAAAAGTATATGATTGGTTAAAAAGTGAACCCTAGTACACTGACAACTGAAAGAACATGATTGTATTTACAATATGGAAGATTAATCTGTTCATCCACTGTTCTCCACTCCAGCAATTGCAGATGTTGCAAACACTGTAACTGAAGGGAAATTATTCTGCTAGTTTTTATACTGACAAGCCCATTCAAATAAACAATAACTGCAATTTACCATCTATCCAGAATAATTCTTCTCGGAAGACTTCAACAGAGACCAGTGAATCTTTCTTTAATCCATCTGTTTTCATGTTTGTTTATCATAGTACCGAGGGGTCATGTGCTGAGTAAACAGGTTGTTTTAGAAAGTTAATAACTCCTGAGTTATTAGATGAGACTTGGTGCCTAAACAAACATAGAGACATAAATGAGTTGGTTCCAGGATGGGACCATGACTACATAACTCAGTTTATCCACAGAAGATAAAGCTCTTGTAAAGAGTTATCTTTATTTCAGAGTGTGATCACAAAAATTTTTAAAATATATTTGTCAAGGCTTGATTCTCTTCCACTAAATGGGGTGTTTTGCCACTGAACCAGGCACTGAATGGTCAGAGTCAGACCACTAATGAAGTCTGAAAACAATTAATGCAGGATGAGTATTCCTGAATGTTTCATAACATTATACACTTTTACAACGTACATTTTGAAGTATACCTGTGGCTTCCTCGAAGTATTCAGTGCCTGCAGTAAAGGGGATAATGCCAGGGTGAGATCAACTTGGGGTTTTTTTCAGTTAAAAGTATATACTTTCTTGTTGACACAGTGTACCACTAAGAAATCTTTGACAACTGTCTTTGAGATGATTACAGATCTTTCCCTAAAACACCAGTTTTAAATGCTGTCTCATTATCTACAGTTGATGCTCTTACCATTCCTTTTTATAGCAACCATTTTTCAAATGGCTTTTGAGTCAGTGCCTCACTCCAGTAGCCATTGTCTCTTTGAACACTCTATTCTGCCTGGTGTCTAAATTGCCGACTACTCCAGATCCAGAAGATGAATTACAGCAATGAAAAATATTCAGACATCAAAATGGCTGCTGTCTTTGATGGAAACTGCTTCAAATACTGGAAGTGGCCTAGACTAGACATTCCCAGTATTAGCAATGCATTAGAGAAATCAGAAATGCATTTATCATTTAATATGTTAAACACTACAGACCTGGGGTAAATGCATCAGAAAATACAGTGTATAACTTCCTTACCTCTCTCTCTCTGTTCTCTTTTTCAAGAACTGTTGTTTACACTGATATTTCCCGTGTTGATACAGAAGTTATGCTACCTCTGCTGGTAAATCTGGCTATTTTAATCTGTTTGTGTGTTTGTGTTGATACAGCAAAAAATGTGCTTGGTACATCCTCTGGTGGCAGCACTTGGAAACATCAGTCAGGTGCGCAAAAAACTGATTCCAGTTTCTGCCTTTGTGTATTAGAGCTGCCTTTTCCCTGTGCTGGCAGAGGAAACTTAGTGGTCAAGAGTGTCCAAGAGGAAATGCTGGAGAGCAGAACACCTTCGCTCCAGGCTGGGCTGCCCCAGGACAGGGTCACAGGGCTGTTCACCACAAGAGTTCAGAGGGCTCATGGCATGATCATCTTCTTCACCCCTCCATGCCATCCTGCCACCTCAAATTGTTCTTTTTATGGAAGAGAAGCAAAATTGATGAAGAAGTAGGTTGTGGGTTCTTTTCTCATGCCCAGGGAAACTGCAGCAGCCCTTTCAAAGCACTGGCATTCAAAGCAGGTGGTAAAACCCCATGCCAAGGAGGATGGTACAGGTTACTCTCTGTATTTAATGCAGCACTACTGAAGCAGTTTCCACTGGGATGGACGAGCCTGACTGAGCAGAATGGGAGAACTTGGCCTTTAAGAACCAGTACCATGAGGTCCCCTCATCTCTCTCTGTGCTTCTTCTTCCCAGACCACTCAAGCAAAACTCCTCACCGCTAGAAGCCAGTGAGCTGCTTGATGTCACTTATGGATTAACAATGTACACAAGAAAAGAAGAAAGAGCTATGAAATAGGTGAGAAATTATATTAATTTAAAATTGGCTAGCATATGATCATTTAAGGAGCATGTGTAAATAGCTCCTTTTCTGATCAGGAGGTTTTATCCAAAGCATAGTTATTTGCTTTTCTTCCTTTTTACCCTTTTAACTTCAGGAGATGGGCAACATGCAAGAGGTTTCACTGTTCTACTTTTCCCTCTGACAACAAAAGGGGATTAGTTACTGTTTAATCAGCTGCTGTAGTACCAAGACTTGTTGATGAGGCCCATGAAATCAAGGCAAGAAGATTTTGCAATTCAGCAGAGTTCACAGTGTCGATGTCAAATTTCTGTGTGCCGAGGTAAGCCCCATGAGGGAGGAACAGAGGTCAGGAAAGAGGGACATCAGGAACCACCAGGAGGTAATACCAGCTGGGATCAGTAGCATCTGGTGGTCACCTGCATCACAGTCCTCAGGTGGGATGGTGGCTTCTCTGCATTACATAAATGACAGACCCAAAAAAACTAAGAAAAATTTCTGGTGCAGAAATATTGGAGATGGGCACCAGGCTTTTTTCACAGGACAGGACTGTCGACAGATGCAAACACAGCTTTAAGGCAGGTAAAAGGCTGTTAGGCACAGAACAAATTTCTGTGTCACTGCCTGAGGGCACTGCCAGGGCTGGCCCTGTCCCCAGGGAGATGTCTGATATGGGACAGTGTGCCCCAGTGCCCCTGGATGTTCCTGGACGAGGTGGTGGGACAGGACCGGCTGCCAGGCCCAGCCCTGCCACCCCAGGGAGTCCCCAGCCCTCATGGTGCCCTGCTGCACTGCCATACCCTGAAGAACCCAACAGGGATGGGGACAAGGCAGGGGGACATGGTTGCTGAAGCTGAGTGTGGTTAGCCCAGAGGAAAAGCTTTCTAAGGAGATGGGGAAGGCTCACATGGGAAGGTCTCTAAAGCAAGTTATACCCATCAGCCACTCTTGCCTCAGAGCTGGGATAGGACAAGACACTGCAGCTCAACATCCCTGTGTTTTTACAGCAGCAAAAGGCTCATGTACAGCATGGGGAGACCTCCACTGGGAGCCTATGCTCCTGCCGAGCCTGCTTCAAGGTGCCTTGTTGAACTTCACCCAAGTATGGCACATAGCAGGGAGCATAAAACTTTATTTTGGCTACTCCTTTACATCTCTCCTTCAGTGACAGAGGAAGGATCAAGCAGTTTCATTAAGTCCTTGCATCAAGACCTGAACACCTGGAGCCAGCAGTGAAACTTCAGACCTCTGTCAGGGCCACTGCCAGGGGTGGCTCTGCCTTTGTCTCCCAAAGCAGATGTGATCTCACTGCAGGTATCCTTGAGGCCCATCCATTTCCAGCCATACCATCAGTCCCTTTTTCAAGAGACTGACTGCATGGCTAGGCAGAAGCAATGCCATTTTGTAGTAACTGTCTGTGAATAATCAATATTTAGTGCCTGCAACTCTAATACTGAATTATTTATTTGAGAATTTAAGTATTTGAACAAATATCAAAGCCAGTTGTATCCTGGGATGCATCCAAATCAGCATGGCCAGGGGGTCAAGTAAGGTGATTCTGCCTCTATACTCCATCTTTGTGAGACCCCACCTTGAGTGCTGCTTCCAGGTCTGGGAAGGAAGGACGATGACCTGTTAAAGCGAGTCCAGAGGAGGCCATCAAAATGATTAGAGGGGTGGAGCACCTCTCCTGTGTGGAAAGCCTGAGAGAGTTGGAATTATTTAGCCTGAAGAGAAGAGTTCAGGATGACCTAATTGCATCTTTCATTACCTGAAGGAAGCCTACAAGAAAGATGGAGAGGGACTATTTACAAGAGCATGTAGTGATAGGTCAAGGCGTAATGGCTTTAAACTGAGAGTAGGCTTAGATTAGATATTAGGTAGAAATTCTTTACTGTGAGGTTGGTGAGGCAGTGGAACAGGTTGCCCAGGGAAGTTGTAGATGTCCCATCCTTGTAAATGCTCAAAGCAGGCTGGATGGCCCCTGAGCCACCTGGTCTAGTGAAAGGTATTGCTGCTTATGGTAGTGGAGTTGGAACAAGATGACTTTTAAGGTCCCTTCCAACCCAACCCATTCTATGATTCTCTACTTATTCAAACTGCAGTATTAGAAGGGTAAACCATTAGTTAGTCTGAGTTCTAGAATATCTTACTACAGCCCTGGCTAGAGGGAAATTTGTGCAAGCATACAACAAACATGATAAGCAGGCAATAAATAGCTTCCAGGCCATCTCTTACTGCTCCGAGATGACTTGGATGAAGTGGTATGTAGGGGATAGGTCCTTAACAGAGCTTTGAAGACATGAAGTATTTGGACCATTCCTACTGATTCTCCAGTATCTGAAAAACATCAAAGAAAGATATTTTTTGTATAAAAAACACACATTCTGGAGATCCGTGAGTCAGGAAAAGAGAACAGACACATTTGTCCTGCAGCTGGAGCTGAAGGACTAACAGGAGTGAAAAAAATAGGAAACTTATTTCTGGGAGATGATCTTTGAACATGCAAAAGGTAGGTTGTTTACTAGATCAAAAATGTGACTTTGTCTTTTTTGGAGAAAAGCATTACACTTTGGCCAAATCCAATCATTCTACCATCAGATACAATGAATCTTATGCAATGAAGTGGGTAGAAAGTGACAAACATTTTTTCCAAGAAGTGCATATGCTCTTTTATATGCCTTTAGTCCCCCATATTATCATTTATTAAAACCTTTTTAAAGTAAAAAGATCTTTGTCACTCTCAGTTCATCCACAAAGAGATTCCCATGTCCCTGTTGGAAGTGGTCTTGTTTGGCTCTTCACGTAAGACCTGTCATCTGATTTCAGTGCCAGGAAAGATTCTGAGTTTATTTCCATCAATTTGTGCATCTGTCTTCCTTCTTATCTTCTCACTCAATTTGCCCCTAATTGTATACGTGATCTGCAGGTACACAAATGAACAGGAAAAAATTTCCTCTTATAAAGTTCAGTCCTGGATTTCCCCTGGTAGGGATGGAGGAGCTTTTCCTTAGGTTGTTCTCTTTTGCAGCCGTAGGGGCCAGTGGTACTCTCTTAGACTGCATCTCCATCCTGTGTCTGTCTGAGGCACAGGCCCTGGATGTGCCAAGCCTGCAAACCCCTTGCAAGCATATTCTGACTCCAGTGGCCAAATGCTGATTTCAGCTGGCAAGCAGCAGGCAATGGAGTTACCCTGTGTGGCAACCACCAACCACAGCTGTCTCTTATCCATGACTGGTGCCTTACTCCTCAGGGAGTGCCAAGACCAAGGCTGAGGATGGCTGTTTCTAAACTAAGAGGTTTGCCAAGGTTCTGTGTGAAAGTGTGACTCTAGGTAGAAATCCCAGACAGGTGCTTCTCAGATGATGTGTTGACTGTATTGTCCAAACAACATCGTATTACTGGATGCTTCACATATTTTCTGTCAGGGGGCCTCGATATAAAAGGATAACAGAAGGATATTGAACACATCGTGGACTAATGAAGGAAATTTTATTGTCTAGGTCATTCAAGGATCAGGTGAAATTACCTGAAGGACTCTTTCTGGTCTTAATAGCAGGAAGTTCATTACTTTGCTGACATTAGTGTTACTGAGGCTGTAAATAGACAAGAGGGTAAACCTGTTTTAAGATGCCTATTACAAGATCAAAAACCCTGTGGCCATATGACACAAAGCACTAAAACAACTTCAGTCTGTCAGTTCAAATTTGTTCCAAATATTTTGAATTCTTAGTACAACTTCAATCTGTCTTGACAGATCAGTTTTTAGCTCATCCTGCCCACTCTAATTTTATGCCGAATACACATCATCTGTTTACCCATAGTGGGATAAAGCCTGGCATATATCCATATACTGTACTCTGGCTAATTCATCAGAAATATGCCCGTGCCTCATACAGCTTGGATTTGTACCACAGGCTGATCCAGGAGCACACAGATCTTATACAATGGAAGTGCAGCCCGTGTGCGGCCTTTTGACAGAAATGGTATGTGACAGAAAGAATCTAGGAGGAAAGTAAAAAGTATAAAACTGGAGGAAAGCTGATGAGCAAAAAAAAAATGAGACATGACTTACAAGGGGAAAAAAATAGATTAAAAAAAAAAAGCACGTGAAACAAAAGATTTGAAAACCACGCACAAAACTGCGGGTAGTGCAAACACAGTTACACACAGTGCCAGATGTAAAGCATTGAGAATACAGATTAAAGGCAACTCAAGACGAGGCAGGAGGTCAATGAGGCAAGCTTCTCAACTTGATGAAGGAATTACAGAGTGAATTCTGTGGTCTCTTTTATAAAGACGAAGCCTAATAGAGCAAACCTTTCCACTTTAATGTTGGTTGATCATAAGTGATTGCCAGTCACTGTGGTGGTGCAGTCTGGATTGCACACACAGACTTGAGTGTATTTTTGCCGCAGCTCTGACGGCAAGGCTGTGCTGCTGGGTACAAACAGGAAGAATGTAACAAGAAAATGGGAGGACTCTGTCTGGAGAAGAGGAAAAAGATATCATTAAAATCTAATGAAAGACAAGGAGATATAAAACCCCACATGATCTCAGTAAATTAGCAGTTGAAAAGCTCTTGAGAGCAGATTTAGACTTGACTCTAACTCCTTCCTTGCTCTAGCCAAATGTTCCCCTCTTACAGGTGCAGCTGCTTTGATTTGGGTGACAACAGTCCTATCCCTTCAGGTAGATGTCTAGTACAGCTAAAATGTCAGCTGGAATATTTTGCTGGGAAGGACACCATATTTTGATTCTTTTCTCTCATTCTTCTGGCTGCTAGGGAAAGGGACAGGCATAAGGAAAGTGAGGGGAGGGGTATCTCATCACTTGGTCTCTTGTTGCCCAAAACTGAATATATTTTGGTTCTTCTTTCTTAGAAATTGGTAGGAAAGAAACATTATTTTAAAAAAAACATAAAATCATTATTTAAAAAACTATAAAATCTCATCTATGCCCAGCCTAATTTCTTTCTATAAGAAAATATTTCCAAAGTAAAACCAGATTGCTCTTTTTTAACTGGCTGATTAGCAAGAGGAGGTGTGTATTCAAGATCACACAGTCTCTCCTATTAAGAGCTGGTAATGTAACCACATATCATCACTCTCTTCATTTACAGGACAACTGACAGATACTTTCCTAAAAAACATTCATTTTTCTTTTCTCTCTCTTTGAGAAATAAAAACAATTACACAACAAAACAAATGTAGAATGCAGGAGCTGGAGGCTCAATGAAAAGAGAAATTTAGCTAATATAACAGAAGTCCTAAAAAAAATTACTAAAAATTATTAAAATTTAAAATCTCAGTAATTTAGGGTATTCTAACTTAATTAAAACTTCCCTGCAATTCAGAAAAGTTCTAAAAATGTCAAGAAAAGTACTTCATTTTCTTATAGGTGGAACGAAGACCCAAGATCTTCCAAACGCTTATTTGAATCCTTACTTTTGAGACCCTAAGATTGAGCACACATTTGTCTCAAGACAAATAATCTTGACAAAATAATTTCATGGACTTTGTGAATTAAAAAAAAAAAAATTATGGTGAAGAACTGCACCGTTTAGCATTCTCATATACAGCAACAGGATTTTGCTCTAATTCAAAAAGAAGTAGCAATGACATTTTATTAATTGCTCCTCCACTTCTTAAAAAAAGAAAGATTTCCTCATCAATCTGTCCCTAAGCTTCACAAATTTGGCACTCACTATTAAGGACAGTGAAAGAAACTTTCTGCAGTTTGTAAATGCAGGACACCTACCTGACCTTCCTTTTTTGCATTTATGAACCCAAATGAAAGGGGTGTGGAATGAGCTTGTTAGCCTTCTAGTGATTAAAAACAAAGTTAATTGTGATGTAACTCTAACCACAATTATGGTAATCAACTCTAAAATGAGAATGAATCCTCAATATTAGATTGAATTTTGTTAATGAGAAACTGAATTTAGGAGCTGTTACTTGATTAACTCGCCAAGAGATGTAAAAAAGCATGGAAAGTCTTGAACATCACTCAAAACTTTTTGGGAAAGGGTGAATACTGTAATATCAAATAGCACACAAAAAATGCCTGTGCTCTGCAGCTACCCACTACTAAATATGTTTGGGAAAGAATTCACAACAGCAAGGGAAGGTGGCAGATCAGGAGGAGCAAGAGGAAGTTGTATTTTGGAGCAACAAATAAAAGCAACATGATACAGGTGTGAAGAGGCCTTTGGAGAGAGGAGGAAGTGTTCACATTCAAGGGTTATAGGACACAGTTAATCCGCCTCTGTAGTGGTGCTCACTTGAGACACTGCAGGTGCTGCCTTGTGTAAACCAGCAATTTTCAGAGAAGTTCACAGTCTTTGCTTACTCCCATGAATTCAGATAACAGGGACCTCTGAAGCTGGGTATCTAAACCCAAGCAATATATGCTTTCCAGGCAGTAGCAAAGGCCCTGAAAGCATAGGAATTTTTTTTCCCATGCCATTCTTGGCATTTCAGCACAGAGAGCACCTAGGAAGGGCTGCTGATCACTGTGCCTTGGGGAAAGTCTGTGAGAAAAGTGTTTATGCCAAACAGGTATGTAAACAACTGCCCATGCAGAGCACACTTAGTCTGGGCTGTCCTACAGTTCAGGAAAGATGTGTCCTTATTTTAACACTGTTACTACAAAGCAAGCACTTGGGGGACTATCTGTGGGCTCACAGTGCTCACAGCTCACCCTACGCTTCCTAACAGCTCTGATTCTGCTGAAATCACACAGATGGGCTCCATTTTGCAAATAATAAGCAACAAAAACCGGTGGGACTCCCTGAAGAACTGGAGTCAAAACAGCACTGGGATTTATGGTGCTCCTAAAATCACTGGTGGCCCTGCTCTATTTAATTTCTGGTATTTATGAATTTTATCTGAATAGATGTGACCTTGATATATGGCCTAATCTACAGTTCACTTTCCAGTTTTAACAGAAACCAGTCATTTTCATATATATAACTTTTCTTGCAGAATATCCCTTTGCCCACAGATCCCTCCCTAGAAAACGGGCATAGGTCAGAAAAAACCAGATGCCAAATTATGATACATCTGTAGATACACGTTTTCTTTGTTTGCCTTTTTTGTTGGGGAACAAACTCTGCCTGAAGCTCTACAGTATGCAGACATCTAGTGGTTGGATAATATAATGCAATTACACATCTTTACAGGACATTGGGAAGAATTTTGCACCATCATATCATCATCTGAAGACCAGATACCTCGGGTCCTGTTGAAAACAGATTCTTTGGCTCTTCAAGAACTTTTTTCATTCATTACAGCCCTAGGCACAGGTATTTTGAGATGCTCTGACCCCATGTGTTTCTAGGATCCTATTTTAAATTTTGTGGAACTGGGGTGGTGAAAACATAAAATCAGTTAGATTCAAAATGCTGCACCACATCTACTTAATCACAGCCTGTAATTTCACACTGAGACTCATGCACTTGGTAATCATTAGAGGCTTCCCTGCCAAGAGCACACAGCTCTCAGGCTTTTTTGTGTTTGTTTTCTATTTTTCTCTTGAGTAAACATCTCCTTATCTGTGTGAACTACTACTTTTTTCTAAGCCATGAATAAATCTTCCAACTACCTTTGGTTTGCACTTTTTTTCTTTTTGCTTGGCCACACATATGATTACCCAGCTAAAGAGACCAAGCCATTTTCAACTTACAATCCAAGATAATGAAACTCACTTCTTACGGACCTATAGTGCATCAAAAAGAAAAACCCCGGTACCTTCATAACATGAGGCTGAACACACAATTTCTAGAACTGCTTTATACCTGCTGTTTAAAATATTGCTGACATGGTGCATCACATTCAGCTGTATGTGTTCAATGACATCATAGCTTTCATCTGTTTCATGCTCACCACTGTCAGATGTTTACATGGGAGGCACTTCAGAAAGCACTGTTTGTAGTGTATATTTATATTAAAGCCTAAGGGAGGAAAAGACTTTATGCCTATGTTAGATCAAGTTGTTTTTGTCTCCATCTCAGACACAAACACCACCTTTAATAATAAGCACGGGAGTTGCCTATGCGCTTGAAGCTCCTGCCTTCTCAAGTGCTTTACTTTATAAAAGAATGGAGTTTGTGTTTAGACCTTATTTCTTTCCTGTCTTCCATCTCAGGAGAGGTGATGGGCGTGGGAAGGTAACCCAACACAGGGAATGTGGTGAACAGCCAGGGTTTGGGGTAAGGATTGTTGTCCAAGGACAAGCAGCCAACTCCCTGTCACTGGTGGGAAAGGTGCAGGAGAGAAGCAGTCGCAGGGAATAAGGCTGGCTGGATGTGGTTTCTGATCACTGATTTGGGAGTTGGCTGCGAGTTAGTCAGCTGGTGTTACACAACCCGGAATGGATCACTTCCAACATAAGCAAGTTGAGAGGGAAATAGAGAAGGAATATTTCCAACCACATCCCTGCTAGTGTAAAGAGCACTAAAGGAAGTTTCTTTATGTTGTTTTTGCTTTGTTATCTTGATACTTTCTCTTTTGGTTATTCAAGGCTTAAACAGCTCATTGTGTACTTTATAGTGCAAATTCTTTCCAAGTATATCTAATATTTCCCATCTTTTACCCCATCTTCAGTTATTTCCCTCATATTTGGGGGAGAGGGCCTCTTTGGATGAAGATAAGGTCAGGCTGTGGGGAAGGCCAAAGAGAATTAAAAAGCTGCCACTGTCTCTGTAAAGAGCATGGGAAGAGTGATGGTGAGAAGCATTTGAAGATACTGAACAGAAGAATCACAAAAAATAACCCAGCACTGAAAAGCAAACCTTGCATTAGAAGTAATTATTGCAGCAAATTAGGGAGAAGACTTAAGAGGTCATCTGACTACTGAGTCAATGCTGGGTTTTTAATTTGCAGATAAGGCTAAGTTAAGGTGTAACAAGTTCCCCTGGACAAGGACTACATGCATTGCAGGTCCATATGAAGGGTCTCTCTCTGACATGGCTGACTGCTGGGTCTTTTTCTGATACCTGGCATCATACAGATAATGTGATCAGAGAGGAGTCCTCACATGAAAGACAGGAGAAGGCATATGCAAAGTGATTGTAAAGATAAATTCTTTAATTCACCTGAAGCATTCAAACAAGTACTGTAAGAGAGAAAGGCTCACAAGAAAGTGAATAACATCTTCAGAGAAGTCTCGAACAGCATTCAATATAAAAGACCTGGGGCTGTAAAATGAATAATGAGGGAAAAGGAAAAGGAACAGGGCTTTAACAAAAATTCATTAAGCAAAGGGAGAAACCCAATCATACAAACACCAACAGGGCTGGTGAGCTGATGCTAGGCATATAGTCTTCATACTGAAATATATTAATTTTAATTAGAAGTTCTACAATTAATTTTAAATTGGTTTTGGTTTTAATTTTTTTTCATGTGTAGCATTCTAAAGAGATAAATACACACACGTGTGCTTACAATGGCAGCTACAATTTCATAAATAAATGTGCGCATAAACACTTCCAAACACGTCCTGCATGGTCCAGCCTCAGGAGGTGTAGTGGGTGGTTCTCCAGCTACCTGACATTTCAGCAGGCAGCACTGATGTATACAGGGAGAACACATCCCAAAGTAAACTCCATGGCTGATGATACCACCATGAAATCCAGCCAAGGAGGAAAAAGCGGGCCAGAATTTGTACTCCTTCCACAGTTCTCAACCCCTAGAGAGTTTTCCCCTTTTTCTCTACAGCATCACTCTGCCTGAGGCTCCCCCCATTTCTACAAGAAAGGAAGCTTCCCTTCAATCTCACTGGAGTGGATGTGACAACCATGAAAGGAATAGTTTGCCCAAGGCCGGTACTGCAGCAGTGCTGTGCCCACCAGTCAAACTCAATGAAGGTGAGTCTGTGCTTATGGCAGCTGCATCCCGGCAGGGTCTGGAAAATGCTGATGGGTGTGACTTCTTGTGAAGCTGCATATGCGTGGATCTCCTCTCCTTGTTCCTTCTATAGTCTCAGCAAAATTCAATTAAAATTTCTCAGTAAAATTATTTTTTCTTTATGTTGCCCTGTTACTAAGCACTTTCACCTCGTGAGCAACAGTAGTCTTCAATTACCCTCTGTCAGGAACACAGATGAGTCAACCTTTAGGACACAGACCAGGATGCTGGCCAGGGACCACTCTTAATTCCTTTTAGACTCATGTCCTACCTCATATCTGTTTCCATACACAGCCACTACCACACTATTGCCAATGTAATGTCTGGGATCAAGCCTATCCTTTAACCGACACCAATTTATGCCTGTTTACCTCCCAGATTTATTTTGGGAACAGGCCTTATTGACAGAATTTATTATTAGTCCACCTGTGCCTTAATTTTCACACAAAGGAAAGGTGGGACCCAGGGCAAAAGGCATCTGTAGGGAAGCACAGCACTCTCTAAGAAGCTCCTCTGATTTAGCTAAGTGGGAACCCAGGATCACAGCCCAAGGTGCAAAGCACATCATATCATGGTCTGAACTCAAACTAAGAGTTTAAAGGCTCTAAATTTTTCTGAGAGCTCCAGAAAACTACAGATAAACTTCCTACAGTTAATCAGAAGCCTGTGGAGCCAGCTTTTGCCTGATGAGGCAGAAAGTTGCTTTTAAGTATTATGTCATTGATTTCTTGACCAACAAGTGTGCAACTCTTGGAAACTTATAATTCACATTTCTAATAAATCTCTAAAACTATATGAAACATTATGCCCATTAACATTTACCTTTAAAAATACTTCTAGAGAGCAATCTGAAGAAGAAATTATTAATTTAGGTCCTTACACTACCCTCAGAACCCCCTTATCAGTTTTATGATTTCTTAAAAATATTAATACAAAGGCAGGCATGTGGAACTCTAATTGGAAAGCAGCAGAGCCTTGCCACACTCAATAAAACCTCTCATGGGTGCAGTGTAACTGAAATAAAACACAGAGAGCCCTTCCTGAAAATTCCTCCCGGTGGATTCCTACCAAAACCAGAAAGACTAATTTAACTTTTCCCAACACAAAACGAATGAGGGTTGACCAATCTGTAATTAGAATGGGTGTGTTTTGTGAATGAATTTGTTGTTATAATTAGATCTAGTTCTTAAAACACAAAACTGTTATAAGTATTTTCACCAGTGGGTTTTCTTTTTCTTTCAAAGCCAAGCCTAGGAAAAAAAAAAGTCTGACAAATGTTGAGACAAATTTACTAACTTCAATTCCTCAGTAGTAGTAGTATTTATATGACTAGAATTTCACTGCACAAGGCAATGCTTGAAAGAACAGCAAACACAGGAAAGGAGCACAGGAAAGGGAAATAATGAACTTTTTGGTGGAGACATTACATCATTTGCTTTGCAATATATCTGTGTTTCACAGCCACAAGAGTATCAGCCAGCTCCAAGATAAGGAACATGCTTATTTAGAGAATAAATCTAGTTCAGATTTCATCATAATGTCAATATTTGCCATATTACTACTACAGTTCCTGTCAGTTAACACTCAGTAGTTAATAACACATTGTATGCAAAGGGAGAAGATCTTCTGAATGAGCTGTGCATATAACCTGAGAATTTTCAGGTTTGAAACATGGTTCACTCCACTTTTGGAGGGTTCTTTCATTGCTGGGTGCAAGGAGACAAGAACAGATCTTCACCTGGCAGAAACCAGTTAACTTCCACCACACAGAGCTTTGTTTTATTTTCCCAACATTTTAGTACCAAACCTGACAACTAAGACAAATTATCAGGCTCCTGTCAAAAACTGCAGACAGTCCAACCAGGCCATTGCAGCAGACTTGTGCTGCCCTGTGATATGATGCAGATCAGTGGGAGGCTGGGGTCTTTGAGTGTTGGGGTTGGGCTCTAGCTGTAGCTGCTTGGGGAGTAAATGCTGAAGGAAGAGGGGAAGCAGCCAGTGAAGCTGCTACATGCACATGCTGCAGACACTGCAGCTGGAAAGAATGGTTTCGGCCAGCACTGAAATCTTGAACCCACTGTATAGATAACGGGGTTATACTTCATTAAATGTGAGTGAAAGATAGAGATAAGCCTAAGAAATATAAGTTTCTCTAAGCCCAAGGAGCAACATGCTGATTGCTACTCTTCTAAGCCCAAATTGAACAGATGACCTCATCCGCTGCTGCTTGTATTACATTTTCAGTGCATTTATTGCAATGTATGCTGCCAAGCCTTATCTCCAAAGGAAGCACGTGTTTCTGCAGCACACCCAGTTACAAACACATTAAGTGGTCAGCAATATCGGGTCCCCCTCATCCAGCTCACATGCAGAGTGTGGGTTTGTCCTGTTGCTTCTGCTGCCCCTAACATACACATAAATTACTCAGAGGGCTCGTAACTCGTTGTTCAGCAGCAGCTCTCCCCATAACCCATGACAAGCTGGATGAAGGATGCCTTCTGACTCTGCACTTACCATTGCCTGGGAATGACTTTGTAGCAGATGATCCATCTGCTCCAAGGCAGTGGCCTCCCCCTTGTGAGCCTTCAGTTTGCATCTTCATTGTGCCCCAGACTGGAACTTGCCATCTGTGCCTCTGGGGTACTTCCACTGACACAGATCTCTGCAATGTCCCTCATGCTAGGACAGGGGGCCTCACCAGTAGCTATGGTGATCAAAGCTATTGCCTCCCACATTACTGACTCTGTCCTTCAGATCTTGGTGCTTCTCAGGAATTAGAAGCTATGAGGTTGACCAGCTGGCTCAGACTACTCTTGCCTTATCTTCTCTGTCAGATAAGTCATGTGTGGCCCAGCGTGGCAATCCCCATCCTGTGCAGCGAGCTCAGGACGTGCAGAGTAAGTCCCCAGACCACCACCCTCAGCAAGGTACAGAACAAATAGAAGTGTCATAATTCACAGGAGAACAAAGGCTGATCATTTTCTGCCTGAATTGAACACTATGTCACAAAGTTCCATGGTTCACCAAATAGAAAATAATCCAGACAATTCTGTTTATTGTTGTATTGGTTAATTTTACTTAGTTCCAAAATGTCCTTTATTTAAGTAAGGTTCCTAGTAATGCAAATGTCATTCAGCTTTTTTCAGATAAACCATGTCAAGTGCATATGTTTGGCAGAGAAGTGTTCCTTTCTGCCAAAAAATTAATTCTGAATTTGTATAATACTCTTTGTGTACAAACAATGTTTTAATTACCTCCATAGAATGCATCTCCCCTCTACAGAAAATATGGTTGCTGACAGCACAAGAGATGATATTAAGTAAATCTAACATTCAAAACAATAATGAGTATTTCTATATATTAGCATTCATACCAAGCTTAAAATCAGTACTATTTGGATCACAGATGACTATTGAATGCTATGGCGAAGTAGCTATAAAAGCAACAATAACGACAATTTAAAAATAGTTAACAGTGTGAATTGGAAGATTTAATATGTTTTCTTCTTTTAATGTACAGCCCATTCCCAGAATTTCACTGGACCATGTGGACAGACCAACTGTCACAGCTGTCTATCAAGGCTGAATTAGATGAAGACAAACAATATAGGCTTTGTGGGTCAACTGAAGCAGCAGTCTCAAAAGTTTCCATTTCTCATCTGTGGGCACTGTGGGAGCATTGTCTTCCCCCTCTCTGAAAAGAGAATGGAACAATTATGTTGCTGAAATTCCTCCACAGTGGGTCTGAAAGACTGTTTATGTCCAGCCAGGGAGACAGGGAAAACTAAAAGCTGGGATTTCATGACAGCAGGTGGGAGCAGTCAGGGTATATACTTCAGTGACATAATGGTACTGATTTTTCTCTTTTAGGGCAAAGCCAGTGCTGCAAGATTTACTAGCAATGGAGGAAAAGGCAGTAAAAATGCAAAGTTAAAAGCAGTGGAAAAATTATTAATTTGAAACAAAGTTTTACAATTGGCTTTCTGAATCAATCTGGTAATTGATTCTAACCTGGTGCTCATGAAAGTAAAGTAGAAAGCAAAATACACTGGTCATAGAGAACATTTTACCATTTACTATTTTAGGGGCCTTACTAAGTGAAGTGCTGAGTACCAGCTCTCACAGGAGTCATGTGGGCTCAAGGGATAGAAAGCAATCACCCAATTTGTCCTAATAGCAGTAATATTCTTACTTGTTAGAAGCATTAATCAATACTTGATTTCATGCAAACACATATTCATGTGCTTTAGCTCAACCTTAACAATCCAGGTACTCAGGTTGCCCCAATACTCTCCGTTCAGAAGCAGTAGGTATGAGAATGTCAAACCACTTCATTCTGTTGTACTAATAATTTGCCTTTTTTTTTTCCCTGAGGTTATTTCAGTGCTAACTATAGCTCATTGTGTACACACAAACAGTCTGAAAGTGCTCATGTGCAAATGGTCACCTGGGGCTACAACTGCTTGCAGGAAGAGTCAACACATTCTAGAGAGTTCCCACTCTGGTCCTCACAGCAGAAAGGAGAATAGAGGTTTTCAGGCACCAGCAGTGCTGCTAAGAAGTCAGTGCCTACCATGAGACACCCTGTGTTGTGATTTCCACATACTCCCTGGTTATCATTCAATACCCTCCAAAAGTCATGTTGTCTGGCAGCAGCACCATTTGATGGTCCACTTGAAGAGCTTTCTACCAGCTGCCTCCTGAGGGAGGCTGTAAGGCTTTCACACAGGAGCAGGTTTTACACTCCACATAACAGCACAGAGAATTCCCAGTTCTTCCTGGGATTTGGTATAAGGGTGTAGCATAAAAAAACCAAACAACGACCAAGTAATAATAACAAGTTATTCTCCATCTCCGGAAAAACTCTTGGCATGTTTTTCAGTGGGCTACTGATATAAGGGTGCAGGGACCAAATCTCTCCCTGAAGAGAACAGAAAGTTTCCATTTGCATGGCCAGAAGGTACTGGATCAGTGAATAAGACTGAACAATCCAAGTGAGAAAGTTCAAAAGCAGCCAAAACCTTTGTGTTTTTAAGCTCCCATTTAGGTAAACTCATGCTGTGACACAGTGACACTTCCTCAATCTCAATTAGTGCTAAACTAATTAAGAAAATTGTTTTACACACTGCAGTGAGTAGTATCTCTCCTCTTTCTTGGATAATCCCTAGTGTGATGTAAGGGTGATTGAGTATCTAATTACTCCTTAATTGAATGCACATTTTGTACATTTTTAGCTAGTTCAAGCTTAATGCTTTTAGTCCAAAAGTCAAAGTCAGTGAAATTAAGTTGAACTGGGGTTTGGGTACCCATTGTATTAATGAATTGCTTTTTGAAAGGAGCCTAACAATGAGCCAGTCTGAAGATTTCAGTTATGTTTGTTACAGAAATACTTAATGTATTGTCTGACACAAGACTGATTATATATACCGGTAGTGTTGTTATTCATGTTTACCCTTTATTATTGTTTAACAAAAAACATCCTACCATGCTAAATCAATAGCACTGTTCCATAATATATGTGGTCAAGTAACACACTATCCAGGCCAAAGGTTTACGCAGATATGAAGATACCTGCTTCTCTTACTCTTCTGAAAAGTTTTTGGAAATGCAATATTTCAGCTACAATTGTATAAATGGGCATGTGCATTATAGCCAAAAAATTGCTTAGATGCCTTGTTTATAGATTATATTTCTGCCCCTGAAATTTCCTTTGCTTGGGTTGAGTCCTACATATATTCAGTAGAGACCCATGGCTTCTGGTGAAGTCCTCTGTGGATCAAATAACCATTCCCAAAGAAAACCTTCCAGGATAAGCACCATAAAGTGTAAGTACCTGCAAAATCTGAGAGTTCTTCACAATACCCATGGTTTGACCAAAAAAAATATTAACAAGGTTAATCAAAACTCAGAAATCAACCTCAGAATGTAAAAAAATCATTATTTTTCAAAGAAGATTTATATCTAGTTCTTTCATATAATAGTTTTATGTACCTATATTCTTCACAGAGAAAATTTTCTTGTACAAATCTGGGATAAATGCAGCACTATAAATCTTATCTCAGAAACAAGGAGCAGAAGCAGGAGCAAAGAGAAGGAGCAAAGCTGGTATATTTTTAAGAACCAAAGGTCTCAATGTTCCTACAGCAACAGAGAGAACATATTTAAAAGAGAAGATATAAGAAAACTTTAGTGAAAAGGATTATTTTTCAAAGTCTTCCAAAAGTGTTGAGAAAGTGCAAATAAAGAGACTATGGAGAAATTAAACAGGATGGCCACGATAATATGTCTTTCCATATTATCTTACTTCCTCCCTCCTGATAGAAAAGACCTCTAAGATCCCACTGCAGCAGCTTTAGGTCAAGATCACTACACAAGATCAAAACCTTTATTCTGCTGCTTAAAAGTAGTCGATCTCCTTTCTGGAGAGCTTTTCCACCTCTTTTGTCTTACCATATTCCTTACCACCACTGTCTCACACAATGTCCTGTCTTTTTCTCTATAGAAGGATCTTGCCTTCTCCTCCTTAATGCCACGATGAACCAAAAAGTTTAAGAGCTTAAAACAAAATCAAAAGACATGGGTGGCAAAACCAGTATAATACTGACAAAACATTACCTTTATCCTACACCTTCCTAAAAATAGCACCTGAAAGTACAGCCAGGCATGGATTCAGAGTGTCTCAGAAAAGAGAACTGAGTACCTTATCAAACCTTATCTTTCTCAAAATGCTTTGCATTCCTTCCATGAAAAGGTTACAGTTTATTGAATCTACATCAGGTTCTGTGGGCACTTAGCTACATCTAGCTAACTAAAATACACCTTTGCTTGTCTTGAGCTATGGGGATGCATAAATGTTTTTAAATGAAGTTTTGTTGGGTAGCACTGCTCTGTCATTAACTCTGGTCTTATCCATAAAACGTTGCTAACAACAGTCATTGCGGACATTCTCTTTCTTGAGTGGCAAGTATCAGTTGCAAAAACATTTTCACTAATCCAAATAACTTGGTAGTTTTAATTTGCTGTTTATTTACAAAACATGTCTGTGTCCTTAGCAAGAGTTTGCATATTTTTCATTGCCTTGTCTTTATCCATATGAAATAATCAGAACTAAAAATTCCAACAAGAGTAAGGACCTGTGCCTACCTGGATCTTCAGTTTCAATGGAATAATAATGTTCTGCTTGAATCTGTGTGATTTCATCCAGGTAAAACAGAGAACTTCCAGTGTCTAACTTGTATAACATTGCTGAAGGAGGAAAGCATATTGCAGGCTCTCTTCTCCATAATGTACAGACACATGTACCTATATGTCCTTCTAGTACCTTCAACATTTGAGAGCCTATTACATTATATTTTATATGCACTAATCGCGTTTTCTAAAAATGGGTGTAGCTTTATCAGTGATGATTTAAGCTTCCTACTATTTTGACTCACCACTAATTTTCAGCATTCTCCCCATATGAAAATACCATGGCAGAGTTTCAGTGCATATTCAGACTCTAATTTGTGTGTTGTGATTGCTAATGAACATGTCGTGAGGATGTTTTGTATGACAGGCACTCCTGGCTCTTGACTCCATTATCAGTTCTCAAGTAGCAGTCTAAAAACCATACATGGTTTATGGTAAGCAGCTGGAAATTATATTCTCAAAACTCTTTTTAAGAAAAGCTGATTACAACAGTGAATTATGAATAGGAAAGAATGCGTGATGCTGATAGAAACTCACAGGTCACAAAATTTAGGAACACTTGTCAGCATGAAGTATCCTTTTTGAAGCATAAGCAGGGATCTGATTCCTAGATTACCTTATGACTTTTTTATTTTTGGAAAGGAAGCACAGTAATCTTTCCTCCTTGCTTCTTTACATACTAAGAGATTTTGACCATTTTCCATTCCTCCACAATTTGTGTATTTATAACAAGAGCTCAGTAAAGAATTGAACAAGGACAATTCCAACATGACACCAACTCCAAAAACTTAAAATGGTTTTCTTTCTTATTTAGGGCTTTATCACCTGCTATACTGATGCTCTGGCCTGGACATATAAATGCAGACCACAGCAAGGACCACTCTATAACTCTTGGCTGCCTCTGGCTACCAAGTCCCTACATCCCGGCCCCCATGTCAGAGGTATGTCACATAAGCTACAAAAGTGTTTTTCTACTCACTTATTTGAATCATAAGCAGTGGGAAAAAAATTTGTGCTGATATTACAGGGTTCACTTGCAATCTCAGTGCACACCCTACTCCCTGCTATTACAACAAAGTAGTGGAAAACAATCTCAAAAGGCCCCATTTTTCATTCCTGGAACTTTTGGTTGCCTGAAGGCTCCAAAAGTTTTGGTTTGTTTCCAGTAAGCCTCTGATTATGGTGTGTGGATCACAAGCCAAAGGTGTTTGGCTCTCTGTCCTACAGTCCCGCACTCAAGTGTAAGCACATTCTCGAGTACTCTGAAGTGGCAGCGGAGGGTTGGGCACTGTACATAAGACCTTAAATACAGAAGAACAATAGTCAGTTTTGGTGATAACATGAAGTTCAGTTTCTTTAAAAGACTGAAACTTAACAATTAAACCAACCACCTTTTAAGCACAAACTCTAAATTTATGGAGACAAACAATAACCAATAAAGAAATCACTCACTTAGAAGCAGCATAAATACTCATATTTCAACAAATGTAGGAAATCAGTGTTTGCATTTCTAGAGAACTAGTGTTGATAATCTTTGTGTCAGGTTGATTCGTGATTTTTTAAACAGGAAAATGATAAGAACGGTCATGATAGCCTAATGATGCATGGCTGCTGACAGCTCATTCCAACTCCGGATCTACACAACAGGAAAGGATAAAATCCCCAAGTGTAAGAACTTCTGCAGAGCAACTTGTTTGTGAACTTCACAAATTGCAAATACTAATAGTAAACTGAAAGTAAAGACACATGGATTGCTGATGTAACAGTCCATTAAAATGTAAATTTCACTGAGATCTCTTTAAACATAGAAATACAGTCCATAGCATTGCATCATACTTCCCATTTCTCAAAGGCAAGGTGCAGCTGCTCGGCTCACTCTGTATTTGAATGTTCCTTCATATCCTACGATCTATTATCATACAATTCACAATCATAAAGAGGAGAGTGCACCACTACTAGTTCATTCCCACTGGCAACACCAGATCCCCTGTTCAATATCCTGGGGAAAGGGCAACATAGTTTTGTTGCCACAAGAGCTGTTCAGCAGGTTCAAATGCAAGGAATTTGCACTATCCATTCACAAAACTCACCACATTGCCCTCCCTCCTTGCTGCGAAACCAATGTTGTGCCAGTGTCACTTTTCTCTGCTCAGACCTCTCAGTATCATGCAGAGAGTCTCTGCAGCATCAGAAATGCTCTGTTCCTCTCACCCTAAATTACCCCTTCCTCTTTCCCAGGCCTAGCACAACCTTGCTCTTTTAATGTTGTCATTTATTTTTTCTCTAATCTTGAATTTACAACTAGGAAAATAGAAATTATATTAAGAATATTTTTAACCTGAATTAATTTCTGCTATCATAATTTACAGGACATTGGATAAACTTGCAGCTACTTGCAGTCTGAGGTCTACCACAGATGTATGTGTATGTAGAAGTGTGTACATGCACTTGTGTATATAAAAATTGATGCTTTCTCAGGAAGTTCTGAATCAGTCACAGATGAAAATATGTTCAGGAGAACTTGAGTAATGTATGTATGTAGATGGAGTAGGTATAAGACATCATCACACTTGGAGGATAATTCTTTATTTATGAATACAAAATAAATTATGTCTGAGATGGGGAGTTTTGAGACAACACACTGGAGATCAAATTCTTTAGTTTACCAATTATTCTCAGAGGAAAGCACATTAAAGTTTAGGACTTAAAAAATAAAATATTCTTTCAATATAATTTTAGTAAATTGTTTTTTAGAAAAAGCTCTTACTGTCTTCTACTGAAAGAGCCTTGACGATTTCAATGACTTCTGTAACAGGCACCTATTAAACCTCCTCTCACTAAATAGGAGCAATGCCATTTACCTACTCTATGTCTGGAATCATGTGTATTCACCCTGATGTATAAAGGGATGAAAACATTGTAGGTATGCCATACTGAATTCACTATCATTACAAATTCAAGTTGATATTCAAGTGTTTGAAATCAGACATCTTGCTCATTCACATATAAAGCTGTTCCACTGATGTAAAAGAGGGGAAAGGCATGTCTATCAGATCAGCTACATGTAAAGTAACAAGAATTAAAGAAGGGGTGATAAATCCATTGGAAACCACAAATGCTGCTGCCTTCAACGAAGAACGCAGTACTGGAAAACTATTTATCCATTAGGAAAGGTGGCAAGCCCCAAAATTCCAGCAAGCCTTCTGGAATACTCACAATTCACATACTGAGAAATAGTGTGTCAGGCCTAAAACTGTCAAAAAAATAGCCTTTAGCAAAATGGAAGATTAAAGGTTTTTCTTGTTTGATTTCTAGGAGTGGTAGCATGTGTTGTCCCCACAATGAGGTTTTGCTGTATAACAATAAGAACTATAAATCTTGTTCCAAGATCATCTGAAATTATCAAGAAATAACTCAATGCCCATAGCAAGGGTTCCGAGTCAAGCAGGAAGTATAAAAGAAACTAGAATTAACACTGAGGAAGGCACAATGTTATCCCTTCTCTTTTCTTTCAGTAAAGGACCTGGGAGTCCTGGCAAACATCAAGTTCAAGCTTGATGAAAGTCAGTAATGCACCCAAGGCAACAGTGAAGTTCCACAGCCTTCTGGGCTGCACCAGGAAAAGCATTGCCAGCAGGTGGAGGGAAATGCTTCTACTCAGAACTGATAGAACATCTGGAGCACCGGGTCCAGTCCTGGGTTCCCCAGTTCAGAAGAAACATAGACATACTGGAGATCAGCAACAGGCTACAAACATGGTAAGGGATTGCAGCACCTGTCACAAAAGGATGGCTGAGAGAGCTGGAACTGTCCAGCCTCCAGAAAAGATGTTTCAACAGGGATTTTATCAATGTGCATAACTACTTTATGAGAACAAGTACAGAAGGCAGCGCCAGATTCTTCAGCTGCATCCAGTGAAAGGAGAAGAGGCAACGGCTACAAACTGAAACACAGGAAATTTCATTTTAAATGAAGACAAACCTTTTTCCCTGAAAGAGTACATAGGAAAAATTTGCTCAGAGAGATTAAGGAGTCTTCAGCCTTATGATATTCAAAACCCCACTGGATGTGGCTCTGAGCAACTCACTGTAGTTAACACTGCTTTGAGCAGAGGATTGAACTAATAGATCTCCAGAGGCACCTTTCAATCACAATTACTCTGTTATTCTATTGCTCTTCACTGTCTAAAGCTGAACTCAATTTTTTAACCTTCCATGTCTGAAAGCCAATCTGAACTGAGCTTTTCCTCCAAACTCCTTAACACCTGACTGGTTCTACTGGATATGATTTAAAGAGGTTAGAATTTTTTTAAATGGCTTTTTCAAAAGAAATGTATTTGAAAACTTCAGCAACTGCAGAAGAAGGATGAAAAGGTCATTTAATTGGGATGCATTTCAAAAACACTACCAAAACAGAGTCCAAAAAGTCATTAACCCCAGGCTATATGAGAGAGATACGTTTTCAGCAGAAAAAAGCAGAGCCAGAAAAGGCCAACTAGATAGCAACAAATTTATTCTAAAACCCACTGGGTTAAAAAGAGCGGAGAAGCTACAAAGTTTTGTCATCCTGAAGGCTCCCTTTAGAGCCTGGCCGAACTTTGTCTTAGAACTGAAGAGGAGTATTTTGAGATTTGGCTTTCCCATGATGGAGGAACATTAAAAAAAAAAAAATAGTTCTTTCTCTGGTATTACACACCATGATATTCCATGCTTGTGTCAACTCTGCTTCTTTTTCAACAGACTAGAACAAATTACATCAAAGATCAACATATGCCAATTGATCATAAGCCACAAAGGGTTCAGTTTTGTCAAGGTTTAAATCAAGGCTGAGAAGCAGATGTTCTGAAGCTTTGGGAGCACAGTGTGCATAGAGCCTGCATTCTGATTCAGTCAAAATTAATTAGACATTTCAAACAACCCCTTTCTACTCCTGTGGATACACTTACAGAAACATTTGTTTCCTTCTTTCCCAGACAGAGCAACAAAGTCATGGCAAACTAACATTTCTCAAGGTTCTTCAAGTGGCTGTGCCACACTGGCTTGGAGTTAAAAAAAAATGTTGAAAAATTTACTGACAGGAGTTTCAGCAGCCTTGGCAGACAGGCATTGTGTAAGAAAATAAGTCAACCAGTGTGTTTGTAATTGCAATATTCAAGACATACCAGAGCTTTAAAATAAAAGGTAATTGGCTCTTTAAAAAGAAAAAATGTTCCTCTTGAATCACCAGGAAGATGCTTCTCTGAAAACTATTACTTCCCCATCTGCTACTGAGTCTTCATAGGAACACTCAGTTGATGTCAGCAGTCCCAGCTTAAGGGACTTCCCTCATTCCTGTGAAGGAAGGAATCTTTTTGAGGATTTCTGAGGTCTGTGTGAGGAGCTACTGTTCCTCAACACCTTCCTCCTGGAGAGGTGTGAGAAAATCACTACAAAATAAGTAGGATTGTTTTCTTCCCTTTTTACCTCTTTGCATAGAACAAACGTGAACAAAGCCATGTGATTTCTTTTTACACTTCATGTTTTCAGTTCCCTAAACTCAATAGCAAGGATATGTAATGAAACCTTGATTAGTTCAGTGCTACTTGGATGGATGCACACAGAACTGAAAAGACCTGACCAAATGAATTTCTGATAAATAATTCAATCAGGTGTAGAGAAACAAGTGTCACTTCTTCTGTGAGCTACACTGTGCCAGGTGTCATAGTTCTTCCTCAGTGCCTGAGTGTCCATAATTAGTATAGCCCTACAGTGAGGACTATTACTTTGTATTAAAAATTCCATCATTTGGGAATTAGAACTGCAGATTATTTTGTGAAGCACGGCTGAGATAAATCTTATTATATAGAACAAATCTTTATAAGTATTGACAAATGTAATAAAATTTCAAACATGAAAGCAAAAGGGAAAGTTTTATATTTCAATTCCAGCATTGTAAAGGAAAGTCTTTCATGCTTAAAATTCAAACTCAGTGTGTCAAGTAATTTCACTGTTACAGACTTGAATTACCTGCACTGGCCTGAGGGCATTATTCACTCTCTGAGAAAAATTGTACTTCAATATTGCCACAATTTTCCCAAGTAATTTTTATGCAGAAGCTGGGATGAATTTGAAACACCCATTTCAAGATTAAAGCGACAACATTCGGTTACTGCAGAGAACCATGTAATTGAGAACTGGGCTTAGGGATATGCCCAGAATTAAGTATGAGGATGAGAAAATAATATTAAAAAAAAGGATCAGTGTTTTGGTTTTTTTTGTTTAACTTCTGGGGTGCAGATATTAAATAGAGTTATAAAATATAAATAAACCCTTACTTCAAAAATGTTTAGATGCAAACACTATATTGAATGCTTATGCCATATGGAAGACCACAAAATTGCTGCTCACTGTCCTAGCCAATTGAATAATTTCTATCATATGCAGGAGGGAGGATAATTTTCTCACTTGGTTTTAATGGATCCATTTTTTGGAAGCACTGAATTATCAATCTTTTTTACAGGTTATCTGCTGCCTGATCATTTGTTACTTCACATGAAACTGGGGACTGGACCCAGAGCATGCTCTGAAGGGGCGTAACTCCACAACAGAGCCTGACATGAACTAGAGAGGGCAAGAATTTAAAGTACAAATAAATATCCTTACCCAAAACTGTTTATCAAAAACCTCTTTGCAGCATGCTTTCCAGATGAAACCCTAGATGAATCAGTTATTTTTGTAGCTTTGAAGAAATGTGAAGATGGAAAATTTGATGCTTTTATATGATGTATTTCAACAGTAAATAAGGAAATGGGGAGTACTCAATGTTTTTATCATTTAAATAAAGTTTTTTGTAGGAAACCAGATGAAAAATTTTACTATGTTAAAAAGCAGGAGCACTTATTGAAAAAAGCAATCAAATAGATTCTTTTCTTGAAGATTTCCCAGATTTTCTGTCTTTTTTTTTGCATCAAGGCAGGGCCACTTCATTTCAAAATCAACCATAAAGCTGGTGCCTTGACTCACGACTTTCAAGGCAACAATTCGTCTTAAAATCATAGAATTGTTTAAGTTAGAAAAGACCTCTAAGATCATCATGTCCAAATATTAACCCAGCATTGCCACATCCACCACTAAACCATGTCCCTAAAACTCACATCTACACATCTTAAATGCCTTCAGGGATGGTGACTCAGCTACTTCCCTGGACTTTAACTCTCTTTGAATCTCATTGCCGGGTTTTTCAATATAGTAAAACATCCATTAACTAAGTATAACGAGGTTTAGGAGTAACTGTTGAGCATTAAGGGGATTTATTTTGTAACTGATAGAGGCTAGGGGAACATGACATGAGAGGTTTTAATAACTGAAGCAGGGTTAATGTAGGTTCACATGTGTATTACTCGAATGTCATCCTCAAATTCTTGCTCTGTGAGTCAATGAAGGCAAGAAAGAAGCAGCAACTACTTCGATGAAAGAAATATGAAAAATTAGCCATGACAGAAGTTAATTTGTTTCCTCTTGTATCTTCACTGGAGCTGCCCAAAATTCAGTCTTGTTGGGAAAGAACAGTATCGTAAAAAAAAAAAAAATAAAGCCTCCTTTTAGAATTAAAGGCCTCCTTCCAGAACTACTACCCTGCTTTTTTAACAGGGCAAAAAGATCCACCAATGACTGGTCTTCTAGAAACATAGTAAGAAATCAACCAGTAAAACTCAGTACCTGGGGAAATATACCACACAACCAGGGCATACTGTGGTCTTCCTCACTGCAGCAGGAGAAATTTAAAGCTACACGAAGTAATTGTGATGTAACTGTGTATCATGATCCACTGCCTGGATGGTGGTGAATGACTTTCTTGTTTTGTATAGCTTTGCTTGCATGCATGGCTTTTGCTTTACCTACCAAACTATCTTTGCCTCAGCCCACAAGTTGTCTCACTTTTACCCTTCTGATCCTCTTTCCCATCCCATCAGGTGAGAGTGACTGAGCATCTTGCAGGGCTTGGCTGCCAATTGGAGTTAAACTATGACATAACCAAACTCTTATACCACAGGATGAAATAGGAATTACAGTGTCAAAATTTACAATTGTGACAATGTATCATAAAGTCAGCTAAAATTAAGGGCATTTTCTCCTTTAGCTAAATTATTTCAAAGTTTTGATTTTTCTGCTAAGTTTTTACTTACCTGACTGAAGATTTGTCATTTTTCTTCTTCCTCTGCTACTGAAATGCAGCCCTGATGACTCTATCACTAAGTGGCTGAGTTGGTCTGAAGTTATCTCCTAGGATTCCATCAGAGCCCTCCAAAAGTTCAGCACCTTTAACATGAGTCCTCAGCCTTCGAAATTCCTCTATCTGAAAGACAGGAAAACAGAAATGAAGAACCCGAGACACATTCTTCACTATGGGAGTAATGAGCAAAACCAGCCTTGTCCAGCCAATTCTGCAGCTTTGAAAATTGGAGTGTTCAGGTACCATATACTAAGGTCAATATACATTAATAACATTTTAAAATAGTTATCAGTGCTGTCAAAACATTTGAGATACAGAGAAAAAACAAGAACCCTCATGCACGTGGTTTGGTAAACTGATCCTTTGCCTTTTCACAACTACTTTTAGGATCTATAACCATCTTGGCCATTGCGGATTACATCCTATGAATCAACCTTACTGTTGTGGGCTGAGAGTAATAATTCTGGTCTTCTTCAAAGGAGTGCATTTCAGGAATAACTTGCTTGACTAGAAATTGTTTTGAAATTCTCCTGGTGATTTATTTACTGCCTGAAACTGTTGTTATCTTCTAAACCAGGAGAATACTGAACAGATTCTTAGCTTTAGAAGATGTCTGTTGACATTTTATATGGAAAAACATGGTTTTTGTGATCAAAACAAAATAGTGCTTCAAAAGATCTGTAGATGTAGATAGTTAGAAAGTCAAATACAGTAAAATATAAACACAAAAGATTTCAACTGAGCCAAAACAAATATGTTTCTTGCTTATAGACTCTTTTTAGACTTTTCTAAATCTTATCTGGTGTAGGGAAGAATATGAGCAGCTTCCATTGCCATCCCTGGTATTAGCATCAAGTGCTGCATGATAAAAAACTTTACCTTACTGTTCATCAGTGCTGTTTTTAAGAGACTGGTACTTTAAATAGTTACAACTACAAGAAAAATTGTTTTTTCTTTGACATATTCACAAGCTGTCTTAGCTGGATACAGCAAATGTACTTGATGGCTGACTCCCCTTGCCTCAGCCTTTTTACTTGTATTGACCATGTGATGCTTCACTATACAGTTCATCTCTAACTTGAAACTGAAGAGACACAGAAAGTAAAATGGAGCCTGGTGTATACAATCATTTTAACATCTAGGACATTATAGAGTTAATTTCTCCATGAAAAACACCCTAGGAAATATTACAGGGAGAATGTAAGCATGATTCCAGAATTAAATTAAATGAAGTACTAAACAGCAGGTAATGGCATTTTTATTCTTATCCTGTGAAATGAGAATACTTTCTTACTGCAACCTGGAAGACAACTGCCCTCGTTGTTTTCCACTCTACAGCAATACTGATATAGTCTTATTTACTTGATTTAGACGCTAGCCCTTCTCTGCTTCATTTTCCTCAAAAAAACAGTGTGCTCGGAAATCAACACTCAACTTCTGGCAGCTGAGATACAAGGCAACAGCTTAGACTGCAAAAATGAAAAAAGCTCCTTGAAGGTGCTTTTAGAGGCAGAATCATGTTATGGAAGAATTTTGTTGTTGTTGTTTACTTACAGCAAACTGAAAACAAATCTACTACCAGCTTGGAATTGAAAAAGTCTTCAGAACTCAAGGGCTGTTAAATCACTGAAGGAGTTTTGTAAAAGCATCCTCTTTCACCATCTGAATCAACTCTGGAAAGTCTGAGATAATTGCAGTTTAGGAAGGAGCACTTTACAAAAATGTGGCTTTTGTTTGATCTTGTGAGAATGAGATACTTCAAACAAACACAGATGAAGGAGAGGGAAGAGCAGACTCTCTGCAAAGCTGGCATTTGTGAGCTGTCTCCCACTGTAACTACAAATGCTCCATCCAAGTTCCCACGGTGAAATCTTTCTCCAGGAGGTACTCCTCACAAAGCAGCTTCCAGTTTCTTCAGTCAGGAGAGTAGAACTGACCTGATCTCTGTGCCTGCTCTTTAGTCTTTAGGGAAGTCAAGAGTTGTAGCCCTGCTCTAAGGGGGAATTGCTTCTGAGATCAACAGCCTCCTTGTTTAGTTGTTCCTTCCATGGTTCAGACTGTCATGAGAGAGACCCTCTACACACATGGTGGTTTACTCTACTTGTGAGTATTCTGTCAGAAAAGGACACTAGCTGTGCCAACACTGCTTTCCCTATTGAATTTCCATGTGGCCAGGTAATATGTGTGCCCTGCTCATCCTGTTTCACCGCTTACCGTCTCCTCCCAACCCCTCATAAGTCGATGCTGTCAAGTATACCCTGCAGGACTGCCAATGAAACAGATGTTTTAGAGGCATATGGCTAAGCACCCTTGGATATTCACATACTTTTACCAGGAACAGCCACTTACAAAAGTTCTTCTCATGCCCAGAAGATATTAAGGATGACCTAAGCCTGTCCATACTGAAATTCAAGATTAAGTTCTAATCAGTTTAGAGGCAAATCCACAACATGAACAGTTGCATTTCTACTGAGTGAAACCACTCATGTTCAGGTTTTGTAGAATTTTTTTACCACTCATTGTATTCAGATCCTGACCACTGCATTCTTTTGTTTTACTTACATATTTGCTGAAAAATAGAGCACACAAAACTAAGAATTTGCATGTTTTCTATAAACATTTATTCAATATGAGGTATAGAAGCACTATCCTTCTGCTTGAAAATTTCACATCTCCATGACACCTTCCAAGAACACGGACCTACTTCCCAGAATCCAGAATACCATGAAGCTCTGAGTGTTGTATTTTACAGTTTACATAAATTTTGCACAATTTCCACTACAGCTCCATATGCTAGTTACTATTTCTTTCCTTTAGGAGTTTTTGATTCTGAATGAGGTAGACAAAAGGACTAGAGACCATGCCATTAAATACAAAAACAGTTAACTCTGGCAATGAATACAGCAGAATGACAGCTCCTTCTGCATCATTGTTTAAAACCCCTACTCTGAGTGGCTTAGACAATGTACTTGGTCTGGGCTTCGGTGAACCAAAAAGCACATTATTCACAAATGTCCCATTTTTTTAAAATATAATGGAGAGACGCATGACCAAGTCCTTTTCAATTATTTCCTGCTCTTTACTGGCCTAATAGGAGGGAGTTTTCTCCCACTGCATTTCAGCATGTGTGGGGTATCTCACAGAAACAATCAACACAGTTTTTTCTGGGCTGTGTATTTCAACATAAGTCAAGTGAGGATGACAAAAATCACAATAGGAGGACAGGAATATGCACAGAATGACCCATGAAGGAAAAAGCTCTTTGATGGAAGTGAAGTCTCATGACAAAGAAAATTACTTCCAGTGAGGAAACAGCACTGGATTCCGGGAAAGCACATCCTGATGCTGCAGTCCTGGACTGCTCTTTTGCTATTCATATAACCAGCACACTCAGTACTCCTTTCACTTAACATTGACTTAGATCAATAGCATATCAACTCATCAGCTGAACTTTACTATCTGAAAATGTCTTTAGGAGAAAAATAAAAGGTTCCCTACTTTGTAATGGTCAGCCTATTGTACCTATGTCAAAATAGTTAGTTCATTGTTTCAAAATAACAAAATGAGAAAATATCTTATGAGTGTGACCATGAACTAGAATTGCAATTTTATTCATTTTTTACCTTATGACCCACAGTTTTTTAAGATAATCAATATTGCTGTGTTAATTGCAGAAAATTAGCATTATCTCCAATACATTAACTTGTTTGATCAGAGGAAAGAAATAAAACCTATTCCATATTACATTATGTAATTCTTTATTTGCTTGTTATTGACACTCAGAACTTGATTATTTCATGGCCGGAAAAACGAAAATAGAAAGCCTTGAATTTGTTTCTCACTGGCTATAACCACAGATGCTACTAATATTTATATAAAGCACTTGACGTTTCATTAGTATCCTAAAGAAGAAAGTTCTACAAGGTAATGACACACGTAAAAATAATGTATTTAAACCCATTAGAAATGCATTTGCACTGAAATGTATGATTTAATACTAGAAGCTGGCTTAATAAAATTAAATGCCTCTACCAGCCTTCCATCGAAGATTCAAAATGGTATATCCTATACTACATCCTCTTATTTTCCATAGACAAAAGCCCCTGCATTTCTAATCTCTCCTTAATCTCTCCTGGGGAATCTGCTCTAGATGAACCTGCTTTAGCAGGGCATTTGGAACAGACGATCTCCAGAGGTGCCTTCCAACCCCAATCACTCTGCGGTTCTGTGATTAAATGAAATTTCTCCTAGGCACTCATGCCCACATGCACAAATGAGGCCACATATTTCATTGCAGCCAAAATGCTAATTACAATTCAAAATCTTGGAATTTTAGGCTATAGCAAGGTATTCTAGAACTGCCAAAATCTTAATATTTGGGCATCATGAAGACCTCACCGTACCTTCCAACTTATGAATCCCAGAATGACCTCCTCTCACTTACGCCACATTTATTTTTAATTTACATGTGAAAGCAATATCTGATGAAAGATAAATTTTTAACCCACCTTGGCAAAAGCTTTTCATGTTCTTAATAACTGTCTTTCCTGCACAACCTTAACTTTAATGCTGCAATCATAAATATCAGCGAGGAATTTTTTTCTAATTGATGCTTGTCTATGACAAGTACAGTGGATCATACTGGCACAGGTCTGCTCCAATCCATCACTCGACTCCAGTGCCACATCTCACCTACATACAGTGCCAGTGGGAGGGAAAAGCTCCTCCTTGACTTGAGTGCCTCCATCACTGCAATGGTTTTGAGTTTATACCTATCAAAGTAATGCAGCAACACAAACCAGCTGCCCCTCACCTAACATGGTTGTGAATCAGTCTTTGCCCCAGGCACTACAGGTCACTCTTCCTCAGGCACCATATTCTTTTCAGGAGTCTTACCCCCTTCACACTACATTCCAACACCTTGTAAGTTAGTACATAGTAATACTAACTAAAGTTGCATTTCTCTTCTTAATTCCTCTTTTGTTCACCCTCTTACTGTCTCCCACTACATGTGGATGGCTTAAACTCGGCTCTCCTCTGTGCGCTGAGTGGATTAAAAGGGAACAGAGGCTACAAAAATCTGCAGCCAGCAATATCATACTATGTCTCAGTGTAATAGCTGTGGACATTGTATATCTGATTAAACCTCCTTATTTATCAATATCATATCTGGACAATTAGCTGACAAGTTACGAAATGCAATCTGTTTTTAAAAGTTATCTGAATCTAATAATGCTAACAGAATGCTGTTTTCTCATTGTTGTAAGTAATGTCGTAAGTAATGCATTTACTCAGTAGTAAGCAGCCACAAGTCTTACCTTTTCACGTTCATGATGGGATACATTTAAGTTGAAGCTACCAGACAAATAACTTATTGGGAGCTATTGCTTTTATCCTATGATTAGACTTAGAATTCAGTTTCCATAAGAAAAGAAACACTGCCAATTTTAAATTGTTAAAGATATTAAAATATTGTGCTGGCATCACTAGCAAAATTTTAAATTATTAAAGCTGAAATAATTTAAATCTGAATTTATCACCTTTTATACTTTTTTCACATGCTTCAGAGTCGGCAATGAAAATAAATGCATTCAGCTTCAGGGATTCTAGGTAGTTTCACTCAAATCAAATGCACATTCCTCCAGCTGGAATTCACAGACTGTGTGAGAATATTCATCAGGAGTTTTCATTGTTTTTACTGTGATTATTTGTAGACAGATTTGAAAAGTTTTATATAGAAAGGCTCACAACTGTTAGATTTAATTTAAGAAAAAAGCCCCAAACACTTTAAAATACATACGTGTGAAATCAGATTTAAATAGGTAGTTTCCGTTTGACATTATTATAAAACCGAATTAAAAAAGAGTCAGATAAATTAAATATAGTTCAATGCAATCTAGCCAGCCTGTACTACATTAATGTCTTTCATTCTCCAGGATGAAGTGCCTCCCTGTGCTTTTTTGTTCATTTAACATCAAAAAGCAGTGATATTTGCAAAGAAAGTTACAAAGAATTGAATTTCTTTTGCCCATTGACTTCCTTTTTTCTTTTTCGTTCACTTAAATATACGAATTATTTTAAATGCAGATGATAAATGATAACAAGGTTTTTCATCTCTGACCTTTGCATTGCCTTCAGTGACTCAAAAGGTTTAACCTTTACTTGAAAAGCCATGTACTGATCTAATGGGATCTTTAAGGAGAACAGACATAACGTTCTGATACATATATTTGCACGCTATAACCTTTAGCTCATAATCATATTCCAAGGTCACTTTAAGCACAGCTGTTACCTGCACTTGGGACACAGTCAAAGGATAGCGAAATAATATCCAGGTGACACCTTCACTGCAGGGTGGAATGGTTAGAGAGCCCTCATACACCCAGTAGTCACGCAGAAGAGGATCTGAAATTGAAAGAAACGTGGAATTTTAATGACACTAAGGAAGTTAATGATGCCTTTCAGTTACGACAGCTTATGACAGCTGTGGGCTGGCTCGCATGATGAAGTTAGTAAGCAGCAAGCTAAGGTGTGAATCTATAACCTGCCAAGCACTGCCCACTACTTCCTCATAGGAATGTATATGAGCTTGTGGTCACTACATTACAGCAACTTACCCTGCAGATGAGCATTTTAAATATGAAAATGCCACTTTATAGATGTCATAAATAACAAGTGCACAGCTCTTTAAACTAACACAACAGATAAGCAATATTATGGGAATAAAAGAATTCCTGTTAATGTCAAAAGTTAAAAGACATTGAATTTTGAAGGCAGAGGGGCTGAGGTGATTGAATTTTAATTGACTTCTATGTTTAGGATATGTCTCAAGAATTAATTTTATTTCATTTTTTAGAAAAAAATCAATGAAAATTCAGCTGAAGAAAAACTTTTCACTTTGCAATTCTGAAGACATTTTTTGAGATGCACTGGTGCTTCCTACCTTTGGGAAAGTGAGTTGAATTTCAGAGCAAGACAAACATCAAGGTTTACCTTAAAATTACATAATTTTTTAAGTTTACAGTTTTATTAATAGATTTATAAATAACTGTTAGAATAAACAGTTGTCACTGAAGAAAATGTACAATATTTTGTCCATGCAGAGTTTTAACTCTACATTCAAGACATTTGATTTTAATTAGTTTAATTATTTTAATTTCTCATAGATTCCAATCACACCACTTCATAAGAGAGACTACACAGGGCTTTCCTTTGCTGCTGTAGGCCATACAGCCTAAGAAGGATGGAGAGGAAACTGCCTGACTGTAAAAGAGGGGACAAGAAACAAACCTAGAGAGAAACTGGAAACATAGGGTGGTTAATCATGGCATGGAGAGCCAGGGGCAAGGTTGTGACTAGCTTGACAAGGACAGAATGGGAGACTGGAAACAAATAAACCTGCTTGGTTGAACTAACCCGTTACTGTCTTTTCACTACTAGCTCAGAGGAATATCACTAGAATTAAATCTTGCTAATGAAGCCTGTGATTGTCAGTGAATGGATTTTGTTTTGTTGGTGTAATTTACTTTCTCAATTAGGAAATCATATAGCAAATCCATTGACAGCAAGTTGCATTATCAAACACTCAAAAGTTAAGAACTGCAAGAATTAATGCAGCCCATCCTGTGCATGTGTTTTGACATGGTGTTGTTACATGATCATATGTGTCTTTTCTGGAGAACCTTTCATCATTTACTTGCAAAGATGGATGATTCTGTTTTGAAAAGTACATAATATTATTTGGAATTCTCAGTAAAATATGAGGCACTTGGTCTTCTTTTTCCTGTGCTATTCAAATACTGCTTGTTAGAATATTTTCTCAATATTTTTCATATTTCTAATACGCTAATTTCTCCAGTGCCTGAGAGCTTAAGCAAATTAATTTATCCTCTCATGCCCTTGTGTGGTGAGGAAGGACAGATTATCCCCTCACTTTAAACCTCGGGAACTGAGTCACAGAAAAGTTAAGGTCAAATGCATCTATTCATTTGAGGTGTTCAATATGACATGCTTAAAACCTGATTTCTCAAAGTAGTTAACTTTCTATAGCACTTAATACAGTCAGAGCACTGCTCCCATTGACTTCTCTTGGAGGTGTAAGCACTCAGCACTTCTGCAAATCAGACCCCATGATCTCAAGTCGGGCACCTAGAAAATGAGGAACACATAGTTAGAGACGACTTGTGAAAATTGTTGTTTATGTGACTTGATCATCATCAAACAGGAACTGCGAGGCAGGGGTCCTGTAAAAAATAACTTATGGTCATGCAATCAGGTGATGTTTCATAATGGATATGTGTGAGAGGCACAGGCTGCCTTAATTCCTGCAATTCCTAATTGCTGAGCACTTGACTTTTCAACCTAGACAATATTCTTTTGATATAATCAATATAGTTTAATGTAGACCTGGCCTATTTTGAAAAATTAAAAATCTTGCCACTACGTCAGAGTTTAACTCAGATGGATTCCTTGAAGAAACATTTATTTTTAGAAATGTATTTTTTTAAAAAGTCACATTTCTTACTGTTACTCTGTAACTTTCAGCTATATGAGTTTGAATTTGCCTCCCTTTTTCACTACTCCTTTTATGCTATACAACTCTCATTGCATTATGGCATTGCCTCTTGATGCTTTCAAAAATTACCTTGTTAAGTGGGTAGCCTTACACTTCCTATTTTATGCCAAAATAGAGGAAGGAATACACACACCTGCCCCTCTAGATGGGATGATAAATCCTCAACAAAGCTAGCCACAACAAATCTAGGTCAAACAAATCCTCAACAAAGCTAGGTGTTGTCAGCAGTGCACAGACTATAGTATCACATCCCACTCACATAACAAAGGTGCAGATTTACAGTAAATTCCAACAGGACTTCATCCCTATCCCTGTTAGGATGTGCATTACCAAAATGCATTACCACCGTATGGGACACACTCAGGCTTGCAGTTTAGGCTAGGCTTTAGATTAAGATTTTCTCAGCCTCTGCAGTCAGCTACTAATCCACACACGCGAAAGGAAGCAAAGGCACCTACCTGGCAATAAAGAGTTGGGGTTAAAACAGGGTATTGTTTTGGACTTTCCCTGAAAAAATGAATACAAATCAATCTCATCTCTAGTCTCTTGCTAAAATGCTGATGAATGCTGAGGTAAAACACATTCTGTGTTCTTATAACATTAAACCTTGAATTCCTGTGGAAAGCAACCTCATTAAGAGCCCCCATTTAATCATCATTGCATTTGTCCTTGCAGCTACACAAACACATATTTTTATTCTATTTTCAATTTAATTTTTAAGGTTATGCCAGCAATTTGTTAACTTTCTGCCTTTAGCACCTGGCTTTACACCTGGACTTCTTCCAGGTCCCAGCCTTGAAATTCTCTACATGAAATTCAGGAATTGCATACCAAAAGAGTTTAAAAAATAAGGGTCAAAGTGAGCTTTTCCTTCACTGACATGAATAACACTTTATAAAATAATGCCGGCTCCACATACTTAATATATGAAAATGTTATGTATGCCAAAGTGTGTTTGATGCTGACCCTTTGAAAGTCACCATTATAACTCAGTCACACAATGGTGAGGCCTTTCATGACCTTCCTCTGCTTGGCTGTTATCTCAGTAATGAAATTAAAGCGTTCCATACACTATTGTTTTCTCTGTCACCTTCATAAACAAAGAATTTGTAATATTAAACATCATGACTCAAGTTTACCATATATTATTTGACTAAAAGATTTTAGATTCTTTTCAATTTTTTCTACACTTCAGCATCTGCTGAAGTGAATGGATAATCTCTTCAGACCAGTAAAAAAAGTGTCATCAATATATCTCAAAATCCTTTCAAAATCAAAGGTATGTATGATTATTTCTATGTTACAGATCATGAAGCAGAGAGATAGAAGTAACTTGCCCAAGGTCATTTAAGATAGCATCAACATTTTGGAGAGCACTCATATCTCCTCAGTCCTGCTAGGATTATTATCTGTTCTGCAGGATCCCCACACATAATCCACCTGACAAGTCAGTATTGTGTTTTTTCTGATTTCCCACTGCAAGTCAATATGGGTGCTCAGTTCATCTATTCTTTTCCTCTACAAATTAAAACCAGATATGTTTGGAGATATGGCTGCTGGTGTTCACTAAGCATGTTGCAGTGCTTGCACTCAACACTGATGCCATGAAAACCACTGAAAAGTTAAGACTTGCAATCAGTTACTGGTATACATCAAACTTTCTGGCCATCAGAAAGGAAAGAAGTACAAAAAATGTATATTATCTGAATACTGTAAAATGCTGAGGTTTTCATGCAGGCCACCAAATGATGGCTTTTACATGTGGTTTTACTACAGACACATCTGAAATCTTTCTCTTGGCTCCATAGGGACCCTTTGCTCACTTTCTCTCTGGTCATTAAAGGAAGCATTGATTCAGACAATGCCTTACCTTGTACTGGATGTCCTGAAGAATTTCAGTTACAGCCTTTAGGCCCACATGCTCTTTTCCTATCTGAAATACAGCAAGCAAAGGTGAGTTCCAGTATCTTGGTATTTCAGAAACTCTGAGGCAAAACACAGGTCAACCAGAACAGTAAATACTATAGCTGTTTTTAGTTTAGCTACACAACCTCGTGTTAATCAAATACACTGATACATGACAACTCCAAAAAACTAAATCATTATAAAACCACCGGCCAAAAGTAAACAGGGCTTAGATAACTTTAAAGCAGAGACAGAAACTTACAGAACAAGAGAAAGAGTCACAATTAAGTCTGGTAGGTTTTGATTAACCCTGTTTTGCAGCATCCACTTTATGTGGAGTCAAAATTGTGCAGCATTGGGGCATATAAATGCCAAGGATACAGTTTGTCCTTACCAGTTTATGTCAGGAAAGTACACAGAAAGGAACAGAGCGAACAAGCACAACAGACACTTCTTGAATTTGTTCCCATAGTGTTGCAAATCTGGCCCAAGGTATCTCTGAAGTTTGGGGGAGTTTTTTCCTGCCTGCAGAGCGCAGAAGGGCAGTTCCCTCTCTCACGGCATCCCTGGGATCCTGCCAGGGAAAGCCAGGCTCCCAGCAGGTTGCAGCACTGCCTCTACTAAACGCCTGTACGGCACGGAAGATGGGGCTCTAAAGAAACACACTGAGATAAGAGATTCTAATTTTATATGAATGCTGCTCAATCTGCACACTAAACTCAGCTGCTTCTGACTCAAATCACCCATTCCAGGACCCTAGTTTTACCTTCAGAACAACATTGTCAATATCATGAGAGGCAGAATGGCCTTCCACTCAATTTCTTTGCCAACATATACACACACGAGGTGAGGAAATAAGCCAGCATGAGTGAGAATGGGAGAGCTAGACCCTGAAAATTTTGTTTGCTTTTTGTTTCTCTTGGAATAGAATGACACAGTAGCCACTGGAAGGAAACAATTGAATGTCAATAAAAGGTAGTTTGTTATTTCTAGGAATTTAAGAGCATTTTCTTTTGTTTTAGAATGGAATTTCAAATTAAAACCAAAGTGCATAAAAGATACTGAAGTCACTCAGAGATGCTGCTTCTAAATTAATAATCCTCAAGGGCTGTCACTTAAGTCATTGAAAACATTTTCACTGACCTTAAAATAATGTATTTTGAGAACTGTGGTACAAAATTATTTTTCCATGCCTTTACCAAGAAAAAAGTGGTCACCAAATTTCCTGTCCCTGTTCCTTTAATAAGCAGCTTAAATATTATTTTTCCTTGGTCAATTGTAATTATATGATGCCTTTCTCAGCTAATGAAAAAGCCTTTTTGGAATGCTTAAGAGCACTGATGTGGGTGAGAGACCAGAAATGGAAAATGTATCATTGAAGTTTCAGATTTATTTAAGAACTTATATACAACTTACTAACTGACTTGAAGGTTACCTCTGCTGTAATGAGAAGGTGACTTACATAAGCAATTATCACACAGCCCTCTAGGACACAAAACTGAAGACTTTCTAACTTCCATTTTTAGCAGTTCTATCTGAGTGTTGAGGCAGTAACCAATGTACCTTTAAATTCAGAGGTAAAGCTCAAAGGCACTCATAAACTCGTTATGAAATACGAAAAATTAATAATATCACTCTGAAAGAAAATCCATTTGATCTAAGCATGAACTCTGAACCTCTTCCTCCAAACCCATTTAAATAAAACAGTTTGCCATTTCTCATGAGGACAATGAGAATCTGATGTTTGAGGACTAAAACTGAAAATTTTTATAGGGTGCAGACCTTGAAAAACCTTCAACAGCAATTAGATTATAGTGCTAACTTCCCAGATTTCATTACACCTTGTCCTCAGGAAGCTTTAAGCCTCCTCATTGCAGGTTTTTCTGAGGGTCTCTGGCAAGTTTTGTTAACACTCTCAGTCTCTGAAGAAGTAATATGACTCCACCTCACATTTGTTCTGCGTGAAGAAACACATTTGTCCCTGTGTTCAGGAAAGCACAATTCTACCACCACTTTTCAGCAGTGCCAATGGGTTAGTAGGCCTTTTTTTTTTTCACCTTTCCTCCTCTCCTCTATTTCCTTCTCTCCTCTGTCTATTTCCTCAATCCTCGAACAGCAGACCTGGCCAGAAATAAAGAGAAATAAATCACAGACATAGAGAAGGACTTGCACCTCCTGACAGCCCTCCTTCTGCCCTCAGAGGAATGGAGAGTGGATATCTACTTATAGCCAGAACCACAGAAAGATGCCTAACTATGTATTATTCCTTCTTTAACTAACATACTTCCAATATCCTGTTTAAACAAGAATTAATTGCTTAGCACACATATAGAAGGCATGACTGAAAAATATCTTTCAAATAGAATACCGGCAGTCATACATTGTTTTCTGTTATGAAACCATTAAAAATTAAATAACATGGAAAGGACCTCATTACCCTCAGACAAATGACAGTGCATCGTAACAAGTGTAACACAGGAAACTTACCTGCACAAACAAAGCAATAATAGCTATGCCGTGCTTCTTCCCTACTGCCTCATCAATGCTGCTGTACAGTGTGGAGTTCCAGTGCATTAGATGAAGCTAAAACAAAGCAGTGCAAATAGAGCGATAGAGAAATGTGTTTTTAAATTGAAAACACCAGCAATTAACATCAATTAACAAAGCTCATCATGTTGTGTGCGTGCATGCATGACTAAACATATGTGTGTGCTCATGACTGTGCATGTAGGGATAAGGGGATTTACTACTGCAAATATCAGGAACAAGATAAAAAAAACCAGATAAAGTTGCAGATAAAGTGATGTATACTCAGTTACCAAAAATCTGCATCAAAGGTGTGAATGACTATAGTAACGATGATTTAGCAACTCCCTCAATCTGAATACTGAAATAATGTCAGCTAATGAAATCCACCAACATTGTCTCTCAGCCAGACAGCTTTCTCCCAAGGTACGAGAATTATTATGGACGTAGGCTGTCCAAACACACGTTTGACTGACTGACTGTACTATCATAACATCACTTGCTTCACACACTACCTCCCAAGATGAATCACTCAAATGTCAGTAGTAAGAGTAGAAGTGATTTCAGAAAAGGTTAAACATAGAGAAAGTCAAGCAGAGAAAAGTGGCTTGAGGACCACCTTAGGGATAACACTGAAAGAAAGGGATGGCAAAGAGCAAAGGAGTTAATGCAGGAATACATGGGAGGCAGTAGACACTGGATCGTAAACACAAAGTCGGTTCCAGTGAAGCATCACAGCATGATTTGGGAAGTGGTGTTCAAGAAAAGTGCTGGAAGACAGACTAGCAGGAAGCTGGAAATGGAGGAAAGAAGGGAAGGGAATGTGGGAAAGAAGGGGGAAGAGGGGAAAGAGAAAAGTGCTGAAAAACAGAGTGANCTGAAAGGTAATATGCATTTCAAACATGAGTTTTTCCAGAAATAAATGTAAATGTAATCTCTGCATCTAGGTCTGATAACACCATAGAGCTTCAACATCCTAAGCACAGCTGCTTTGAAGTTTATCTGCCAACTTTTGCACATTCCACATAGATAATACAGCTAAGAAAACACAAACTCTTAGACTTAATTCCCATTATAAAATCATGATCAATGTTTTGCTCAGTCATGTGTCTATGAAGTTAAAATGTCATTTTTATATCTAACATTGTTTCCACCTTCAGCAAAATTAAGTTTTAAAGCAGTGTGTCTTTCTATTTTGTATTTCATTTCTGCACAGAAACAGCCTCTGTAAAATGCTTATTGCCCTTACACAACAGGAGTTCACTCAGGCATCTCAACATTTCAGAAGACCAGTTCTTCAAGCAATCACTTTCCACTTATTTATTTCCAATAGGAATTTTAGGCACTCCTCTTGATGACTGTTATTCCAAAAGTAAATACAAACTTTTAAATGAATATATTGTATATTGAATTAAATTCCAGATTTTCATACAAATAATTTTATTTATTTTGATCAAAGACATCTGCTGTGGCAAAAAAAAAAGAAACATTTTTCTTAGCAAATATAATAAATAATTTTTACATGAGAATACTAATATAAATAATCTATTTGCCCATGGCTACAAAACTTCTAGACATACAAATGCTCCCTGTTAGAGCTAAGCCCATGGATTTACTTGGTGGTGTGTGCATTTTATAATGTACCAAAAGCTTTGTTACACATTTGATTTGCCTCTGGCTTTAAAAGGCAGAGGATCAAATAATGAGATTTCAGTCTCCGAGGCTCCCGTTGGCAGACACAAAACCACCACCACCCGCGAAGACAAAGCCAAAGCACCGCCCTTTCCCAGAGACGAGCCTGGCGTTCGCACCAGCTCCCCACTAGAGGGGGATCACGGAGTCCCACAGTCCGCACCAAAATCCTGACGTTGAGAGGCAAAAGCGAAAGAATAATGCTGTGGTGACTGCAGTGGGCATGACAGCGTCCTCGGTGCTACGAGGCCAGCGCTGTGTGGCACCACGACTCTCTTGGCTGGACGTGTCAAAGCAAGCCTGTCCCTTGGTGGCCGGAACAATCGCGCCAAGAGCGATCCCCAAATGTACAGGGACCGTGACTTTGCCTGTGTCAACAGGCAGGTCTTGGCTAAAGCTGCTGTGGCATTCAGCATGTTGCACTCCCTTGGAGATGAGGTCTAATCTGACATCTGTCTGCATTCTGACAACACCACGTTTTCTCTAAAGATCCAAAAGGAAAATGCTGAACCCCAGAAAGAGGAAAATGAACAAGCACTTCAAATCATGCAAGCAATGAGCCCAGTTTATCCAGAGCAGATTGTCTTGTCTTAGGCAGCAGGTTCATCAGGACATAGACTTCCCTAGGATAAGGCCACATCAGCTAGAAAAACAACACCAAAACCTCTGTGTAATGCCATAAAACGTTAAGAGCTCTAGAATCAGTCTGTGCAGCACCAAGAGCAGCCTGCCAGGAAGATATGATGCAAATACACTTAGCTGCTGCGTGAAAGAAGAACCTCAGTGAGAAAGGCCCTGCAATTGGAATTGCTTTCCAAGGAGTGTACCTATGAGCCAGCACCTCTTCCCACATCTCCAGAGGACATGGGGATACTAAATTAAATATTAGCTACACATTTCAAGAGTAATTTTAGGTCTCTGCATCCTCTCCCAGTCTCCTTTCTTTCCACCAGCTCAATATGACCAGGTCATGATGGTCTACTAAAAAAAAAAACCAGAAACAAAACAACACCATAACACCACTTGACTATGAGGAAGAATTTCTTTACTGTGCTAGTGACCATACACTGGAACAGGTTGTGCAGAGAGGTTGTGGAGTCTCCCTCACTGGAGATATTCAAGAACTGTCTGGACACAATCCTGTGCCATGTGCTCTAGGACAACACTGCTTGAGCAGGCAGGTTGGACCAGATGACCCACTGTGGTCCCTTCCAATGCATTCTGTGATTTAGGGATATCACAGAGACAAGAAAGGGATATATATAAAGGTAATGTTGACACCCCCAGGCTAGGTTCAGGTTTAGTAACGAACATCACTAAAGGTACTGAAAAATAGGCAATCAGCACTTTCTGGTTCACTTTCTGTAACTTTGAGCATCTGCTCAAGGATGCTTAAATTCCATAGTAGGGTCCTTGGAACAAGAACCATCATTTTGTACTGGGTTGCTAATGCCCAAAGTAGAATGAACTTCTGATCTGTGTTTAAGATGCTACTGTTAAAGGTGGCAATAATTACCATGGATTAGTGACATATTTTTTACACAGCAGGTTGCAAACTTGCTGTCATAAACACAAAAGAAAACAAGTAGAGTGCACTCCTAGCCCCATGAGAGTAGGTGACTGGGGAGTACAACAAAAAGTGGTCAGGCTCATATACTCTTCCTACATAACATGCCTTATTGGCACTGCTAACAGCACACTGGATGCACTGCAGTGTATTTATTATGTTCCCATGTCCTGACTCAAGGTGATATTCAGAATTACCTATTCACAGAAAATGTTCTATCATTAGGGATTTACAAATTGAAATTAGACAGGCAACCTAAAGAAAAATAGTAATTAATACCATGGTATTTCCTAACAGCAGGCCAACATGTCTTTTGTTTAAACTCTGTAAGATCATGCATGCACACTGAAATAATTAAACAGATGTTGATATGCACTTAAATAAATGGAAGTCAAATTATTTCTTCTACAAAGCAGGAAAAATGTAGCTCAAAGCAGGGCTGGGTAAGTACATGAAAAAGTCATTCAGAAAGTGAGGTAGCAAGGAAGTAGTAAGTGTTTGTAGTAAAGTGTGTGGGTTTTTTAAATCATGTTTTATCCTGTGTATTTTTGGCTCTCTGGAGCTGTTCTGACTTTTGTGTGTTCTTTTTTATTTGTAATATAATAGCAGATGTGAACATCAGATAACAGTTTTCAAAAAAGAAGATGGCAACAAGACATCAAACATTAAAAAACATTACAAAATCTGAACTCCTGAGAGTACAGACCACAAACAACACGGCCTATAACTCTTGTTAATATTTATGGGAATCAGATGTGCACAGAGGAACGGTCCCAGTGCTTTCACAAATCTTGAAACTGTCAATATGCTGTAATGCCCATGCACATGGACAACTTCATATCCATGCATCTGTATCTCACAACTAGGAATAATCACAGAGGCTATTAACATCCTATATTTTGGTAACCTTCACTTTTACATTTATTTGAGACAGCTGTTTGAGAAGGGCATGCTCACAAAGGGTGCCAGCCCCTGATACAAACATAACAATGCAGGGGTTTTTAAACCATCAGCTGCAGTGCATTGGCAGCTTCCCATGGTGTGCTTTTCATTCAGAGTACGAAGCAGCCTCACATGTCAGTGTGGTAGGAAAGGCTCTGCTCACCTTGTTGGTAATGTTTTGATACTTGGTAGTTATGATGGTTCTACACAACCAAAATCAGTCAGCTATGCTGTTACTGATTATCGGTGGCTGGCTTGACACACCAGACAGTATTTACAAAATAATCAGAAAGCTATCAGAAAATCCTTAACACTCAAAAAATCCACTTTTCTCTTGAAAAAAAAGAGTAATTTTGAGCCTTTTATCATTACAGCTGTAAATCAAAGAATTGTAGCAGCGACTTCTTTAAATTCAGATAAACTGAAAACTCATGAAGGCAAATGATAATAAAGTGCTGATAAAGTTGATTTGCTCTGTGAACAGCTGGAGATACTCTCCTATACAGTGAAGATTAAGAAATCATTCCAGGTAGCAGAGCAAACCCTCTGGAAGGATTATTCTGTATGGAACAAATTCTAAGAAACTTCTCAATTTTCATCCAGTCCCCACTCAACCAAAAGACTACCAAACCCAATCCTTTTTAGGAAAAGCTGATGGACATTAACAAGGGGCCTGTCTCAAAACAAGACTTTCTCATAACTGAGTAAGGACCTGAGATTCTGGCTTTCAAATCAATAAACACTGATCAAATGAAAACCCTACCCCTTAAATCCATTCCTTTCTCTACCACAGAAATATCTTCGACATCAATATGAAAAGGCCTGATGGTAGATTTTTACACAGAATTGGAGTCCTGGGATGACAGATTCTGGCAGGAATCAGTCACTGTATATGACCTAGCACATTCATCCGTTCTGGAAGCCAGTGTCTCTCAATAAAAAACACAGTTACAAAAATGTACATTTTTCCCCTGTCTGGGGCACTGACTACTCTGTGGAAATCTGCAGGGTTTTAAACTCACTGAGAGCAAAAATGATCTTTTAAGCTCTGTTGATGACCTTACTTTATTCCCAGCTCACACATAAAATATATAATGACAGGATAATTTATGTTGGAAGTAACCTCTGAAGTTCAACTGTTTCACAGCAGCACCAACTTCAAAGTTAGCTGCTAATTCAAAGTCAGGTCAGGTTGTTCAGGTCCTTGTCCAACTAAGTTTTGCATATCTCCAACGATGGAGGTCTCACAACCTCTCTAGATAACATGTTCTGCGCTTGACCTCCCTCACAATTTATTTCTCCTTCTACCTAATCAGAATCTCTCCTGTTGCAACCTGTGTCCCTTGCCTCTTGTTCTTTCACACTCCTCAGGATTCTCTGTTTGGGAACTCAGGCATGAATGGTCTGTGACTGCCAGATTAGCATCTCTTGATTGACTTCTGAATGATGCCTCTTTCTCAGACCTCCTCAGTCATCCACCTGTGTGAATGACCATGTTTCACCTAAGCTTACTTTCAACTAAGCTTGGCCAACTCTTACAATGTCAGGAAAGTTGCTACTAGCTCTGTCCCTTACTGTGACATGCTGGTGTCCTTGTGTCACCCAAACGTCAGACCAAACATGACACAGGTTAATTCCTTACAGGAATACATTCTGAAATAAATCAGTTATGACGTATCTGATTAATGGTAAGGGGAGAAGAAAGACTCTGCTCCAACATTTCTGCACTCTTGTATGATCTTAATGTTACAAATTTAATGTCACTGCACAGTCTGAAATGTCCTTCTACCATAAAAAGCAGCTCATATTCTGTAATTCCTTTCTCTATGAATACTTACTGCTAAACTACTGAAACCCTAATTTGTTATTGGGGTCTCTATCAAACACTGTTCAATGTGCTGTGTTTCCCCTGGTTCAGTCAGGCAGTTTGGAACAGAGCACCAAGCTCCCACTCCATAGGAGTCTAGGGGAAATGTGCCAATAGCAAAAAGCCTCCTGACACCCCTGGCACCAGAACCAGACTCTACAGGGGCCTGATAAAACCACTGGCAGCTCAGGCAGCAAGAGGCAACATGGAACACCTGCCCAACCTGGATGCAGGTCCTGCCTCAACTTAATTGGCAACCATAACCCATATTGCAAGAGCTTGTGACATGGGGGATTCTTCTGTTTAACAAGCTCCTATTTGTGCTCTATGCACAGTAGAAGATCATAATTTTTAAATAATTCCTCTTTAGATCTATTAGAATATCTGATGGGGACACAATCTTCAGTGGGCTTGCTTGAATCTATGCAGCTGGCACAATCACCCACTGCATTTTTTCCACTCTCTACACTCTTGACTGAGAGGCTAATTATTACAAAAGCTCCTTTTTTCAGCGCATGCTGCATCATGTGTAAATTAATCTTGTGGTAACCTTTGTTCCTTGCTCAGAACTAGGATATACAGCTATTCCTTGCTAGCTGTGCAACCAGCAATTACAAGCTCCAGAGAAGCCTGCTTAGTCTAATAATATTACAGGATAGAAGGCACCTCTCAATAAATCTCTCAAGGATTTTGAGAAATTTTGAGAAGACTGGGTTTTATGATATTTCTGTCACTGCTGAGAAAAAGTGGAGCTGAAACTCTCTCTTGATTCCACATAAACACCATCTCAGGGATAAATCTGTATCTCTAAGGCAAATTAAAGCAGCTTTAGAATTTGTCTTCTAAAGATTGTAGAGATAAGAAATGCTCTCCTGGACTCACCCAGGTTTGCAAGGGATCAGTATATTCCAGTTTCAGTCACAACATGCCATAAAAGTGGAGTAGGGAACAGTAAATATGGCAAACTCTGGCTACCTAACTAGGACCAGCATGAAGGCTTTTTCCTGGATTGAGAGGGATGAAATGAAGCTGAGGACTTCAACTAGTAATAATGGAAGGCAACATGGTCTAGTTGTACAATAATTATGTGTAATTTCAACAGCACAAATATTGCGTAAGCAACATCTCAGGAGAACAAAATGTGGAAAAATTGTGTCTTGCTATTTTACATGTGCACAAGAATTTATGAGTTGATACTTGACTTGGCACTGAATTGTTTCAGGAAGCAATTGACTAGGCTGTTGGCAGTGACCATAACATACAGTAATTAAGTTCAAAATCCTCACAAGGGGACGAAACCAAGGATATGACCAGGGCACACAGCTTCCAGAAAAGTGATTAAAAAACCAGAAAGTTAGTTATTAACAGCCTGAAGGAGAGGTTTAGGAAACTAAAGTTAATGGAATTGATACAGAGGCTGCTTGAAAATATCTTAGGAGAAGCAAGAGTACGTGTACATACTTCATGCCACAAAACAAAGAAACAAATATCCATAAAGTAGCAAAATCTTCATGGTTAAACATTATAGTTCAGTCAATGTAAACATGCTTCCTTTGAAAATGCAAATGCAAAAAAGAAGCAAATTACTAGATCATGAACTCTGGGCAAAATGAAGAAGAAGAGAATGAGAATGTCATTAGGTTATAAATTAGTGCATTTGGTTTATGCTTCCAGACTGGAATTTTTCAAGGCTTCTATAGTGGATAGGTGCCAAAATGCCACTGAATTTCAGTATAATTTAAATCCTCTTTAAAATTCCATACATAGATCATTGTAATGAAAAAAATTACATAAAGGGAACTCTTTGCCTATCTTTGAAAGCAACACTAATTTCACCACTAAGAGACACAACTGAAAGCAGTGCCAAGGAACACAGATGACAATACTGTTAGCATTAAAATCTCCTGATTAATATAATGTAGGAGAAGAGAAAGCACAGTTTCTGCTGAACTTCTGCTTGTTATAATTCATTGAAAGTGTTAAAGATCGAGCAGATCTAGTCTGTGCATTAATTGTCAGGCTCCAAGTATGTTCAGAACAAGATGACATTCCCTGAACAAAGAAGTCTGTAATCTAAGATCAGAGAAATTAGGTGCACATAAATCAAGATGGAGCAGAGCACAAGGTATCCTGGAGATACTGTTCAAACAACTTCACAATCTCAGTGTGAGATACTACATGTTTCAGGTCAAAAGCTAAATTCACAGCTCAAACATGCTGAACAAATGCTTGACTGGGACACCAGGGTAGCCCAGAACCTTTGCTGACTGGTGCTCTCCTCTCCATGAACATCTTTGAAAGAAAGAAAACTGCTGTAAAAAAAGGGGTTTTTGTTGGATCATAACAGGAAGGACTGCAAAGGTTCCTTCCAAAATCTATTCTCATTCTAAATGAGCCAGCCTAGTGAAAGCAGAAGTAGTCTAAGCAATTGTGTGGCATACCTTCAGATGTGCCACTCAAAAGGTAACAAATAATGGGACTATTGAATTATTTGCAGCATCTCAGGAAACATTACTGCAGTTTCTTTTGGCGAACTCACTAAAGAAGTATCTCCATAACAGAATAATAAAAGCATTGCAACATCTAATATTAAACAGGAATCTCTGTTCCCTTTGAAAAGTCTAATCACATGCAGCATCCTCATTTCATTTTACACAAAGAACTACTGGTCCATTAAAAAAATGAAATTAACAGCAGGAAGTACTGATGTACATGGGAAAACTCAAAACACAACAGCTACAAAGAGTAAGCTAAAAAGAAAAGTAATGGGAACCGTAAAAATCCAACGAGTGCTCTTCTTTCTGTTCTGGGAAAAGAAGCTAAAAGGTTTAAAAAAATAATAATAAAAAAAGAATATTCATGGTTAATGCAACTGCAACATTGATGTTTTTTATCTACCTCCTCGTTTGCCCACAGAAGCTGCTGACATGTAACATAAGCTGGCCTGTTTCTTAGGAAAATCACTGGCAAAACCATCACAGGGTGTAGGGGAAACTAAGGATACATAATTTGTCATCTGTGTGTATTTATTTTTTCTTCACATTTGAAATTACAAGCACAGCTTATGTCTACTGGCACACACGGGAGATTAAAAGAAAACAGGAATTAATCAAAATTAACATTTTTCTAACTGTAATGTATACTTATACAGGCTAAGAAAAGGACTGAAAAAGGCAAAATGTCCCTGTCTCTATGTTGACAACTTTCAGTATCAAGTATAGTAATAAACTAAACAGCTACACAGTTATTACTGTCAGATTCATAGGTCAGGCTCTTCACTGTGCCAAGTTTCTGCTCAGTGTGTGAAGCAAGGAGCACCACAGAGCAGCTTATTGTTCCCTGATACCATGTTTGGCCCCAGCAAACATGTAGGCTGAAGTGCCCTGGGTCTGCCTTTACCTGTGCTAACAGAAACAAATATACTTTCAAGCCTTTCTTTTTCCTTCCTCTGAAATATGAAAGCCAGGAAGGAAAAAGCAAGGGTTTTACTGCAGGACTCTGCAGCATACCTTCACTCTGGGTTCTTGCCAACCTGAGAGGGTGCATGTCTGTGTCTGCATGGGCTTTTATAGCTCCATAGTTAGATAGGGTGAAACTTGGAAAAAAGACTGGACCTTGATGAATAGTTGATGATATTACAGATTAGCAATATCATCAAGAAGGCAGAATACACAAAGAGCTATTGGTAAGTATTTAATTCTGGAACTGTTATTTATTTGACTAAGCATTTAATAAAAGCATGTCCAGTTCCAAAGTGCTGCCTGCAATCTGTTGTCTTGGATGTAAAACCAGACTGTTCGTATGTGGAAGGTTTTAAATCACTAATTTAATTTTCAGTGGTAGATTCTCTCATGAAGGCAGAATAGAAAATACTCCCTCCCTGTTAATTTGCCAAGTTTTGTTAATTACTGATTTGAATCCCACAGTTCTCTGTGTTTCAAAGGTAATGGTCTGTCTTAAGATATGAGAATGTGCAGCTGCATATTATCTTCTTAAGTCATAATCTTGACTGTTATCCAGTGAGCCGTTGTTCTTCCATAGTACACTCCTCTAGGAAACTCAGTCAGGTTTTTGTTTTCCTGTGGCTAAACTTCCTTTGAAACAATAAACTTTGTTATGCTTCTCCAACAGTTTTCTCTTGAATTTCAACTTTGTGGATTGCATTAACAGTGTGCTATACTTTTCTCCTCTTCCATAATTCCTTGAACTCCACAAATTTTGCTAAACTTTAGCTGTTCCCCAGTTCAGTTCATTACATGGCTTAAGGCTGGGACAGTAAAAAGGCAGGAATGATCAGTATCTCATTGACAACAGTGTGGTCTACAGACTAGGGCATCAGATAGCCCTGTGGTTAAATTGCTGAACCAGGATTTACAACCTAAGTTAGGTATTGTACACTAGAGTGTCTGAAAGTCTTACTAGAATTCAAGCATCTAGGAATCATGAGTCAGTTCTCCCCCACTTCTGCAAAAGGCATCATGTGTGACCATGGCCAAACAATTTAATCCCTTTCAACTTGTTTTCTGCCAGTTCCTTGGCAATAGCAGAACTCATCTCCCTTGCACTGTTTTAAGGATTCCATTACTTGTGCTTGTGATGCACTCAGGCATAACAGCAAATACTTATGGAAGTCTCCCAAGGTTTTAATCTCTTAGATGATCTACAAGTTTCATCCTTTACCTCTTGAGGGCCATGAGTGCACCACTAGCACAAATAACACAAAATTTGGGGTTAGCATCAGAAAGCTATTCATTCCGTTTTAGAGTATATACTTATACATTGGGGCCAGTCTAGGAACTGGTCCTGACTCAAGCATGCAGCATGGAAAACAACAAAATAAGGACTCTCCTTTCCCCATCTTCAACAAGTGGTAAGTTTTAGATAGCAAAACAGTTAGGCCTAGTAGTTAGGGCAAAGTGCCAAAGAAAACCAAATAGGAAAACCAAGGCAGCAGGAAACTGAAGCAAAATACATGCGGATTGCCAGCAAGGATCATGGCAGAAATTAGAAAATTATGTACAACTGAAGCAAATCACAGCAAGGGCACACAGCCAAGAAAAATGACAAAGACTTGAGCAGCAATCTTGTTGAGCTCCAAAACAGGTTTAAATCCTCTTCAGAAGTCCCATTTTCTAATACAAGACTACACAAGGTCTCCTCTCACAGCAGAAATAAGTATATAAGCTATATAAGCAGCCATTCTGTTAGAGCTGGGAACAGAGTTTTCTGTAAGGACTGTCTGATACACCCTCTATATCCACAAATACAAGCACTGTCAGCAAGACAACTGTGTAAGAAAGTAGAATAAGGAGAAGGCAAAGCTGTAAATCTGCTCAAGGAATGGAAAAGAATCACATCTTTTTAAAAAGTGTCAGAGTCTAGTGTTGCTACCACCGACAGGGTATGCTAAGAGCTCTTCTGTCCAAGGTTACACACCTGCCTCCGGAAGGATGCAGTGCCACGAAACAGGCTGCAACTGAACATCTTAGCCCAGTAGGGCTGCAAGAAAATTTGATGCAAAACCTCTATTACAGGCAAAACATGAAGACTGCCTGCAGCTTCTGGAAGAATTAAACCAATAAACTGAGATTAGGTGGAACAGGGAGCCCAGGGAAGGTTTGCTCACTTCAGTCACTCCTAATTTTCTTCTCATTCTCTTTTCCTTCACCCAACTTTTCTCCACTTGCAAATTTTTTCCTATTAGTTTGTCCTATTCTGCTCAGTCATTTTTAGTTTGAACTATTTATTTCTTCAATGAATACTGAAATTCTCCATGCTGGTAGAAGTTACAAACCACAGATGGTTGCAACTGCCACCTCAACAGTGGTTTAGGTGCATATGGGCCACAAAGCTTCCCCACACAAAACTCAAGTGACTCTTAAAAAACAGACAAAAAGATAAAGAGGCTTCAGTACACACTGTTAACATCATTCTTCTTTGACCTGGTGTCTGGCAGCTCGTACATCTTCCACAATCCAAAAAATATATTGTCGATTTTGTACAGAAGGGAAATCACATTTGCTACCTCTAAACATGTGTACCTTTTCCCACAGGGCTTAACTTAAATTTTTTTTAGGTGTTAGACAAGATAAAAGCATGTTTGTGCTAGTACATCAGCCCATTTTTGCACCTGCTTTCCGGAATTCACGGCAGAAAGCATATAGGTACACTTCTGAAAAATTAAAACTATATGCGAGTGAGCAAAACAAGGGCCGATTGAAGCTCATACTGGCAAATTACCCAAAAACAAAGTATACTCCAGAGACTGCATGTGCCTACTTAGGTCAAATTAACCCCCAACAACAATAAAAATATAACACTGAAAGAACTTAAAGCACTAGCAATCTCAGGAGTCATAAGCTGATCATGTGTGCTTTTACAATGATGGTAATTTTTTCTTTATCTTGTTGCTGGTTTCATGTTTCCCTGTACATTGGGAGGAGACAAAGATCTCACAGTTTTGTCCCACCACAAAAAATCCCAACAGAAGTCACATCAGTTAGGGGATTGCAGAGTGTATGATACATAGAAAAATGCAGAAAAATACTTAAACACCTGCACATTTGGGGCTGGGATCCCACATAACATGATTCACTGACAGTCCTGGAATTGGTGCTAAGACCAATTCTGCCCATGGAGTGCTGTGCAAAGCTAAGTATTATTGTTACGTTCCTAAATGGCATCTACACAACATGTAAAAAATTGCTTTTGTAGAAATCACTGAGATTTAGAAAACAAAACTGGAAACATCTGTTTAAATATTGGCATGATTTTCCTGTGTTTTTCCACAATACTGTCCTCAAAAATTAAATACTGTCCAATGAAAATATCTACTTAAAACAATTATTAGTCTTATTCATAACCTGTCAAGGATATCGCTGTTACACGAATGCCATAATTTCCTTATAAGGCACAGTGTTTAATCACAGCTAAGAGCGTTCACCTGCAATGATTCCAAAATTTGGAAGATTGTCCAAGACTACTAGTAACAGGTTAATTTTCCACCAGAAAACTTGGACAACTTCTGAGCAGAGTTCCAGACCTCAGCATGAAGCCACTCTTCTGGAATCTGGTCTTTTTGCCTCCTGTTAAATTCATGAGTGCCTAGGCAAGATATCCTTCATTCAAAGGTCTTGTGCTGCCAACATGAGTGGAATTAATTATTTTTTTTCACAAGCAGGCAATCAATGCAACCAACTAAGGCAACAGGATTTACTCCTTGGTTTTTCTTTTAGAGTTTATTACTCGGATCATAGTCCTATTAAAGAAACTGCTGTCATCATGGTTTAAAAACTGCTCGCCATTCACACCTACCCAGTCCTTCTGTAGCTTGTAGGTCTCTGAATAAAGAGGGAGAGACATGTTGGCAAGCACACTGTTTCCCAAGCCTTCTATTACAATTACAAATACTCTGGTTTGTTTTTTAGCCCAGATAAGGTAGTAAGAAAACGATTAAAAGAGATGGCAAGGTTAAATAGCATTGGCAAAGAATATTAAAAGTTGGCAAAAGAAAAATTTCTGTGTTGAAAGCATGATACCTTCTCTCAAGAAATGCCAGAAAAAGGTTGCACTGTATGCAGATATCTGGTTTCAGAGCCAGGCACAGAGAAAACCTCATGCTGAAGTCTGTAAAGACTTTAGTAGGTAAGTGTAGTGTTAATAGCCTAACCTGAAGCCCTAAAGCTTTAACTCTGTTCGATGAGTGCTTTAGGCACCATTTCTCATTAAGAAAGGAACACTTTATGGTTTAAACCAAAGCGAGGGTAGGATATGTGTTTTGCATTATGTTACCTTCATTGCAGCAGGTATTTCAGTTACTCTGAAAGACTATACCGAATTAATTAGTCTGCTCTTCATTATGCAACAGAAAGGAACAGCTTTTATTCCTGTCCAGAACTGATTCTGGTCCTTCCAGCAACTGGATTTTCTTATGTTCTACTCAAAAAATGTAGGACAGACAATAACAGTTTTTAATCTTCCTGGACATCTTGGAAACATTTGTTAAATTATTTTCTGCCAACCCACTTCTACTGAGAGCTTTCACATGGTTCACAGCTAATGTAATCCTACATTTTAAAGAGGATGGATTACAGAGAATTATCCTCCTGGTTATATTGCAAATGGTGAAAGGAACCATTTTATTTTCCCTGATACAGTTTTATTTCAGAGCAGCGGCCTGGAAAAAACTGTGCCATTACGGTCAGTTTGTGCCTTTGGTCACACCACCACTTGAGTAACTAAGAGGAAGAGACAACTTTAAGGCATATTTCTCCCTGTTTCCCTTCATTTCAGAAGTAGTGAAAACTTTTTTTTTTCCATAAACCAGTATTGATGTTATCATGTGATTTACTTTCTCCTGCTGGCTTTCATTTCTTTTTTGACAGTAAGTTCATTCAGCCCGGCACTATAATATGCTGTGTTTATATAGAGATCAGATACAATGGGAACTCATTTTTAGCTGCTCCCATTTCAGTTCGTTAACAATAAAAATAAATAGCAGCAATGTGCAATTCCTGTCCTACTCTATGTCCCTGTTATATCTCAAAGGTAAGGGAAAGAGTCAGTTTCATTAGTTCTTCATCAGCTTTTCCTTCTTCTCCAACCCATACCCTTGGCATAAAGGAGAAGAATAAAGATGCCAAATGGTTTCCTCTCTTTCCTACACCTAAATCAGCTTCAGGTAAATCACATGTGTAAATGTGGACTTCACTGCTCTGGGGAAATTTGAACTGTAAAGTACAGATATTTGGTACCCTGTTCCATTTGCTGGCAAGAAACAGTCTCTTAATGCTAGGACCATTACTAAACGTTTAGCATATGTCATGGCCAATGTAACTTTGGCCAAAAGGCAAAGTAGCACTCTTTTACATGCAGCAGAAGTACTTGGTGAGAAGGACTTCTGGAGAAAGTCACACAAATGTTTCCTTGCTAAAGGGCAAGAACGGCCTTCATGTTCTTGTTTTCATGGGAAAGAGGGAGGAGTATTGGTATGTACAGCATTCTGCTTTTCCTTGGTTTAAAAAGAGGTGATACAGTATTCACTTTCGACAACTATTTATTGTTTTGTTCTGCTTTCCTGACTTATTGCAAACACAGATTTTGCAGTGAAAATGAAAACACTGGCATATTACTGTCTACACTCTGGTGTCTTCAGTCAAGGAAGGTGGAAAACACATTTTTGCTGAACCTCATATGAAAATTAAAAAACAACTCCAAGCCACATGAACAACATTTTTCAACAATATGTATTAGTTCAAGAAGCTGTTCCAGAGGTTACACAAGCTTTGTAGTCTAACCAACTTCCCCGTGAACCTATATATCCTAACCACATGCAAAGGCCCCAGCTGTGCAGTAAGAAGTAATGGATTTTTGCACAAAGAAACATGGGATATTACCCAACTAATACAGGATATTGCCTAACTTCTATAAAAGAAGTTATGGTACCAAAGATGAAGGGACTAAGGAAGTAATTGAAGATTGGTCTTCCAAACTTTGAAAAATTACACTCTTTTTCAAAGTCATCTTTTACAAAGGTCATTACACTGATAATCTGAAGCTGTTACACAACTATTTTGTCCGGTGTAATAAAACAAAGCTGTATAGTCTTCAGCCCTAAAGAAACCAGACTGCTGCTCCAGTCAGTAATCAGTCTTAGATAGCCATCTCAGATCTCTTCACACTAAAAGCTGATTTCTGTAGAACTGCACAGATTTTAAAATAGCATAGCAGAGTATAATCTAGGCCAAGCTGTTGTGTTGTTAATGTACCCATTTAAACCAAGCACTTCCATTTTCATATTACTGCTTATCCCTTTGTTTTCCTCTCACAAAGAGAGGAGAACCCTTATCATTTACCATGGAAATAACTTCTAGTTCCTCAGGAAAATGTCCTACTAGATTTGTTACACTTGAAAAAGACCCAAACTTATGCACTTGATGCTCAACATATTTCTAGGCATGCACTGGTTCACAAACAAATGCCAGTTTATTTTGTACGAAAGCCTGAACTACACCAGAGTGCTTGGATGTAGCCAAAATAGGCATCAATTGCTGTTTGTGTTCAGTAACCAACAAACTTAGCTCAGATGATTAGAGCATGGTACTTATAACATCAAGATTATGGGATCAATCCCTATATGGGTCATTTACTTAAGAGCTGGACTCGATGATCCATGTGGGTCCCTTCCAAGTCAGGATATTCTGCGAATCTGTGAAACCCAGTGAAAATCAAGGCAAATATACATTCAGAATATGATGATTTCCAACAACTGTATAAACCAACGCCAATGTCAAAAGCTAAGAGAATAAGATTTCCTGGTCCGTTGATCAAAGCTATTGTAAAAAAAAAAAAAAAAAAAAGAAATAAAAAAGGCTATGCCTGGAATGGAAACAGCAAATCTTCCATTCTGGAGTCTCAGGTGTACTACATAAACATTTACAGTTGCCACAAGCACCCATTTTATTATTGCTCAAGTATAATATTTGATTTGGACAATTGGAGAAGGAATTAATGTAACAGCTCTTTGTGCATATAGCAGAAGGAAATGCTGTGAAACAAACTGCTCTGCATTTTCTTGCGACTTGGGGCAGAAGATGATGAACTGGCCATTTTCTGACATAAGAATTTATCTGTTTACAAAATGAAACATTCACACTGTACTTAAAGTGTATTATGAATCAGGTTTTTTCTGCTAGAAAATTTTTGCATCAGTAATTATTTCTTGGAAATTAGAGTTTAGTTGAAAGCTGCTTAGATGCGGGAAACAGAAAAACACTGGCTTGCTCACCTCCAGGTGATGTTCTTCAACTGTGCCAGAATTCTGTTTGTGCAGCTGCTGTACTGCTTTTAAACTAGGTGAAGAATGAAATCCCTTCATAACTTATTAAGCTTGTTGTTTTGTATCTCTGGGTCAAGCACATTTTTCTCTGGACTGATCTGGAGTAGATAATTGCAGGTTTTGTGCAGATTATCAATAGACTGTTCCCACATAGCACCAAGACTGTTTGCAAGTGATCCTTAATAAACAAAGAGACAGGAAACCCTGATAGACTCCCAAGTACAGTTCTCAGCATAGTTCATATCAATATTTCTCGATCACCACATGCTGGATCAGCATGAAGAAAAGCACTAAGCAGAGCTATTTCATAATGAATTGGCTACTTCCTGCCTCAGGGGAACACTGCAGTACCCTGAAGGTCTTACTGCCCATATAAATCATATTGTGTATATTATGCCAGGTAACCAGGATGCAGAAGTCATTCCCTTTTCTTCCCTTCGGCTGATGAGTCTTACCCATCCAAGCAATTCTGCATTTCCAGGATCTGCCTGGAATCAACATGCAGAGGGGATCTACACATAGATGTGGCAGTCAGGGACACAGTTAGGGGAGGACTGTGGCAGTATTAGGTTTACGGTTGGACTTTTTGATTTTACAGGTCTTTTCAATCTAATGATTCTATGATCTGACTCAATTCAACCTGAAAACCCCTTATGAGTAAATATATGGGGAGTTGTGATGGACCAGTGCAAAATAGCAAATAGCAGAGACCAAAATTTGACCCACAACTCTTAAAGAAAGTATTTGAACAACCCTAAGAATTAGATTGATGATGTAAGTCCACAAGATTTTTACACTTAGTTCTGCAGTAGTTGCTTTAATATTCTTTAATATCTTTATATTCTTTTCCATAAGGTAGTTCTATTCCAGTAGTCAGGCACTCATGAACACTACAATAGTAAATTTCCTAGCAGTGAGCACAATGAAAAAAAGAAACCGTTTCAGACTCATGAGGGATTATGATAGATAAATAAGGCAAAAATAACTTAAAGAACTCTGAAAAGTCTTGACTTTCTTTAAAACAAATATTGCACAACAAATGAAATAAAAGATGCAAAGCTGAAGTCATCGAACATCAGGGTTGATATCTGTTAAAACTAGTCTTTCAGCCCAGGATCTAAAGGGTACTCCAAGCTATTCCTTGACAGGTGTAAGCAATGGGACAGTGGGAAGTGAAGCAATATGACAAACCACTGCTGGAGGGCAGGAGAAACAGGACCAAGCATTTTGTGTTGCCTATGACACGAACCCCACAAGCAGCTGAATTTTTTAAGACTGCACTATCACTTTGCTTTTATTTCAAAATCTTGTACTTCTTTGAGATCTTGCAGAACATACACAGGACTATCACATAATCTTCAATTTTCAAGCATGTAAAGCTGTTTCATGAACAAATTGCTCTACACTTACTCCAAATTGACCTAAATTGTTATTACTCACCATGGAAATATTTCCAAGTTCTCCCCATCTATAGCTATTAGTCAAGGTGACATAGGAAGTGTTGAAATGGCAGATCTTGTTAGAACACTAATAAGAAAGAAGTTAATAATTCTGCAAGTTAACTTTACGACCAATTAATCATACAGTGTGATGAGTGCTGGAGGCATTCTATTCCAGATGCATATCCTAATTTACCTGCACTAAAGCACACCTCAGGAAGATAGCTTTGTAGTCGAAACATAAAGCATGCTGAGCTAAAAGGAGGTTGCTTTTGGGCTACCAAGAATTCAGGCTATGAAATAAAATCTTTTGCATTTCATGGGTGTTATATAATGCAATGCACTCTTACCTCCATGGGAAAGGCCTTAAAATTAACCGTGTGTTCAGAACCACGCTGGTTTTCTCTCCCCCAATGAAATCGAACATCGTGTAGTTCAAACTCATGTCCTCGAGGTAATGGCCCCCCTATTAACACTGGGAAAGAAGATAAGTGGTGAAGAACTTGCCTTTCAAAGCAGACAAGCCATTGAATATATTCTCCAAATACAACAAGGAGATTGTGGCAATCTTATTAGTGGTACCAGAGAGGAAAAGAGTTAAGAGGACAGACTTGTCATCATTACTTCTGAAGAACCTTGTAGGTACAGAACATGAATTGAGGCAGTAATGAAAAACAGTAAAACTGTTGTCATACTGAACTCTTTTTTTTATGAGGCAGAACACCAAATAAAAACATTGTGCCTTTACCAGTCAGAAGAGGGCATGTTTATTGGTCTCATCAAGACATTAACCGTGTGCTCTAAGCAGATGGCAGGGGTTCTGAATTGAACCAGGAAGTTACCTCCAAGTTGTCCAAATGCTTACTCTCCATCACCTATATTTACTATGGGTCACAGAAATAGATAGAAAACTTTTGATTGCAAATATTTTGCTAGGTAAAGGTGTTCAGTCACATACCACCTGTCAGGCTTCTGAGATACAGAATGCCTCCATACTGAAATATAATCAAACCTACACACTGGAGGAAAAAAACGTATGTCATCTAACTTAAAAACAGCTTCTAGGCAGCCATGGCTTTTCCGTACTTCAGTCTTTTAAACATCTGGAATTTCTTAAAAGCATCTGTCCACAATTGCAACACACACACACAAAAAATTTTATATAGCAGCTCAGTACTTTTGCATTAATAGAGACTTCCCCCATAAGTTGTAAAAGCAAGCAGTTGTGAGGCCCAATCTGCTGTGGAATTAATCAACGGAAACATTCTGCCCAGGGATTTCTGAATCTGCTTTAGATCAAATATTACACCACAAGCTGGAGGTAACTTCCCACTAAAATCATTGAATATTGGCTTCTAGGCAGGGCTGAGTTTTATTTAAGGGCATTCACAGTCTTCCCCAGAATCCATTAAATTCTAGCTTACATTTCATAGACTTGGAATTAATCTTTTACAATCTCTGATAATTGATAAGGATTATTTAACTGCATGAAATATAGCCTTAGGGAATTAGTTCCATAATATATAGCTATTTTGACACACAAACTATACAGCCTGAGTTTGGAGCACAAGATGCAGTGTAATACTATAACATAAGTTAGCAATTGAATCATATTACAACTGTACAAACACAAAACCAAAGGTTCAGAACTATAAAAAAGCTGAAAGAAAACAGATCAATTATGGTTTTCATAAGCAATTACACTGGAAGGGAAAAAAAGTCAAATATTCCAATTAATCCTCCTTTAATAATTCTTCACAACTAATCTAACAGCCATTAGAGTTTCTAAAATGAAATGTCCTAAATGTAGTTATGGATTCAGATATGCTTCTTAACCTTACCTATATTCTATCTATACCTATATCCCCTAGAGGGAAAATCTACAAATCTGGTGAACACTTGGGGAAACAACAATTTAAGTATTTAAGAAATCTGGACAAATAAAAAGAATCATGATACTCAATTAGGGCTCAATTAGGATCATCATCATCGTCATCATCATCATCATCTCAATTAGGAAAATTGAGCATTTTCTCTGTTTTAAAATATTGCTCTGAAAAAAACTGTAGCTAAAACAAATGTTCTCTATATGATGTAGTTCTGGATCTCCGGAAGCTTCAAAGAGTTTATTTCCATGGCTTCAGTTAGAACACTGATCCCAAGATAAAACTATTTCATAGTTGGTCACAGTTCTTCCACCTAATGCACAACACATATTCCATCATCAAAATGAAAGCAGCTGTGAAAATGTTTGCAATTAAATAATGAGAAGGATTTGGGAATTCCATATGGACTGCATGTCTTGAATTAAAGGATAAAATCAATCACCAGTAATGACAAATTTATTTTTAATATGTATCTTAATCAGTTTACTTTTTTCCATAAAGAACTTTTTCTTTGACTGTTAACATTACAGTAGATGAGTATCTCTTGCACATTAATTGGACAGAGTTTCAAAAGCATTCAGTGCTCAATAGTTCACATCAAAATAATCCGGCTAAATGAATTTGTCACCAGAGATCCCCTGAGAGGAAAAGAAACTGCAGGAGTTTCTGCAGTCCCTGAAAAATGGCCAGAATACTAGGCCAGGTTCAAACATAGCTTATTAACTCTTTTCTCCTCTTGGTAGGTTTAATAAATGTCCTCCCTCCCAAATTATTCCCAGTTTACAAATGGAGAATGGGAAATTACGTAACATGAAATCTAAGGAAAAGCTGAAACTCAACCAAGATTTCCTAAATCATAATTACATACTTCAATCATAAACTTTTTCTCTATTTCACATTTTCTTATAATTCAAGACTCATCCGTCTGGCATCACACTGCATTCAAGTATAAAAAGAAGTCTTTCCTTTTTTCTAATTCCCTTAATGGTTTTGCAAAGGCATTTAGGTGTGTTGGTCCCATCTTATTAATAATTGCTACTAAGTTACAAACTGCCCTTGGGAAAGGTAGGATGGAAGGAGTTGCATTTTGGCATGCAAGTGATGAGGTCATTTGTGATCACTCTCACTTCCTCCACATGAGCATTCAAGAATTCCTAATCCTGCAGGGAGAGCCTTATCCCTTGGGAAAAGAGCTCCACTTTTGAAGAAGACAGTAAAACCAACTGGAAGAACAGCATTTCTCTTTTATTGCAAATCTGCAAAATTCCATGGAAAGAAATGTTCTGTGTTGAAAAATACATGGAAATTATCATAGAGAGGAAATTATAAAAGAAAGCATCATTATTAAAATAACAAACCCTTCCTTTTTAAAAAACTGTGTAAAACTGAACTGACTCCCTCACTTAGCACAGCTGTAGTTCCCAGTACTACTGAGTTCTCAGAAGCAAACAAAAGTTGGAATGTCTCATGGTTTGACAATGTTCAGCTGTTTAAATGCCCCCAAAGGGCTGTTACTAGCTAAGACTGGTTGAAATAACATGGAGGCTCTTCCAAACACATGGTAAGAACTACTGCAGTGCTGGAAAGCAAAATAGACTTTTTTTCTCCCTACTTTCTTGTCTCCTTAACATAGAATAGTTTAACCAGATGAAAGGTCTGAATAAGATATTGCAATTTCACTTATGTTGGAATTGTTTCTTTTATTATTTGCTCCTAAATCATATTTGATGAGTGACACCAAAAATGTCATCCTTTGAGAAATCGGGACTGCTTTCTACTTGGTTCCCATCAATATTGTGAGCAGGTATAACTGGTATATCTATCTTAAGCTGTCCAATTCTGTACTTAGTATTCAGAACCCAAATTAATGGGAAAAAGCACTTTTAACTTACATGGTCTTTGAACCATGAACAAATCTTGCCAGCTGTACAGAACAGTTTGGCACTACACTGTCATAGCAATAGTCTGTACTGCTTCTGAATGCAGACAACTGCTAATGCCAGTGAATGGGATACTACCAGCACAAGAGGAAATTCTGGATATGCTTTGAAGCAATCTGACTGACCATCCAGTCTGGCATCGAAATCTGCAGCTCCCATTGCAATACTTGCTCCTCTTCCTACCAAAGTCAACAGCAACACTCTTACCGGGCATAGTCAACGCAAAATGGGCACAACTGCTCGCTGCTGGGAAAAGCTGCTTTTCCTACACTCCAGGACATAAGTACAGTGAGTCTTCAGGCAACACAAGCTTTAGCCGGGAAAACCAAGGCCATGTTTCAGCATACCTGATTTTGACTTCAGGGCAATCTGAATCGAATGCCCGTCGTTGATCACTTCACAGTCACGACACACCACGTAGTTCGGTGACAAACGCACTTCCAGGAGCGAGGGGTCATATTTAGCTTCTCTCGAGTTCAAGTTAATGGGCGACTGGTATTCCCCGTTAGCATCGGGGAAAATCAGCCCCCACTCCACTCCTGAGGCACAAGGGAAAAGCGGTTACGGGGGGACCCGGCAGCCCGCGCCGCGGGTCAGACAGACCCTGTCCGGCCGCTGCCCCCGGGAGGGAAGGGGCTGCCCCGCCGGACCCCGCGGCTCCGCNCCCGCGGGTGTCGGCGAGCGCCGGGGCAGGGGCAGGGTCGGGGGCGGCCGCCGGGCAACACCAGGAGCCGGTGGCTGTCCTAGCGGCGCGGCGCGGCAAGCGAGAGGTCAGGTGAGGTGGCAGCAGGCGTTCCCGGCGGGACGCTGCTCCCTGATCCTCCCTGCGGCTTGCTCGCCGTCCTCCGCAGGCTGCTTTCCTAGCCCGGGTGGATGGGTGTCTCCACAGCTCCTGCTGCCCCTCCAGCTGGGCACAGGCGCTCTGTGCACCCGGGGACACCCAGGGAGAGCAACTTCAACAAGGGGAAGGGCAAAGCCCGGCTACTGGGTAGGAACAACCCAGGCTCCGGGACAGGTGGGGGACTACCTGACTGCAATGCAGTTTGGCATTGGGTGGGTCCGGGTCCCACCCATTGTGGGTCGTGGTGGGCATCAGGTCAGACATGAGCCAGCAGTGTGCCCTTGCCGTAAAGAAGGTGAACGATACCTTGGGCTGCATTAGGCAAAGCAATGCCAACAAGTCGAGGGAGGTGATCCCGCCCCTCTGCTCAGCTCTGGTGAGGGTGTGCACCTGGGATGCTGGGTTCACATCTGGGCTCCTTCAGTACAAGACAGACATGAACATAATGGAGAGAGTCCAACAAATGGTCATGACCATGGTTAAGGTGCTGGATCATCTCTCCTATGAGGAAAGGCTGAGAGAGCTGGAACTGTTCAGCTTAGAGAAAAGCAGGCTCAATGAGATCTCACAGATGTGTACAAATACTCGAAGGGAAGATGCAAAGATGGTGGAGCCAGGCTCTTTTCAGTGGGGCCCAGTAACAAGACCTGTGGTGATGGGCACAAATTGAAACATGAGAGGTTCCTTTTGAGCATCAGGACACACTTTTTGCTGTGAGAATGACTAAGCCCTCACAGGTTGCCCCAGGAGGTTGTGGAGTCTCCATCCATTAAGGTATTCATCTGAACATGGTCCTTGTTCTGGGCAGCCCTGCTTGAGCAGGTGATTTGGACAAGATGATCTCCAGAAGTCCCTTCCAACATCAGCTATTCTATGATTCTGTTTACTCCTCACCACTGAGCACTGTGCCCCTTCTATGGAGGAACTGAGACCCTCAGTGAGGATAAGGAAGACACTGAATGAGGAAGGGAGCTCAGTTCTGTCCCTTCTGTCTAAAGGAAGAAGTGTGGCATCAATTCCTACTGCAAATTATACAAAATGGAGAGTTTGAGGAAATTCTCTCCCCGACATGAAGATGCCTCAGTTCAAGGTTATGAAAGGACTCTTCATTCTCCTTTGAAAACAGCCATGTATGGAACTAGAGAATATTCATTCTGTCAAGGGAAAAAAGGACAGAAGGGACCTCTGTTACAGAGATCTCTTCTAGGCAGTGGCCCAAAAACTTGCATCAGTGACAGGAAGGGAAACGGGAATGTAGTACTGACAGTCTGCAATCCCTGACAGCAATCAGAAAAGGTAACAGAGGCAGTCAAATAGCATTGCTATAATGGTAAAAAGTGCCCTTTGCTTACCATCCTAGTCCACTTAAAGACAGTGACCAGACCTCCCTGAATTCTGGTATCCCAAGAGGATAACATCTTGATCCTTTGCTGTTGATCCACAAGGTTTGATCTAGGTGTGGAGCTCATTGTGCTTCAGTGATCCCCAACTCATCAGCAGTACCTGTGTTTCCTGTGCAGCACTGACAGGGGAGCAGAAATTATCATCAGGGTAAATGTGAGATGAAAAAAGAAGGACTGAGATGAAACTTCATTACTGAAGCAAGGGAGTATTGGTTCATGAGCTGCATGCAAGGTGAAAAGAAAATAGGGCAAAAGAAGTAGACTTTACTGGGTTGGGTTTTTTCAAGAGCAGAGAAGAAACACAGGTTTCCTTCTGCAGTATCATACTACCCGAATTACAATATGGTGCAGCTTATTGAGGAAAAAACCCAAATGGACATTTTTCATATATTGAGCACCTGACATCAGTACAAACAGAAAACTTGGATATTTTTAATGTGCATTTTAGTCACATGAAATATCACGTTGGATACGCATACCCATCTCCCATAGCCAACTGGCTTTATTAAGTTTTATCATCTACTCACTTCTAAAACACATACTAGCTGCTTCTATTAATGTTGATTCATTTGAATCATTGTTCAACCACATGGGGAAAAAACATACATTACCCTAAATCATCACCAATTCTGGTCCATCTGACTGGAAATAAATTTTCTTCTTCAAAAGGAGTCTCATATTTTGGAAACGAACCAAACAGCCCTAGGAGGCTGGGTTCATTCCCTTAGTCCTTGAAATACAGTATTTTGTTCATTCATGCTCTCTATTAAGTCCTTTCCTGCAGTAAGCTTCCTGTGGGATGTCTGTTCTAGAATTTCATGCTTATGAGGGGCAACATTATCAGACCTGTGAGTTCTTGTCTTGCAATAAATACTTTTCATGGCTGTGCCATATATTTGTTGCCCTTCCTTTTAACCTTTTGAATCTTTCCATATCCATCTGGAAAATTAGGTATAGCAGGTAAAGCCTTACTGAACAGTTGGCATTTCTTTATTCCCATATGTCTGCTGAGTAGGTTTTGTGCAAATATCCTGTTTCTTCCTTAGTATCTGTCAGGCATAGCATGATCTAATCAACAGATTAGATTCCACTGAAGATTCCAGGGACTTCTTTAATGGTGAAGTGTATAAGTAACAAAGGAGTTTGCTTCTCCACAAGGAAATGGAGCATGGGATTGAGCCCTCACATTGAACTCCAATCACAAATGCAGATACTGACCTTACCAATCTCTGCACAAACCAACTCATTCATTTGTGGACCCAGCTTCAAGTAAAAGGGTTAAGACAATCACATGGAGATAGTAGCATGATCTAAGATTTGTTCTAGATCAGTGGGATTTGATCTCCTTTAATGATGTAGGCAAATGTAAAATTGTTTAAGTTTGTCTAGAAGCTCACAATAGTTGAATTTACTATGAAAAGGTGTTAAATATATAACTATAATACATATAAATGCACTCTTTATTCTGTAAAAATGCATTGCTCATGATGTTGGCTACATTGGCTCAACACAGTGAAAAATCTATAGATAGCTATGGTTATGGCCCCCAAGCTAACATCAAATTGTTGGGCAAAAAGTAGGAGAAGCTCAGCCAGCATGACCTTCATAAGTGACATAACACTTCATCAACAGAAGCAGGAGCAGGACACCTGTCTCCTGAATCCCGGTTCAGCCTTTGATTCTGTGGAACATGCTGACTTCTTGTTTAACTGGGATTAATGATCACACCCTTTGATAGTGCCAGGAGTAAAAAGCTCAGGCACAGATCCAGGGCTTAATAGTTCCTCTTTGAACTCACACAACAGTAGTTCAGAAGCAGTGTAGTCTCTGACATTCCTTTTGTCAGATGAGAAATGGCATTTTGAAACATGGTTAGTATAATACTTAATCCTGGTGAGATTCCAAGCAACTATTCTGTTTTCTATATCTAGATATACTTATTTGTTCTATAGATGGGTTGGTTTTTTTTTCAGAAGATAATATGTCTTCCCCAAACACCTTAAAAAGTATATACTGGGAAAACTGGGCCTGAACCAAAATTCTCCATCCAAGTGCTGTAAAATTGGTATGTGTAAATTTCCATTAATGACTAGCAACATTTTTTTAAGAGGTTATATGTCCACAACTTTACTTACTGCTTTCACCAGTCTGAAAAGGGAGAGTCCAATGCAGAACTGTACAGGCTACTAAGAAATCTATAGGAAAAAATAAAAGCAGAATTACATACAAATTATTTTAGACTATATATTCCCACCTGCATGATTCTTTGCAGACACAGAACTGACAGTTATTTCCTTTGTGTGAGGGATGAGAAATTCAGACTCTGAGACGATCATATTTCCTTATTATCCACATTTTTCTTTATTACATTGCTGCCAGCATGGAGTAGTTGAGGGCATGCAGGATTTAATATGTTGATAAGGAGGGAATTGTTCAATGGAATATTAGAGCATTACTTTTGGGTTGATTTAGAGTCTATTTATGCTTCTGCAAGCCAGATCTCAGTTCTTGCCAAGGTGTCCTGAAAGAAAAGGCAATGTCCATACAGCAAGACAGGCAACTGAAGGGACCCAGAGTATCTAGTTTTTCCACTGAATAGGGCTTCCTATTTTGCTTCCTGTGTTGACTATGAGGTTGACTAGCAAACATCTCCCACGTGGTCTTGTTTCTATCTTTATTTCTTGCCAGATTACGCTCTCAAATAAGTTTGATTCTTTTCCAAGCTTAGAAGTCTAAGCACAGAGCTTCTGCATTTGACAATTAAAGCACAAGCTTATATGTACCAATATTGAAAATCTCCCTGCGTGTTTTAAAAGGAACTGGTTCATTAAGAGGAATAATATTCCAGTATTCCTGGAATAATAATAATTGCCTATTTTTATTTTCTTCCTCTGGAGTAATGTGTTGCAAAAAGGAAAAGTTTGGTTGGGTAGTTCAAACAGTCCAAGATGAAAAGGTAAAGGGAGACCATTTCCAGGAAAGGGGCCATTTATAGCAAAAAGAAACCATTCACAGTGAAAGACACTATGTTTGCAAGTCAGATTTTTATTGGCAAATTATATACTGCAAACACTGCAAAAATATGTCAGCTGAATCCCAATTTCCCCTTACATCTACACCAAAAGGTGGTTTCCCTGGCCTTGTGTGTTTTTATGGTCTGTAAGTGTAAATTTGTGCTTCCTGGTTTTGCCAGCTAATAGGATAGAAGATTGGCCCTGCACACACTTCACATGTTTCACTTTACAATATGCATGGTTTGGGTGGGGAATTTAAAGATCAACAAATTGATCTGCAAGTGTGTGCAGAAGTTTTTCTACAGTATAGTTATAAACCTCTTATATGCACAAGAGATCAGGGGAAAATGGGAACAAGCTACAAACCTATGGGCATAATTGTTGTGTATTCTCCCAGTGTTCAAATGTGTAAAACAGGACTATTATGGCTTCCCTTGAGAATTTAGACATACAGCTAGAGGACACTAAAACTACAGCAGGATACTTTCAAGTTCTTTAAAGAAAACACAAGGAATAGGAAGTCATTTTTAAGGACTGAAAATATTACCATCAAAAGGGAACTGAAGAAATAATAAAGTACAGTGTATTTAAGGGCACACTAAAAAATTTAGAGAGTAATCTATGTGGTCTCCTGGAGCTTTTCCTTTCCCTAAAAGGATCTAGCCCTGAGAAAAAAAAGTGTAAAGAATTACAAAAACTGGTGGACACAACAGGAATTGCTGATGCTGTAAAGTAAGCACAAAAGTAAAGTGAATTCCTGAAGACAATAGAAGACTAGAAGGGAAGTGAGATTTTTTTTTTTTCTGCTACCAGGCTAAAAGGAAAAGAGCATTAAAGGATGAAATAGGATGTCACTGAAACACAGAATGCAAATGATAATCAATTGCCCTGACATGGCAAAACTCCTATGTAAATAGTTCTTTATTCCTTTAGGAAGGAAGCAAAACTAAAGATACATCCACATGCAAATTAAAGGAAGAAGATGGGAAGCTCAGGGCAAAAATCTGCAATAAGGAGATGATAAATATGTATTTACCTAGCTGTAATAATTTCAGATCTTTAACATTAGATGAGAGTCTTGAAGGATTATGAATTTCATCTAATAGCTATCGGAAAGGAGTGACACTTTGTCAGTAGAACTGAAAGACGTTAGATCCACCACTTGCAAATTAAATGTTTCAAAGGGAAGCACTGAATCAGGGGAAGATATAATACCTTCTAGAGTTTAAAATAAAAGGAGAGAATGAGCTAAATAATGAGCCTGATCATTTTTTCACTAGAAGAGCACAAGCAGGTGTTGGCTTACAGGTGTTGGCTTTTCATCTGGGAAGTTTGTGAGAAAGAGGAAGCACTGATCAGCATGAAGTGGCAAGGGGATAACAACATATTTGAGTCTGTAAAATGATGGTGAAAGGAGTGTCAGTTCATCATTCATTCTACTAAGTTTCACTTATCAATGTGCCAACATCCATAGCTGGCAAAGTGCTCATATGCCCCGTTCTGGAAAAGCTATGAAATCATACATTCAGAGTGCAATCTGGCTTCCTATATCACAAGCTACTACATTTCATGCAATTGCTCATGTATTAAGTTAATTATTTGGCTATCAATAAATAATAACTTGCGTTTAGCCACAGCACATTTTTCAGAAGTGCCTGACCTGAAGACATCAAGACATGAAGAATTCATTACTTTGAGAGCTTGTTCCAGTGGTTAATCCCTTTCAGTGTTAACTAATGGGTATTCAATTCTAATTTGAATTTTTCTGGCTTTAACTTTTAGTCACTAGTTCATGTTAAGCATGTTTGCCTTGACAAGAGAGCCTTTATTGCTTTATGTTTTCTCTCTAATGTACTCACCTGTGTTAGTCTGGTCACCTCTGTGAGGTCTAAACAAAAGGAGCTCATTAACACTTACTAGAGGTTTAAGACGAGGGTGTCTCGGGTTTAGCTTTTTTCTTCACATTTTCCCATTTTCCACATTAAAGCAGTGTACACTGGAATTCTCCCATGTAGCTCTTGTTTCACCTCTATGTACTCATTTATTTCTTTTTTATCTGCACATTTAGGATTCACATTAAGTTTTTTTTGCTGTTGAATCAAATATTGGATCTCTTGTTTGCTGACATTTAGTATAAACATTAAATCCCCTTTCTGAGTCAGGGTATCCAGGAGCCAGTCTACAGAATGTGGACACACACTGCATTATCATTTTACATTTTGTTGACCTAAAATGCCACTCATTTGAATGAGCCCTAGTGTCCCTTTTTAATCAGTGTCTTGCACACTAATAAATCATATGCCTCAACAAATCTGTAATCTCATTTTATGTTTCTTTGACAAGACACACTTCTAGTAAAACTATTGTCACTAGCATTAGTCCTCTACATCAAGTTTTTATGACTGTAGTCCCATATCCTGCTACTTTTGTCAAACCACAGAGTAATTACCTAAATTATCTCATTTCTCTCTTTCTTTCTTTAATATTATATAATGCTAACATTATTTATTTCTTTTAACATTTTCCTGTATTTGTTAAAAATTTACAGAACAGACTTAGGATCTGTTCAGCCAATTCTTGTAAAACTCCAGAGTTCTGCAAGAACCTGGTAAGTACCTATGTAGGTACATACATTTAAATCAGATTTTAATGTTATGATATTGCACAATACCACTTAGCTATTAATAAGTGCAAAATTCTTTAACCACACATGATGTAAGCAGATGAAACTCCTCCCCAAACATAAAACCCCCAAAATATTTATGAATATTTTATCTCTTTATCACCATCAACAAATGCAGTCTCAGACAGTAATGACTTTGAGTTTCTTCTCTAAATAACGTAGTTAAAAAATTGTTACAAATTTGTGTGAAACCTGGTTATTGATTTTTTGTGAATTGCTCATCAATATTTTTATAGCCTGAAATTTCTACTGCATATCAATATTTGTTTACTCTATTTTACTTATTTCTACTCATTTTTTTCTATTCACTACTGAATCAGCACCAGATTCCAAGTACCACTGCTCTATTTTTGGTTACAGAAATGTGTCACATTTTATAGTCAGTAAAGAGCTCCCTATTTTCATTGACATTTTTCTACCTTTTTCCTTTTAAGTCATGCTGCTTGTAATCTTAGTGACAGATAACAAACCATGTGATTTCAGTGTATATACAGCAGGAAACAAAAGATACAGAAAGCAGTTTGCAGTTTCAAAGTCCGGTGGCCAACTGCAGATGATAATTATGAAGGAACAAGTACTTAAAAGGAGGACAGGCAGTAAATGGCAGTGTGTCACTGTAATGCTGCTAGAGTGGCTCTTAGCTCACATCCTCAGTCTGGCAATTCAAAACTGATCAACTGGAACCTTGAAAGAGGAGCTATTTAGATTCAGATTTATATTTTACCAATCACTAATCATGTGTCATGTACATAACTAGGAAGAAGCAACTGATTGTGTTCTAATTTAAATGCTTTGTATAGAAACATTGAACACTGATTTCTCGAATTAGTATTCTTCCAGGGTGATAATATAATCAAAAATAATGTAGTAATACTTGACTCTGATTAGATGTGTGGTAAAAAGTTGAGATCTTGCACAGACACAGGAATGTTCATATTCAGAAATGAAAAGGAACTGGTAACTTTCCAAGACACTGAACAACTTCAAACAGCTGCCATTAAAAACAAAAATACTTTCCCACACTGAATATGAAATATTTTCCAAAAATACTCCAGATTTCCATGCACTAATTTATCCAGTGGCTCTAATACTTTATCAATGTCCTACAATACATCCATGTAGTGCAGTTTTGTATAAAAAAGGCAGAGGGGAAGGCATTAGGGAAGATTTCTTCACTAAAAAGACGAGTTTGATATCAGACTTTTTATTCTTGCGATTAGATTTTGTATTTCACAGTCTACACCCTCCTGTTTAGAATCTGAAAACAGGCATTTTCTGGTTTACATTGAAACACAGGAGTCTTCAGCTGCTTCCTAATGTTTGTTCCACAGGAAGGGAGTTAGTTCATAGTATAGTGTGCTTTGTTGTATCTGCATCAGCAAAGCAGATAAGCTCAGCCTCTCTTCATCTGGAAAAGGAACAGAGGAGCAGCACCAGGAGACAGTGCAATACTTCAGGGTATTGTGAAGATTTCAGGCAACAAGAAGACTTGCAGGTAAGCAGAAAAGGTCCTCTGCTACTTACATTCTTGTGCTGCTTCCCAAACTGCTCATTTTGGCACTGAAAAACTCTGTCTTGGGTATGTTAACATACGTTTAAGTGCTTGGTATTCCCTTCATGCAGAAGATGGCTCATCACCAGCTGTTCTATGAGACACACGTGGACTGGCATCATATTGAAAGAGCCAGCAGGGCTTCTTCCTGAAAATCTGATGCTGAGATTTGGCTACTTATGTACTTTGATTACACTACAGTTCTTTCCATAGAGACCTTATCATAAGAAAGGGCAGGCTCCTCGTGAGTCCTGGCACGTTTTTTGCTTTGGCAGATCCCTCTTTAGAATTCAGGGAGGCAGAAGATACTTTTCAGGTTGCAAGGCATCACTTATAGCTTCTTGGGAGTTTTCCTGGACTGTTTAGACTAGCACTTAGTAGAAGGCCTGCTGCAGCAGGACTGATGGCACTAAATCAAAGCACTGACAAAGCTTCTAAAGTACAATTCTTCTGTGTGCTTCCTGTGAGCACTTTCTCTCCTTTTACCATCTCTGTTCGTGGCTGAGCTTTTGGCACAGTCACTGACACAGAGCTTTGTCAAGTTGCAATTTACTTAGTAAAAGTGTGGAAATACAAGATTAAAAGCTTGTTTATCACAGAACTTCTTTGCTAGCATAGGGCATCAAAGCAAGTTGTTCTGTGGCAGTGCTTTTTCAGTGTCATGGGAAAAGTGAAATCCATGCCAGACAATGCAGTGCATCAAGCCCAGGAAGCTGCAGGCATTTTTCTTGTAAACTTCTCCTTTCATAGTTTAAATCCCGAACACTGTGCAAAATCCCTGCAGTGTGGTGTTTCAAATGAGGTACAGCAAGAGTGGCAAAAAAAAGTGGCCATGCTTTGCTAATGAGGGCAAATTGTGCCAGCTCTTTACAAAGAATCGCGTTTCCACCCACATCAGACTTGAAAGATGTGGAAAGAGAGGGGAGAGAGGCTACAGTGCTGTTTATTCCTCTCTACTCACCTCAGTCTGGTGTCTTGTAGAGACTACGGAACATATTGTGTCTGATCTTGCCCTCATTTAAAAAGGACACTATTTAGTGTGGAAGTTGGGTTGCCTAAGGGGGAAAATGGCAGTAGTCAGATTTTCACCACACACCCAAACATATTATGCTCTCAGATTACATTGCTGCTGGCTTTAACAGCAGTAATATGATTGGCAGCAATCAGTTTCTGGCCTTCATTGGGTTCAGGAGTCTGGCTGTTGTAAATTGTAATATTTTACAGCTACTGTTCAGGGTATTTATATGCAGTTTCAGACAGTGCTGCAATGTATGGAGAGCATCCATTTGGGGGTTTCCAGTTTATAAGAAATTTTTTAGTTTCTTTAGCATTCAACTATGCCAGACATTTTTTTCTAGTCTTAGACATTTTTTCTTAAGTACTTTCTGTGGTAACTCAATAAATCATTCCTCATATCCTCATGTTTAAATTATATTCCCATACACACCACATCCATCAGAGTCGATGAGAGTGCAACAGTGCATGCTGTAACTTCCAAAGAGCTGGCATCTCACACCCTCATTAGCAGGAACGTATCTAGAAGCTATAAATGCTTTCTAAAGATCCGAATAACACAGCTCCCTGTGACTTATTCACTTCCTGCTTTCCTTCAAAAGCAGCTGAAAGAGGCACTCTGCACCTGCCTTCTCCTTGTGCTGACATCTGTTTTTAAATGAGAAAGGCGGCAATGACTGTTAAACTGAAGGGATTTACTTTATTTATGATTGCAAAGTTTCTTGGCTTGAAGAATCAGTTCAATTCCAGTGCCTTTCACCTTCCTTGCTACGCAGGGAGACAAAGAGAGCATTCATAGACACAACACATGTGACATGGGGCAGTCTAATGGCATTAGAACAGTTCAGTGAAACATTAATGAATTTACAGTGATGACAGCACAACAGTGCCAGGATCTAATCTGCTCTGTGCTAAGTGGTTTTCATAAGTAACCTCAAACACAAAAAACCAGTCAGGACTAAAATCTTTCCTTTTCTGACAAAATATAATCAGCTGTTTTTCTTTTGAAACCAGTAGCCTTTCCCTTGTTTGCTGTGTTGCTGGAGTTTCTCCAGTTTGTGTAATTTCTCAGGTTCTTCTCACCAAGTTCAGATAAGACTTCAGTTCTTCTGAGCATCTGATGGTTCAAATATATTTTTGCCTATAATCTCCCGAGCCTTATGCTGCTTGCCTCAACAGCTGCTTGGAACTGAGATATACAAAAAACTTGCACAGAAAAATAGATGGTATGATCCTGTCTATAGCACTACACCTTTAATCCAACCTTATATCCACATCCTTTTCTTCACCATTTTACCTCCTTGCTGTCACATATCTGTGCCTACTTAAGTGCTTGGGTGAGGTGGATATGTTAGGTGTTAAGTCAGATGTCAGCAAGGTTCTTGAGATGAGGAAAGATATGAGCGCTGGCTATTTACACAAGATTTTATCCTGCCTCACTGACATCAAAAGGGTTATTGCCATTGACTTAAATAAGCATGGTGACAGGGACAGAAACCTCTGCCATAATGTTCATTTCCAGAATCCTGAAGATGAAGGTGTTGGGCTTGAGGAGATAAATGTATGTGGGAGCTTCTCTTCACAGTCTACCCAGAACAGAGGTCACACTTTAACATCCACAAAATTATTCACAAGATTAGTAATTTCATTGTAAACATCCCCTTATAAGGAGAACTATGAGTCTGTACTTCAAGCAAAGCAAAGTACTGCCAGATTTCTAAAATTTCTGTCATTTTAAATATATCCCATGACATTTCTCTGAAGAAATAGGTGTTCTTCCAAATGATATAAAGATACATATTATAAATCACATTGTCCTTTCCAAGGCAAATGGGTAATGAAACAGACAAGAAAGGGGACAAAGAGGGAAATAAGTGTCTGTCTGTATGTTTTCTGCTAAATCTCACTGAAGCTGATTTCAGTTGCTTAGAGGAAGGGAGGCTGGGGTGGGAAAACATGCTCTGCAGCCTGCAGTGTTCCTACAAAATGGGTAAATACAATGAAGCTTGCCTTCCTTTAGTTTAATATATCTGTAAAACCAACCAGTGTGGGGCATAGCATAGACCAGCTAATTGCATAAATACCCAAAAGTCTGGAGAGACTGGTATAGCACAGCAAAGGTCTTTGCAACCTGTACCCAAGTCAGCAAGAGCAAAGGCAACTTTCAGAGCAGGCAGAGTTCATTAGCAGAACAGTGAGGTCTGAAGCTGTCCTCCAGATGCACTGGAGCAGTTTTCTTACAGAAAATGTGACTCTAAGGACATTGTCATGAGAGAGGAACTACAGAAGCAAGGCAGAGCAGAAGTGCATCTGCAGAGGTTTATTTACTCCCCTGTCTGCTTGTCAATTGATTTCAGTGGGAGTTCTCATGTCAGCAGGAATTGCTGCTAGAAGACAAATCTATCCTCTTTCTATCAGAAATGCTTTGAGAATCAGATTTACAAAAATGTATTATATAGGATTGATTGCCTTCATTAGCCTCATTTCAGTAATATTATTAGCTATAAATCACAAGACAATTTCTCATGGAATTACATTCTTATTAATATCACAACATCCTCATACCCCCACCAGTTATCATATTCATCTTTCATATGCTGGAAATCCCAATAAAATTAGCTAACTGGACACTAATAGTATGGCTGTATCTTTCACTCTCACATATGTTCTGTTAGCTTGTTTTTATCTTACTTTCTTTTTTATTGTTTTGTTGGGGGTTTTTTTCAGTTGTCAAATTGTATTGCAGAGCACAGAATGCTTTTCTGGTCCTTACAATGTCTCATACATTAAAAATGCATTAGAGAAGATATCAGCTACCTCAATTTGCTTTAAAATGTCTTTTCTTCATAGCTACTGAAAATAAGACTCATGAATGCATTAATCCTAAACAGAGTAAGTGGTCTAGGCCAAAATTTACTATTAAAAGGATGATGTTAAAAAAAAAAAAATGTATAGCTTTCTTCTTATGCTTGCTGCTCAAAATAATTCATTGCTGATAATAGTCATAACAATAATACGAACTTGGAGAGAAAATAAAATTACTTTGTCTAGTTCAAAGTGGGGCAGAAAATTAGTTTTCCTGAACAACGAAAAAACTGCTTTCCAAAGTGGTTTTATCTTTATGGAACTGGTACAAAAGTCATGCTGTTACATACTCCTTCTGTTCAGTATGTAAAAGGCTGGGGGAGATATTTTTTCACACATATTCCCAGCCCTGCTCTATTCCCTTTGGGCTTTGTGAGATCAGCACAAAAGGTCTAGAAAGTAGGCTGGAAAAATCAGCTGCAGGTTCTCCTTGAGAGAAGGGCTCCCCAGGTGCCCCAGTGCCAGCAGAGCCAGCTGTTCCCCACCAGCAGCTCGCTCCTCCTCTCCAGCAGACTGACAGACCAAGGTCGTCATGCTCACTGTGCTCCCTGTCTGGGGATGGGAAAGCCCAGCCTCTAAGGAATGCAGCTGGTGAGGAGCAGCAAAGCATCCCCCATCTACCCCAGAATCAGGTGCCAAAAGGTCCCTGCTGTCTCCCTGGATGTCAGGATCCTACATGCACTCGCACCCTGCAGGTTTATACATGAATTCTTTCTAACAGAACTTATTAGCAGCAGAAGAACATGATTGCACCCAGACTGGGACATGGGGCTTCCTACACAGCCAGCACTTTCTGGTTTATTATATAAGCAATAATTTCACAGAACGGCTGAGGTTGGAAAGTGCCTCTAGAAACCAACTAGTACAAACCGCCTGCTCAAAGCAGGATCAGCTTAAAGACAATTTTCAAGGCCATGTCTCATTGGGTTTTGAATATCTCCAAGTATGGAGAATCTACCACCTCTCTGGGAAATGTGTGCCAGTGTTCAACCCCTGTCACAGAAATTATTGTTTTTCTTACATTTAAGTGGAATTTCCTGTGTTTCATTTGTTCCATTGACTCTTGTCCTGTCATTAGGCACCACTGAAAAGATCCTGACTCCATCCTTTTCACTCATCTCCATCAGGTACTTATTCACATGGATGAGATCCCCCTGAGCTTTTTTATCTCATGGCTCAATCACCTCAACTATCTCAGCCTTTCCTGTTAGGAGAGACACTCCAGTTTCTTAACCATTTTCTTGGCCCTGCACTGGACTCTCTTCAGTAGCTCAACATCTCTCATCTTGGACAGCCCAGAACAGGACACAGAACTCCACATGTGGACTCAGCAGCACCGAGTGGAGGGGCAGGTTCACCACCCTTGAGCTGCTCGCAACTCTCTTCCTAATGAAGCCCAGAAGGTCCTCTGTATTAAACCAGCTTTTCAGCTGGTTGGCCCCACAGCTTTTATGGGTACCTGCAGCTCTATGGGTTCCTTTGACTTGGCATTTCCCTTTTTTGAGAAAGCAAAAAAAAAAAAGCTCTATGGGTTCCTTTGACTTGGCATTTCCCTTGCTGACAGGAACCTTCAAGAGGTTCCTGTCAGCATGTTTCTCCAGTCACAAAAATTTGGTGTAGCAGCCACATGTTCCAGTTTTCTACCATCTGTAAACTTGCTGAGGGAGCACTCTGTCCCACTGTCCGGGTAACTCATGAAGATGTCAGACACTTTTGGCCCCAATATCAGTCTCCAGTGTACTCCTCTTGTGAGTGGTCTCCAGGTGGACTTTGTGTGGCTGATCACAGTGCTTTCAGCCCAGCAGTTCAGGCAATTTTCAGTCCAACTCACTCCTGTTATCTAGTCTGTACATCATTGATTTACCAGGGAGGATGTTACGGCAGCCAGTGTCAAAAACATTGCTAAACTCAAGATAACAACATCCACTGCTCCAACTGACCTGCAGTTCCTTCTCAAAGAAAGGAGTGACATTGGCTTTCTTCCAGTCCTCAGGACCCTTCCCTGATGGCATTTCAAGAAAGGTGACATTAGCTTCCTCAGCGCTTGCATCCCATCAGGTCCCATGGACTTGTGTTCATTCCAGCTGTGTAAGTGTCCCCTAATCTGATCCTTCTCCAACAATGGCAATTCTTGCTTATTCCAGATGTTTTCATGTGTCTCAGAGACCTGAGATCCCCGAAGGTTGGTTTTGAGAAAAGAGCACAGAGTACATTGGTCTTTTCTGTGTCCTCTGTCACCAGGTCGCCTGTCCCGTTCAGCAGTGAGCCTACATTTTCCCCAGTCTTCCTTTTGCTGCTGATGTACCTGCAGAAACCTCCCTTTTTGCCCTTCACATCTTTAGCTAGATTCAACTCCAAGCGGGCTTTGACTTTACTAACCTGATCCCTGAGTGCTTGGTCAGTGTCTATTCCTCCCATATGACCTAACTCTACTTCCACCTCTTGAACGTTTCTTTTTTACCTTTGAGCTTCCTGTTCATCCATGCAGGCCTCCTCCCACCTTTGTTTTACTTCCTGCAGGTGGGGATCAACAACTCTTGAGTCTGGAAGAGGTGATCCTTGAAAATCAGTCAGCCCTCCTGAACTACTCCTCTCTTCTGCAAGATGGTGTCACGTGGGATTCTTCCAAGCAGGTCCCATTGTTTGCTTTCCTGATGTCCAGGGTTGTTAAATTGCTGTCTTCTCTCAGGATACTGAGTTCCATGGTGGCCACATCTGCTCCTGGCGTTCACATTCCCAACCAGTTCTTGTTTGTGAAAATCAGGTCCTGCAGAGCATCTCTTCTCTTCACCTCCTCAGTCACCTGTATCAGAAATGTTTGTATTATTATCATTACCAGGAATTCCGTAATATTACTTTTGCATTATGGTCCTTCAATGCACTCTAGAGACCTCTTGGATTGCTTTTGTCAGGCTGTATCCAGCCATTGCAGCACTCCAGCTGTGTGAGTGTGATTTGCCTTTTAATCAGGGATTTCAAATATCAGGCTCCATCTACTGAAGAATTCAAAGGTGAGCATTTTCCCTTTTTTTATTCCTTTTCCAAACAACTGGCAACAAACAGAAAGTCCATTTCTCAGTACCATTGCAAAGCACATGTGCTATGGTCAAATATGTCCTATGCTACTGTTAGTTTTGTAACAAAGAAATGTTTCTATCAAAAGGTGCTTATCACCAAAATTAAATAGAAATGATAAATGGCTTGCTAATATTTTTCTGTGAGCCAGTTTTTAAATGGGTCACATTGTTCTTTTCTTTGCTAGCAACCTAAAATAGAAGTTATTATATCAACAGTGGTTTGCACATAATAAAATGCTATCTGAAATTTATTTTGGTAATGTTTTCACTTGAAAATTAAGGCTAAAGTAATATTGTAAATTATCATAGTTTACTCTTTATTTTTCTATTTAAAAACCATATTCTTGATACTAAAAATTGCATTCGGAGTTCTGAACAGAGAAAATGATCTTTTGGTACTGGCAATAAGAAAAATAAATATTCATGTTGAGAGTGTAACATTATTGAGACTTCTTTTCCCTTCATGGGCCAAATTCTCTGCCTGCATATTTGATGCAATTGCACAGACTCCACTGGAACTTCACCAATTTTTGTTACAGAGAATACAGGACATTTATTATTGTTACAGTTTTGTAAAAATAAGGATAAAATTGAAATAGAAGCATTGACAGCATTTTCTTTCACAGATGCTGAATTTGAGAGGCTATTTATGAACATCAAACGGTGGTGCATTTTTCCCTGGAGTATCTTGCAGATGTGCAGCTGCAGTTCTTCAACACCAAGGGAAGTATGAGCTATCCACAGACACCAGCAAAAAGCCAGGCACATACAGGCCACACAAGATACAGAGGGCAATCCAAGAGCCACCAGCACCTCCAGGGGAGGGGACTTTTATGCTCACTGTGAAACACTCTGAGAAAATGGAAATTCAGATGCGCACGGGGTGCAAGTTATTTGGCCCAGCTCGGATTTGTGCATCACATCAGTGCTGGTGAGGACTGTGCTCAGGCAATGCCACGTGAGGCTGTAGAGAATTCCTGCTCGGAGAATGGATTTCCTCACTACTGTGTAAGCAGCTTCTGTTCTCACTCAGCTCTCAGTTCAGGATTAAAGGGCAACTCAGGGCTCCACTGCGGTGGCTTAAGTTAAAGTAAGGCTAAAATGGTCAAAGCCATTTGCAACAATGAAAAGCGTAATGAGGGAAAATAAAGAGGTCTTTCCACCAACTGCTGAGGAGATGGGAAGTGCAGGAGAAAACAGACTCAAGCACAAGGTCCTGACTATTCCTGGCACCATGTGTTAGACTCTTTGGGGATTCTTCAGAGAGGTGAACTTCACTTGCTCTGAGATCAATGAAAATCTGTGCATTCAATCTGTTTCTCGTAAAAAAATAACTCTGAATCTCTCCAGTGTGCAAGTCAGAACTGTCTGAAAGTCACAGTGAAATGAAGGGCTGAAAGGCTAAGAATTTTGTGCTTCTTTTTCTTTTTATACACTTTTTATTCCCACAGATCCTGTGGGAAGCACAGGACTTCAGCACAGGGACAGGCAAAAAGATTCAGGGCTGTTAAAATAGTAGCTTGTTTAAATCCCAAGGTAAACTACTTGTGCTAAATTAATCTGTGAACCCTCACATCAGATCTAGAGCCTCTGAGCAGTACAGATATTTTGAGATGATCTAATTGTGGTTGGAGAGAAGGGAGAGTGTGGGCACGAGTAACGCTGTGCTGTGTGCCTCAGCGGGGTTAGCACACAGCACAGTGCAGAAAGCTGACACGGGCAACACAGCCAGAACACCAGGGAGCAAAAATATTTAAGCATCTCTAAAAATTAGTTGCTGGAATAATCATAGAATACCAGATTTGAAATGCTTGCTAGGAAACTGAGGAAGGTGTGTAAAGAAAAACTGTGAGTTTTTGGAAGTGGTGGTATGATTGGAAAGAGCAGGGAAGGCTACTGCTGCCAACTAATAGATTAATAGACAGGAATTGTCTCTTGTGGGAGTTTTTCGAGCTCTTCAACAGGAATCAGAGACACTGGGTAGCTTTGTTTTCTAAACTCAGACAGGACCTGTTAAAAGTAGTGCCTCTCACCGGAGTGAATTAGAGGATACAAGTACTGCCATCTTTGCCATGTGTTGGGAAGCAGGGGAAAGGATTCAATAGGTGAAGGCTGCACCATTGAGCTGAAGGAGATGAGCATTTGGGAAACACCAGGGTCCTGCTGGACAATGATCTTTGTGAGTCCAGTTTCGACAGACACTGTGGGGTGAGAGTACTACATCCATCCCCACTCACACCTAGCCTAAGAAAGCATCACGAAACACCAGAAAACATCAGGGTATTGTCAATATAATCACTAACATCAAACAAGAAGGCAACAGAGAAGACTTCTAACATACTGCTGGGAAATGTGGAATTTGTAGTATATCACTATATCCACCCTCGTTGGGTGGATAACATTGAAAATTGACATAGATGTTTTCAGAAATTCTGGACAACACTTTTGTTTTTACCCCTCTGCACAAATGGTGGAAAACATTTTTTTAAAAAACTACACTGCAGACAGAAAACAAAATGAATAAGGATTTCACAGTTTCTGACTCCTTCAAGATGTGATTGATCATCCCATTGTCACAGGTCAACCTCTGCCATAGAAAACTCCAGATAATCTTCAGCTGCATTTCCTAAACCATTAATAGGATAGACAAGGCTAAGATAACAATGCACAATTTATTTTCCAAAAGCAGCTGACAGGAGGAAATGGACACCAAATGAATTAACTCACTAGAAAGGTACGGCACATTTGGAAATTCAAAACAGACTGCCTGGAATGATTTAAATCTAGCACGAGGTTAATGTCAGTCCCTTGCCTAGGCATGTTAGTGTTGTAAACTAGTACTCCAGTTTTAGAAAGGTTGATGTGTGCACGCCCTGGGACTCGTGCCTTAGGGTGGCCTAGACTTAATTAATTGCATGACTTGAATGCCACCTATCGTGGCCCCCCACAGGTTGCATAGTATGTGCAAGGGTTACATTCCCATACGTGGACACACAAAAACCACACAGACGTACCAACACTTTCTAATATAAACAAAAAATTCTATTGTTAGTTTGTTGAGAATCATTATTAAAAATAGCACATATAGGCTGTAAATACATTCTGTTTTTAAGAAACTGCATCTATATCCAGAGCAAAAACTTGGCAGTTGTCTCAAGGGAGCAAATTTTCTCTCATGCCTGATTTATAACCAACCGAGAGTTTCTCAGAAATTGGGTTTTAACATTTGTCAGCCACAAATTGTCAACCAAGCCCATTTTCTCCTGGTAAGCTCCCACCTGTGTGTCTTTCATAGTTACAGCAGTATATTTTTAGAAAATTGTGGACTTCTATTCAGCATACCAGACTCCATTACAGCACTGCTAAGGTAATATCTACATTTAGAGCTGTCATTAATATGATATTTAAGAGCTTTAGTTGCTTTTTTTCCTTCACAGGGTAATAAGCCATAATTAAAGGAGTCAGGGGCTGAATTACAAAAACATTTGCCACCCCATGAGTAGCACAAAGATTACTTTGCAAAGAGACAACTGGGAGCCAAAGCAGTTCAGAGTATTTCTTCATGTATTCATGACAATAGCACAATGGCACTTGTCATTAAAAAAACAACATTGTAACACAATAACTTGTTCAATCACTGCATCTGAAAATGGCTTAAATTTGATTAATGTGTGCAGATTATGGGGACTAAACAACAGCATAAAAATGGTTCTGTTGATTTATTTCTGAAGAGTCCACACACATGATCTACAAGCAGCAGCTGTAAAAAGCTCTTTGCTTTCCTTTCGGTGCAGAAATCACTTGGAACAAGGGTCATCCCAAAACAAAAGCAATTCAAGCAGCCTATCTGAGAGGAAGATGAGGAAGGAAGGAAGGAAGAAGACTTATTTCATCTTCTGCACCGTGGATCGTTTTTACATCATCGCAGATTACACAATATACCATGGCAGGGACTGTGAAGCAGGAGTTCATAGAGAAAGGGCACTTTCATTAGCACTGCTGCAGTGTGTGCTCTCAGATGTCTGAGGTGGAAAGGTCACAGCCACACACTTCATAGCACCATTGCTGGGCCTGTCTACACCCACCCCTGGTTATCCAGGGTTAGGAGGAAGGGAGGTTAAATGCTTTCACATGAGGTCTGTGTTTATCCTGGTGGCATACACAGAAGTATCCCGTTAAATTAAGTAGCTCCCTTCTTAAGAATGGCAATTACTGTGGAGCACAGGTTAAAGTAAAATTCCATGAATTAGTGATCTGATTTCATTTAGCAGTAAAGTTTTACAATGTGTAGTGTCAAACACCGTATAATGTCAATGACAAAGAGAGCACATGAGGATTTACAATGTATAATGATGTGAAATGTCTTTGATGCTCAAACTCTCACTCCTTTGTTTGCATGTAAACCACAAACTGGTTTGGCATAAGGCACAAGATTTTTTTTCTCATCTCAAGAAAACCGGATCAGCTGTACTGGAATGAGGTAAAAGTACAAAGGTAAGGGCAGGATTACTGCAGATCAGGGAATTGGTTCATATGGTCACAACCTTCTTTTCCTTGAGTATCTGGATTTAGTATGATATTCTAATAATCTACAGAGAAGTGTTGAAAGTCCATTTTATAAACCGTATAGGTATTTGTCCTTTAATTAAATTCCCCACATACATGTGCACACACACACACCCCCATGCACACACTTAGCCCCTTTCGTTATGCACCAAAAGGCTTTAGTGGCCCCAAGTCACAGCACTCCTGAAACCAAACATGTTGGTATTTTATGGAAGCTGTCTTGCATATTCTTGCAGAACAGATGTGTGATTCCAATTCATGCAACCTGCCAGCTCTGTGAATTGAGGGTCCAGATCAGATATAGTCCTCTTCTTTTATTTTGTTCTGGCTTAAAACAGCTCTCTGAGATCAACCTCATCCATGCAATTGTCCCAAAGAGAATTGCTAGATTTAGCTGACAGATGCAAAAAATCTCATGTTGTCACAGAATTCTCCAGTGTCTACTCAGCACCAGATGTCAAAGAATGCAAATCTACAGCTGGGTCTGGTGTTCATTTGTACTCCAAATTTCCTCCCTCCCAGCTGTTGTTTTCCACTTCCATGTACATAGAGTTGAATTTCCAGAAGCAGGAGATAGACACTCATGGCTCCCTATATTGATGTGAATATACATGTGTCTTTATTTACCTGGAAAACATATTTTTGAGTTGAATAGCAGTGTATTTGTGAGGGTATATTTGAGTATTCTTACCCGTCACTATTGAAAACAACCTTACTCATCTTATAAATACTATCTATTCTCAGTAAGTTCTCTGGAACTGGAGTTGTCTTTCCAAGTAGCTGTTTAGAAGTACAAAATAGGATTTTCACCCTTGCTTAGGCCTCCTGAGCACCATGGAAAAAATAAGCACGACCACAGTAATACAAAACAAAAGAGCTATAGTCATGAGGAACTGCAGAGCAGTGTTTATTCAGTCATCTGGGGGGCCCTTTGCTGGCTATCCTTTGTGTGCCTCAGGAAAGGAAGTTCTAGCCTGGGACTATAATGACTAGTTTTTAATTTTGCTGTCCCTCATGTAGATATTACCAGCCCACACAGCTTTTGAAATATTGTCAGACAATAATATGTCTGCAAAAGCAGAACTGATTTTACCTTTTTTTTTCCCTACCTAAACTGGGGGGAAATTTGAAATAACGGGTAAGGTAAACTACAGCAGTTTACATTTGTTTTCCTGAACTTCCTGTAAATGAATTCAGAGGTTCAGAACTTCTAAGGTTCACCTGCAGTGACCTCTAGTGTAGTTTAGATTTCTTTCTCTTAAATGAAGTTAGCATGTATATGGAGATCTTCTCTTTCTACTTATTTGTGTGATGATCTTCAGCTCACTGAGTTCTCTGTTGTACAGATAGTAACTATAATCTAAGAAATTATTTGGTTTATTGCACTTCTGATTTTCAGCCAGTCAAGAAAGTTGGTTTCATCTAGGGCTAAGGACACATCACTGTGTTTGAAACTGATAAGTCTTCAATGATGGGATTGGAGAGTACTCAAAACACAGGTTCAAATTTAAATTAAAAGTCCAAATTAGACAATCACATGTAAAGTCCTGCTTTTTAAGGAAAGCATAGCATGCACTTTACCATTGCAACATGCCTTATATCAGACTCCAGTAGTTTTCCAGAATGTTCACCTTTCTGCATGAAAGCTGGATGGGGATATTGTTGTTCTGGATTAACCCCCCTGCATGTTTCAGTGCCTGCACCAAATGCAATTCACCAAACAGCCCTGTCTCCCCAGCTTCACTGAGACCTGAGGTGGTGAACCCATGCTATGACGAGAAGTGCTGAACAGATTTCTCGTCCAGTCAGTACCTGTAAATAGCACAGACTCACCTCACTACAGCTACCACACACTTCTTCAAGTCTCAACCTGGCTTGAATGCAGCTACCCCTGCTCTTTCTACATCTCTGCTACCCGATGCTCCAAGACCTGACCGAGGGGCAGGCAGAGCCAGGTCAGGTACCTGCGTCTGCCATGTGAATACTCATAAATCTTCACATTGCCAATAAGATTGAATCCAATAAACAAATCTGACTACAAAATACTGAAAAGTTGACTCCTAAAGTTGCCTAAGCTGATGCCTGATCCCTATTATTGTCATGGAATGTTTTAACATAACTTGAGTGATAGTTGTCAAACACAGAAGTGGAACAGACGTAGGGAGAGTCCCCAGGTATTTCTGTATTTATTAACAGTGCCCATAAAACAGAGCAATGGTAACGAAAACATTACGTGTTAATGGCACTTTGGGGAAGTCTAGCAGTGTTTATTACTACTATTATTATATATGTATCCCCAATATCCATTTTTTAAAGTAGATAATAGTATCAATTTAGGAAAGCAGTGATTTAAGATAAAAGGAAAAGTGCTGTTTAATGGTTTTACATTAAGCACTAGCAGAGCTATCCACCTATCAGATAAGAGGAAAGGAGGGAGAAGAGTATAAAATACTTTGTTTGAAGTGATATGACCTGGCACAAATAGCCTCAGTGACATTTTAAGATCAAACAGTCCAAGCATCAGGTACATACTTCAAATCACAAGGGGAAGTTTTGAGAAGTTGAGCCTGATCTGTCTAGGACCTAGTGCCAGTGCTCAGAGTGACAAAAACTTTTATTTAATTCTGACTTTCTGAAGTTTATCCTGCATAATTTTAAAAGTATCACCAGGTTGCATTTACTTATTTATTTGAATTCTAACGCTATCTAGTGACAGTATCCTAACAAAATATTTATTTAAAAAATCAAAAACGCATTTACAAATTTACATTTTCAGGCTACTGACTGTTTGCCTGAAGGATTAGAAAGGAATTACTACTAAGGTAAAAGCAAATATTTTTTAGCTTGATGAAGAAATACATGTTCAGATGTTTAAAAAAAAAGAAAAACCTAGCCAAAGATGGCATTTAAATATGATAATTCATAAAAGTAATGTTAAAATTATGAACAAACATTAAAGAAAGAGGAAGTGCTGAGAGAGGTAGGGAAGTCAGAGAATTTTTCAAATGCTCTGTACAGTCAAATATACATTAAATCTGATAATGCAAGATATTGAGAATAAAACTCTGAGAAGTCAGCAGGAAAACAAAGTGCTGATGTGCCCAGAGTACAGGAGATGCATGGGGGAGGGATTAAAAGCCTGTCTGAAGTGGTGTTTGGAAGGTTGGGGGGAAACACTGTTCTGAAGCAAATGGGCAGGTGGGCAGCAATTGCATAAAAAAATAACTGCAGGGAAAAGTAATGTCACCTACGGAAATCATTGGGAAAGAGGGTTAGAGTTTCTTCTATTGCAAAGCTTTTCATTCATAGGAAGCAAATAAAGGACATTTGTGCAGTAAAAAGCAGTCTGTCAGAGCCTGCCCCTCATGCTACAAACATCACTTCTGTCAGAGAGGAAACATGTTCTCAGCCAGCACCAGTCTCTGGGAGCCAACACACTGCTGGAGATGGACACAGCACACGGAACCCTGGCAGGACTGGTGTGGGAAATGGGGCTGGGGCACCACAGCCAGGCTGTGGAGAAAAGCCATCCCTGCTCATTCAGAGCTCTCTGTATAAAACCAGATATCTCTGGATTCATACCATTGAATTTCTGCCTTATGTTCATTATCATAGAAATTTATCTCAGAAGCACTGCCTTCTGCCTGGAAAATAAACGTTTCTACTTTGCTTCATTGCCTAATAGCTGGAGGAGTCCATTACCTTGGGAAAACATTTTTTCCATTTCCACTGACTCTTAAATATTTTATGATCATTTTTCTTTCTAGCTTTCACCGTAAATAAAGCAAATACATGACAGACACAAGATGTTAAATAGTCACCAATGTATGTAATTTAGTGTATATATTGATTCTCACCTATTTTTATCCTGACTTTCTATAAATTGTACTACAGATTATACTGCTTCCTTTAATTATTTTCGTTTACTTTAGACTGTCAGTGCTTAGTTTGACTACCTTTCAGTCTGTATTCTATAAATACTTCATAGTGGGCTTCAGGAGGTACAGTGTTTAAATTAAGTGGCTCTGAGGCTTGAATCCTAGTGTTTGAAAGGCATTTAATTATTACTTCTCCTCCATGAGGATTGTTGCAGTGATATTTCCATGTAGTACCTTTGCCACTAACTCACTTTGAGTTATTTTGGAATCAAACATTATTTTTATCAGTCTGAAAAAGATGGTAAAAGACTTTTTTTAATCATCAAATGTAATACATTCTGCAAATACAGCCAAAATAATAATAAATACTGATAGTATTATTAATTAATACAAATAATAATCCAGCTATATTTGTGGAAAGCAGAGACCAGAGTGAGACTCTAAGGCACCTCAGGGATGAACTGATAGGATATATCCCTGAAAACTCATTTCTACAGCACTGTTTTGCTTTGCCTTCTCTCTTTTTTCATTAATTATAGTGAAAGAACGACATTAAGATTTCCTGGTTTCCCTTGCATGTATCAGCTGCATAGAAATGACCAGGTATGTACAGGGAAACTGAACCAAGACCTACCTAACACAAGAGGAGACTTTCTGTATTGAACCACTTCAGACTGGGCTGCAGGTCATAGGCAGAGGCTTTGCTGTGTGTGCAAAGCACAATACCCATGCTTGGTGCCGTGCAGTAAAGGGATGATGTTTACAATAGTCGCAAATGTTGTGCATTCAATTAAATTGAACCCAAATGCTGTAACATTGTGGGGAAATTATGTCTAGGGTTATTATGGTCTGTAATATCCTGTAAAATCTAGCTTTGTTTTTTGAGTCTCAAAGTGTGAAAACACTTTGAAGAGCTGTAGATTCAGAGATTTCGTGAATTCTATCATTTACAGATATACAAAATGGGTAATGCCCCATTCCCAAGGAAGGGACCACAGTGGGTCATCTGGTCCAAGCTCTCTGCTCAAGTAGGGTCATTCCCACAGCACATGGCACAGGATTGTGTCCAGATGGTTCTGGAATATCTCCAGTGAGGGAGACTCCACAGCTTCTCTGGGTAGTCTGTTCCAGTGCTCAGTCACCTGCACAGTAAAGAATTTCTTCCTCATACTCAGGTGGAACTTTCTGTGCATTGGTTTCTGCCCATTACTTCTTGTCCTATTGATCGGCACCACAGAGAAGGGGCTGGATGCATCGTCTCAACACCCTCCCTTCAGACTCTTGACAGAGATTGAAGAGGTCCCCTCTCAGTCGTCTCTTCTTGAGGCTCAACAGGCCCAACACCCTCAGTCTTTCCACATAAGAGAGATGCTCCAGTCCCTTAATGCTTTTCACTTCTTGAAAAAAACTTAGGCCCCTTTAAACATTATATTTTTAATATCAAAACCAAAAAATAATTAAGTGTTCCTAGAAAATTTCATTCTTTTCCATAAAATCTCTCTCTCCATTTTGCTCAAACACACATTAATATTGAACAAAATGTTTCAGGAACTCTTCCAACCTTTGTGAAACAGATTTACTATGTGTAGGATATATATGACAGCAATTTTCAAAGGTCAGGATATGAAATATTATATTATTACAACATATTAACTGTACCCACTGACTACCACTGCCTGTACAACACTGACTAGGCTTCACAGCACTAATATTTTTTCTTTAAAAAAGAAAAGTACAGGTCTTGAGAACACAGTCTTTTACCAAACTCTAAAAGTCTTGCAACTTTTAGAAATTTAGTCTGTTTCCAAGGAGTAGTTACAAAAGAGGTGAGATTTAAGGCCGGCTGCAGAACTGGGCAAATGAGTTTTTGTGTAGACTAAATGAACTATGGGGGAACTGGAACTAGGGAACTTTGAATCAAATCAACTAATAAATTCAGCCAGAAATGGGGACTGGCAAGGGAGAATAAAAAGGTCATAATACTTCCGTTTCATATTTCTTTTTTTAATGAAATTCCTTATTTGAAGGCACTGACTACTTTTTTATGATACATTTTAAACAAAACATTTGAATCATTTTTTAAAACAACACTTTTAATTACAATTTATTTTAATAAGATAATCAAAAAGTCTTAGTCCAAAATCTTAAAACAGCATTTGATATTTAAAAAAAAAAAAAAAAGAAGGATCCAAAATGTGCTTCCCAAAAGCCTTAACATATATATATGTGTGTCCCATTCATTTAACTTCTGCTCTCACCAGAAATGTTTGCTCTTCAGACGACTTTCTCATAGTGAAGCATAGGGCATATAATCTGCTGAGTTGTAGCTTGCACTGCAATTGCATTTTCTTCTTAGAACATTTTCTGAAATTTGCTTTATACATGTAAATTTTACCTAAATCCCAGGGCCTGTTGTCTCCTATTGGCCAATGCTAGACCTTCGTAGACACCTTGTTAATTGAAAGCACTACTGCTCAAAAAATTACCTTGAGGTTAAGCTGTTTGAAGGTAGTCCTAGATTTATCACAATCCCTTAAACTGAAATTTAAAAAGTACATATCTAACACAATACTTGACATACATTTTTTTCTTGTCTGTCCATATGGTTTGGTTTTTTTCATGAAATGAATAGGAATATTTACAGGATTTATTCAGTCTGATTATTTAACCATCATACTGGGGAATTGTATATAAAGAGAACACTTCCTTCTTAAGTCATTCAAAGAGGCATGACAGTGATTCTATCATAAAAAGGAATACAACATATCCCAAATATATATTCAACTAATAATACAGAATGTTTGGTTTTTGCAAGCCTGGACAGACAGTAACTCTATAATATTAGAATTTAATTTTATTTCTACCAAAAAGTGGCAATTTGCTTTATGATCTACCACCTTTGCATGCCGGCTAAGGCATGATAAATAGTAAACTGAAGCCCCAGTTTCAGCACTTCTGTTCTGCATGACCCAGTAGCAACATGACATGAAGTCCCATATAATCTCTCATAAAATGTCTCTTATAGCAGCCTTCCAATACCAAAAGGAGACCTACAAGAGAGTTGAAGAAGGATTTTTTACAAAGGGGTGTTGTGATAAGACAAGGGGTAATGATTTTAAGCTTGAGGAGGGTAGATTTAGATTAGAGCATGGTGATGCACCATGACAGGTTGCCTGGAGAAGTTGTGAATGCCCCATTCCTCGAGTTGTTCAAGGCCAGGCTGGATGGAGCTTTGAGCAACCTGGTCTAGGGGAAAGTGTCTCTGCCCATGGCAGGGGGATTGGAACAAGAAGACCTTTAAGGTCCCAACCCAAACTGTTCTATGATTCCATGACTTTATTAGCACAGGCTGCCATGATTCATGTTTTAGTTGTTGTACTGTCTTCAGCCAATGTATATCAAAGGCTCACACAATACAGCAAACAAACTCTGTTTTGCTAAAGCAGAGAAAACTTTATTGTACCTGTGCAATGTTGGTAAGATCTGAGAAAAGAGATTCTTTTTGTGGTTGACTTTCTACACTGGAAACATTTCCACGCTGAAGTTCAGGGTGAGGCAGAAGCATTTGCCACAACCTCACTGAAACTTTAGTCAAGGAAATATACTCAAAGTCCTGTAATTTCCTTTAAAATATTTATTTCAGTGTATACCTTTTGTTCTTATTTGTAGAAATTAGTAGTCACTAATTCCTACAGTCAATCACTTCAGATATCCAAAAGCAACATAATCCTTAATATTTCCTTCATCCCATGCCCAGTAATCACCACAAAGACCAACCCTTCATTCCTGCTTTCCATCCCTTCTTTCACGTCCTCAAAAGGAGTAAAGGAGGGAGATGCTTTCCAGCACACCCCAAGGGAGAAAATTATCCCAGAATGAGGCCAGGAGCAATTTCTAAGGTTGAGGGCATGTAAAAATCCATTTTCCTCCAGCCCCAGATTTCACAGATGTATATCTGCAATTTCAAGTCTTCCACAATGGGCACTGATATACAGTGTTCTGAGTTGAGTAAAGCAAAACCCACCTATTTCTTCATGCCACATGTTCCTTTACGAGGCATGTTTGTTTAGATTGGCGAGGTCATCTGAATAATTAAGTTTCTGTGATATTTCTATTCCTGACCAGGCTAAGAAACATGTAAACTCTAAAGGAAGAGCTATCATAACCTTACTTTCTTGCATTATTTGTTTGTACCCTAATGCTCTTTGTTGTTTTTGTATCTTCAGCTTAATGCAAAAAGTACTTTTCAAATAGTATTCATGCAAGCAAAATCCCTCCGGCTCATCCAGGTTTGTCTTTGTCCTCTTAACTTGAACTGCTCCATCTTTGCTACATTCCCTCAGAACACTTATGACAAACTATTGTTATAGATAGAAAAAATTACCTACAGATAGCAAGCTGGAGCAAGCTTAGATTATTGGATTTGTCATGCTGGAACTTAGTCCCGCTGTACTTCATCTACCCTCTCATCAAGATATCTCTGCAGAAACCAGCATCAACACTGTCAGTGCCTACAAAAATTCTCCAAAGCATATCTGATAAATGTTTATTCTCACAGAATGTTTGAGATGCAGACCTGTGAATGACTCTAACCAGAATTGTGTGAAAATCAAGAATATCATCAACTAACTTTCCTTTCATCTCATGCTGGTTTGCTCTCCTAAGTCTCATAGCTAGAATCTGCTTAGATAGATACAGTTGTTAAGGATATGCAGAAAATGCCTAAACATTGTATGGCATCACAATCTGTATCAATTCTCTTGAAATATTTCAAAAAGAATAGAAGCTTTGCTTTATCTCAGCACTAGAGGTGGGCTTCAGCTTTCAAAATCCTGTTTGAGTGTCTATGTCATAATTCAAGATCCAGAGAACATTTTTTCTCCTTTTATCCACTGATTTCCAGTTGATAACCACTGCAATCTAGCTTCTAGGAATCCCATCTATAAGAGTGAAATGACTACAATGAAATTACGAAGTGTTTTTCCACCTACATAGCCCAGATGACAAACCTCAAATAAGTGAAGCAAAGCACATGTTCAACACTGACATTGTTTATCTTCTGTGACTGTCTTTCACAGTAAATATAGGATTCAAACATTCAGTTTAAATCCAGGCAGAGAGAGACATACTCATTACTACAAAGAAAAAATAATACCTACACCTTGATACACCTAATATTTTTACAAAGACGTTCTAAATTAAAATATATTTATTTCTAAGCTACATTTTATCCACTTAACATATAATGATTTATCATAAACATTTATAATAAATCTTACACAGCTGAAGATAACTTGCAAACAAAAGCATACCAGCCTCTCTCTCTCTGAGACATAAAAATAAATCACCACCGTATGTTGGTCTGAGTTAACACACAAGCGCTTCCATCATTCCTCACTGCCTAGTGCATCATGCTCAACAGGGTCTTTTCCCTACCTCTGCTGCCTTCCAGTGGCTCTACTGCCTTTCAGCTGTCACCTACTCTTTTAGCATTTATTCTTTCTTCTAGGATCTTTGGTACTCCTTTACCTTTATTAGTAAGTCTTGCTTTACTCTGATTTGCTTGATTTACTTTATAATGAACATTGAGAGTGTAGGTTAAAAGCTTCTTCTCAGCTTCCCCTCTCATTTCTTCTTGATTTGAGCTGTTTCTTTACAGAGGAAAAGGAAAGGACCTCAGTTTCTGGAATATTTCCAAATGGAGTAACATTGCAAAAGTCCAGATATCTCAAATTCTTGATCTGCTAGTTCTCACTGTTAATTTCTTTGCCATTCTCTGGCTACAAAAAGCCTCTTCTTTGCCCATCTCTCCAAGTATGGTATCATTTCTTATATGATTCAATGGAAACATCAGTGTGTCATTTATCAAAATGTGTAGCATAGCTGGGAACTTCTTTCGATGCTTTCTTCCCCACTTCTGTTTCCTGCATTCACTTGGAAATATCCACCATCCTAACAAGAAAACCCATCTCTAGATTTGTCTCTTCCTGATACTTGAGTGAATGGCTGCGAATGGTGTGTGATAGCTGATACCTGCATGAATGGTTCTTTCAGATTACAGGTAAGATAAACTTCTTCGAGAACAAGAACAAAATTTTTCACTAACAGAAGTATATGAACATCATCACTCTCCTGATGAAACTCAGAAAGGATTCATTATGCAGACAATACAAGCTATTATAGCAGAAAAACAAAATTAGCTCTTATATCATTCAACAGAGCTTGTGCCAAAACAAGAAGTAAATCACTGTAGTTGTGTATAATGCATGAGGTACACAACATTGTTGAAAATAGATTTTTTTTTAATGATAAAAGGGAATTGGCAAAGAAGTAATACACAATTTTAAATTCTTAGCCTAATAACATTGCTAAATTTAACTGCTATTAGAAGAACCTTGTTTTCCTCTAAGGCATTATGTAAAGAATCATTCTAGCTCAAATATGCATGGGAAATGTTTAAGGGCCATTACAGAACAAACAATGAATATGAAAGCAACAGCACTAAAGTAGCAAATATCTCGAGCTGAGATGCCAGGACTTGGCTCTTTAGCTATCAAGCAGACATTAACAGATGACAGATAAGTTATTATTCAACAAAGTTGGATGCAAAAAGCTTAAATGCATCCAAACAATAATGTAAAATACAATCTAATTTTTGATAAATGGGAAAAACTACACATAACATAAAAACATAATTTCTGTGTAATATACTTAATTATAAAATACTAACATTTCAGCATGCAGGGTTTTAGCAGCAGTTTGTAATCCAATTTATGAAACTGAGTCCCACACATTTATATATAATTGTGTCTGTGCAAAAGATGTCAGTATGTGCTGAGAACAGGCTTTGGCATGCAGTGGCTCAGAGCTTGGGAAACAGCACAAAGGCCACCATACCCTATGTCTTGCCTAGATACTTTTCTGCTCAGAATCAGAACTGTCCTGTCTAATACTAAGGGCCAGAACCTCTTATCACCTTACAAGAGGTGACCTCTGCAGGAAGGCAGAAAGGTCTGTAGAGGCACACCCTTTTCCTCTCCTCACCTCCGGAAAGCCCTGCTCACGGCTGAAATGGTCGTGAAGGACAATATACAGGATTCCAAGAGTAGTGCCTGCCAGACATACCAGCACATGGGAAAAATGGAGTACTTTGCAATAGATGGGAATTTTAATACATCTAACTGAAATATATGCAAATGCAGAGAAACAGGAAATGTTAAATGTAAGTAGCATGAGAGTTGAGTGTGACTCACTGATGAAATATATTACATCACTCTAGCAGAACTAGAGAGACATGAACATTCAACTAAAAGCAATGGAGAGATGCAACCAGAAAGATATTCAGTAGTGTTGTTGAAGATATAAGCAGATCCTGTGTTCACTGAAAACAAAGAAGCAAACGAAAAGCAAAAATATTTTCAAGCAAATTTTACAAGCAAGTGCATCTATTCCATAAGGATAGGAATCGGAATAAACCAGTGCACGTAACCAAATCCAGCAACAAAATCTTGGTCATTGTGACAGCACAGACTAAAATGTAAATGCCTTTTCTGTAAGTATTTCCTGCATGTATATTAAGTGAGGTAATAAGCAAGAGAAAAAGAATACAAAACATAGTCCAACTCCATAGTCAAGGCAGTCTCTAATAAAGGATCTCATTTGTACTATTCTGCATGATAAATTCAGAGAACTATCCAAAGTAGACAGATTTTAGGGTAATTTGTAAATCAATTACTTTCTTGTTAACACTGTTATGAAGAACACTTTGGACATTACACAAACATTTGCTCAAAACAACTAATTTGGGTTTAAAAGCAGAGAAGTGTCTGCAGGCAAACAAAAATGCAGGCCATATGTACAACAATTGAACAAAATGAATAACTATATTGAGTTAATCTACAATCAATTAATAATCATTTAATTTGAAATAAAACTATAGTTTAAAATACCCCATGAGACACGTAGGTGCTAGAATTTTTGCTCTATGTTCTGTGTCCTAACTGGCAGGAACAATTTGGTCATAAGAATTGCATTTTAGTAATTATATTTAGTAATAGACATTTAATTACAAACAAGGAGGTAATGTAAAAGACATAATGACAAGTAAGAACAGAAATCCTGGCACCACAGTCTGAAAAAGAACAAGTAGAAAACATAAAGTATTAAGAATAGTAGCCACAACACTTAATTTCAAAATATTTGATGGAGTGAGAACAAAACTGAGTAATGGCACGAACATTTTTTGTGATCAAACAGCACAAATATTTTTGCAGACAGAAGGACAGAAAAATGTTTAGACTGAGTTGAGTTAAATACAATATTCTTAGGCTATAAAAACATCTGATTTATGTTTTTTATCATAACACGGGTTCTGTGTGTAAATGCAGACTGATTTGTAATGGCTGGAAAAGAACTCTGTATGCTAATTCATTAATTGCTTACCAAGTCTTAACTTGAAATTGTAGTTAACTATTTCAAAATCTTTCTAAGGAAAGGTCACTTTTGTTGTTTGACTTGGACATGCGTATTTTCTGTCATCCTTTGTTGCTCAGTGCTTTGCATATTTCATAGGAATATAAGATTGGAAGTCCTCCCTCCCATTTAGTCACTAAATGCATTCCCTGCTGGCAAAGACAACCACGTGAATAGTTTGCTACCATTCAGTTATTATTAGATACATTAGACAGCTTCCTTTTTCCTTTTCAATAATATTGTCCAGGGAAGCTCTGTAAGTCTCATTATGTTAGGTTCACTGCCAATGCTCATGAACAAAGGGGAAAGACATACAATAAAACCAAAACCATATGTGAACTTCTGGCACGACCTGAAGTCAATGGGTGCCATGCCATTTATTTGGGATTTCACTGTGCAATTATAGAAAGGGACTGTTCTCACTCTTTAGGGCTTTTCTCATTCAGCCATCAGAAACTTGAGAGCAAGGACAGGAATGTAAGTCTAGATTCACAAAAAGGTTAGGGCCCGGTGTCTTGGTTTTAAAAGACAGGTGTCTGTAAGGAAGGCAGGAACCTCCCTTGGAATGGAAAATGCAACCCCCTTCCCTTC
>VZTH01018285.1:258827-327647 GCA_013397815.1 Aleadryas rufinucha
TAAATGAGTACATTTCACAGAGAAGTTGATAACTACAGACAGCAACTTCTTCAGCTAATGTATCAAGAAATATATGTTCATCCTTTTACTAATTTTTAAACATAAATTTATATAGTGTTCTACAACCCCACAGAATTTGTATGTCACAAATTAAGAAGTGCTCTTCACCAGAAATGATAGATGGGAAGTATGATACAAAAAGTATTCTGTTATGGGGAGTTTAATTTTTGCAGCACCGTTATGATTTCAGTTAGCACCAACATTTTTAGCTGCATACTTGATGCAAGTTCTCCACCTAGTGGAATCAGTTTTAATGCTCCAAAAGATCATAGTTCCTTTCATGTCATCATTTTTATTTCTGATTCATTTAAGGAGTAATAGAAACGGTTCCTTACATAAGATTTTATAAATATTTAAGTTATATAATAATTTTTTTTCAAAATAAAACTTCATTTCACACTGTGACTGAAATATTTATAGTATCTTTGGAAAACATAAAGACCAAGAGAGCTATGAAAGTAAAACCAGTCACAACTACCAAACTGTATCTACAAAATTATTTGAACAAAACAACCTCAGATATTTTATTCATCTAGGTTTTGATAGCTGAGTGAAGTCCTATTTTTAGAAAATCCTATACCCTTCACAAATATTAACAACAACCACATTTAAAATAAAATTTTAGAGCAGGCAATATAACTGCTCATGCAGCACTGACAAAAGAAACCCATCCAGGTGCCAGAGTAAAAAGTAGCAATTGGAACAGCTCATCATAGGGTATAGGAAATTCCAAATCACTTGAGGTTCTTGTTTTGAGGCTGGATGAAACTGTAAAATACATATTCTGGTGTTAGCACATACATGTGCATGTATGTACATCATGCAAGAATTCTGTGGGAAAGGAGAAGGAACACTGCCATGCAGAAAGTCAGACCAGATGAACATAATCATCCAGCCTGCTTAAATGCATGGATCACAACAATACTCCTCCCTGTGCTTACAAACAACAGCCTCTTAGAAGGAAAAACAAAACAAAACAAAACAAAACAAAACAAGTGCTTATACAAAATACACAGTTCACATCTCAGACCTATTGAGAGCACCTCTGGCCTGCAGCTCCAGTACCTGTAATCACAACTGTAGCACACAGCACAGAGAATTTAAAGTCCCTTCAGGTAAGTTGGTCCTGAGCCACTTTGGGAGACAACAGTTAAAACAGAGGATATGAATTTCACCTCTCTTCTTGCTGGCGACAAGTGCACTTCCAAAGCAATTGGTATAATGCACTGTGCTCCTTGCATGATACATTACTTAATAATTGCACGGCTGCATTTCAAGTCACCTTCAGTTCACAGTAGTTTTTAGTTGTGACTTGACAGCCAGAGTGGGTTACAGTTATCCTGCACTTGAGATAATGAAGGTATAGATTATAGTTGAGAGCCCACATCAGACAAATGAGGTCACACGTCCTGACTCGATACAGATCACCATTACAAACTTGGTCTCATATAACATTACCATCAAAACGGTGCCTTGACTTGTTCAGTGCACTTACCAGAACTCAATTTGCCAGTACTGGAGATCACATTCCCTTTTGCTGATGAAGTTCCAGTTTAATTTTCTTCCCTGTACCAGATGACTCCCCCACAGCACCCAGCCTTGCAGATGCAGGTAGACTTACTTGGGTACCCTATCTCTGAGTCAGCACACTATCCCACGTGCACACTACGCTGCCTGCACAGCAGCAGCAGGGAGATGTCCCTGCTGCACACAGGGGAAACTGAGACAGTAGCAGCAGGCTAAGACTTAAACAGATTGCAAACAAGCAGCAGTGGAGGAAAGAGACTTAACTGAGATCTTTTCCTGTATGCCAATAACATACAGCCTTTAAAAGCAGTGCATTATACTTCCAAGCAGAAAGGTAGCACTTAATCCAGCACAAAAGATTTCTTCATGCTAGATTAGGCAACCTAAATGCAGCATCTTGCAGGGTAAAACACAAGGCAAGAAAAGACCAGACAGTTTCCTTGTGATCATGGGACATATATATATGCAGTACCATCTTTTACAGTGCCTAAGTTGCAACTGTGGCACAAACCTTAGCACAAGTTTTGTTGTATTTACTTTTCCTTACAAAAAAACTAAAATACAAAGTCACATAACTTATGGATTATAGAGCCATTATTATTTTATTTTTACATTACTGATGTCCCTAAGCTCCCATCAAATTTTGGGCAGCCAGAAGCACGGAACATTCACAGCAACTTTAGTACACTTATTACTCTGATTCTAGTTCATGATCCATCACCAAGAGCAAAATACATTTTCCTCATTTCTGGAGATCAGAGTGCAGGCCTTAATAGTCCAGCAGCTCTTAACTGGAAAGAAAAGGGTTAAATTACCCCAGAGCACTGTCTAGTCCTTCAGAAGAACCTCGACCGTTTGGAGAGAAGGGCAGAGAAGAACTGTTTGAAGTTCAACAAAGGCAAATGCAGAGTCCTGCACCTGGGGAAGAATAACCCCATGCACCAGCACAGGCTGGGGCTGACCTGTTGGAAAGCAGCTGTGCAGAGAAGGACCTGGGGGTCCTGGTGGACAACAAGCTGTCAATGAGCCAGCAGTGCCCTGGTGGCCAAGAAGGCCAATGGTGTTCTGGGGTGCCTTAGGAAGGACATTGCCAGCAGGTTGACAGAGGTGATCCTGCCCCTCTCCTCAGCCCTGGTGAGGCCACATCTGGAGTATTGTGTGCAGTTCTGGGCTCCTCAGGACAAGAGAGACATGGAGCTCCTGGAGCAGGTCCAGGAGAGGGCTACAAAGATTATTAAAGGCCAGGAGCATCTCTGTTATGAGGAAAGGCTGAGGGAGTTGGGCCTCTTCAGGCTCAAGAAAAGATGCCTGAAAGGGAACTGTCCCAGTATCTATAAGTATCTGAAAGGAGGGTGCCAAGAGGATGGATCCAGGCTCTCCTTGGTGGTGCCAAGCAATAGGACAAGAGGCAATGGCCAGAAACTGGTGCACAGGAAGTTCTATGGGAATATGAAGAAAAAATACTGTACTGTGCTGGTGACCAAGCATTGGAACAGACTGTCCAGAGAGGTTGACTCTCCAGAGTCTCCCTCCCTGGAGATATTCAAGTGTCTGAACACGATTCTCTGCCATGTGCTCTAGGACAACCCTGCTTGAACAGGAATGTTGGACCAGATGTGTTCCCCTCCAATCTGGCCCATTCTGTGAAATTTCAGAATCCACCAACAGCTCCCCATCTGGAGCCACAAGGAATAAAAGTATGCAGCAAAGGTTAGGAGCGGAGCTAACAGGCCCCCAGTGACTGCACTACGAAACGGCCTCACCTCCTCAGCAACCTTCACTGTACACATTTCACTTGGTTTTCAGTGTACAAGGGGTATATTTTGGGGCTGCCTGACAGCATGTTCAGCCAGTGTGTGTACCCTAAGACAATCTGCGGGCCTTTGGTGCATTCCAGTAGTCATTTGCATGGCTGAAGTCAAAGAATATAACAAAAACTGGTGTGCAAATACCCCAAGCACAATGACAAGGGAACATCAGACTTAGACATATGAATGTGGCTGAAACAGGAGGAAAAATTTATAATCCCTCTTCCCTGTTCTGCCTGGAAAAAATGTCTTCTGCTCTTCAGTTGTAGCTATGCTGGCCTTGTGCCAACATACAGCTTTCCAGTTTTTATTCTTCAGTGACAATAGTCTACTGATTTCATCTGCTACTCCTGCTTATACATTGCCTTTATTTCTCCCTGAGAATCAATAAATGTTACTGTCCTTCAGAGACAGGAAGATAGACTGGGTAATGATTTTCCCGGCTTGCCAGGTTCCTTCCACTGAGATTGTGACAACAAGGTTTCTGGTAATGAGCAAGGAAACATCTGCAATACTCTTCCATCCTGCTGTCTACAAAGGAGGGACTTCATGTGCTATATGCTTATATTCAATTGAGTCCTAAAGTTTTGTAGTCCAAAAAAAATGAGCCTGTTACCTGAATGAAAACTGACCTCATGTTCTTTGCTGGAATGCAAATAACCAGAAAGAGAAAAATATATTCTCAGACATTTGAAAAAATACCCTTAATTGAGGAACATGCCTTGATTTTTATACTTGTTCACACAAGGGCTGCTAAGAAATCTCATCATACTGAGCAGCTAGTCATTTACAAGGTTGTAGCTACAAAAAACTGCTTCAAGAGTAAGAACTAATATAATTGCATGGCTCTGGGTTGCTTGGGTTTTTTTTTTCAAATTCCCTTATGGAATTGTGTGATGTTTTCAATATACAGAAAGGCAAACCAAAGGAATCAAAATTATGTTTGGGGGCACAGAGCTCCTACCTTGCCAACTTTCATCTTGTTTACTACCTACTGCTTTGGTGCTAAGATTGTAACACATCTTAAATTATATTATTATGGGAAGAAACTTTCTTTACTAGTCATGACTTTTAAAAAAAACCCTGAAGTCTTCTGTGAAATTTGTGCAAAAAACTCCCTATGAATCAGAAAATGCAATTGGGGAANAAGGCTGAGGGAGTTGGGCCTCTTCAGGCTCAAGAAAAGATGCCTGAAAGGGAACTGTCCCAGTATCTATAAGTATCTGAAAGGAGGGTGCCAAGAGGATGGATCCAGGCTCTCCTTGGTGGTGCCAAGCAATAGGACAAGAGGCAATGGCCAGAAACTGGTGCACAGGAAGTTCTATGGGAATATGAAGAAAAAATACTGTACTGTGCTGGTGACCAAGCATTGGAACAGACTGTCCAGAGAGGTTGACTCTCCAGAGTCTCCCTCCCTGGAGATATTCAAGTGTCTGAACACGATTCTCTGCCATGTGCTCTAGGACAACCCTGCTTGAACAGGAATGTTGGACCAGATGTGTTCCCCTCCAATCTGGCCCATTCTGTGAAATTTCAGAATCCACCAACAGCTCCCCATCTGGAGCCACAAGGAATAAAAGTATGCAGCAAAGGTTAGGAGCGGAGCTAACAGGCCCCCAGTGACTGCACTACGAAACGGCCTCACCTCCTCAGCAACCTTCACTGTACACATTTCACTTGGTTTTCAGTGTACAAGGGGTATATTTTGGGGCTGCCTGACAGCATGTTCAGCCAGTGTGTGTACCCTAAGACAATCTGCGGGCCTTTGGTGCATTCCAGTAGTCATTTGCATGGCTGAAGTCAAAGAATATAACAAAAACTGGTGTGCAAATACCCCAAGCACAATGACAAGGGAACATCAGACTTAGACATATGAATGTGGCTGAAACAGGAGGAAAAATTTATAATCCCTCTTCCCTGTTCTGCCTGGAAAAAATGTCTTCTGCTCTTCAGTTGTAGCTATGCTGGCCTTGTGCCAACATACAGCTTTCCAGTTTTTATTCTTCAGTGACAATAGTCTACTGATTTCATCTGCTACTCCTGCTTATACATTGCCTTTATTTCTCCCTGAGAATCAATAAATGTTACTGTCCTTCAGAGACAGGAAGATAGACTGGGTAATGATTTTCCCGGCTTGCCAGGTTCCTTCCACTGAGATTGTGACAACAAGGTTTCTGGTAATGAGCAAGGAAACATCTGCAATACTCTTCCATCCTGCTGTCTACAAAGGAGGGACTTCATGTGCTATATGCTTATATTCAATTGAGTCCTAAAGTTTTGTAGTCCAAAAAAAATGAGCCTGTTACCTGAATGAAAACTGACCTCATGTTCTTTGCTGGAATGCAAATAACCAGAAAGAGAAAAATATATTCTCAGACATTTGAAAAAATACCCTTAATTGAGGAACATGCCTTGATTTTTATACTTGTTCACACAAGGGCTGCTAAGAAATCTCATCATACTGAGCAGCTAGTCATTTACAAGGTTGTAGCTACAAAAAACTGCTTCAAGAGTAAGAACTAATATAATTGCATGGCTCTGGGTTGCTTGGGTTTTTTTTTTCAAATTCCCTTATGGAATTGTGTGATGTTTTCAATATACAGAAAGGCAAACCAAAGGAATCAAAATTATGTTTGGGGGCACAGAGCTCCTACCTTGCCAACTTTCATCTTGTTTACTACCTACTGCTTTGGTGCTAAGATTGTAACACATCTTAAATTATATTATTATGGGAAGAAACTTTCTTTACTAGTCATGACTTTTAAAAAAAACCCTGAAGTCTTCTGTGAAATTTGTGCAAAAAACTCCCTATGAATCAGAAAATGCAATTGGGGAAAATGGAAGTTTCTAGAAATGATTAATACATGGAAATATTTCTAGCAAGGGAAACATTTAAGCATTGTTAGTCAGACTTGCAAATGCTGCACCGGCATATGCAAGCTTGCTATATATTTTCCTTTGGAATAAGGTTACAATTATCTATAATTCACACTATTATCTGTGTTGGTGCCCTCTTGTATTTGGTCGGGTTTTCTTAGTTTGGGTTTTTTTATTCAGCTAGATTAAATTAAGCTGCCATCTGGTTTTGACTTTGGGCTACTTGGTACTTTCTTAATAACATGACAGATTCTCCTTTCTTAAACACAGCTCATGAGGCAATCCCTTAAAAAATAAAGTGCTATTACAAGAACACAGAACACAGCTCACTGTTAGAAAACATATATTCATATATCTACAGCTGAAGGCAATTTTCTGCAGATTGCCACTGTGCAGCTACGGGAAGAGAGGGAACATTTCTTCATTATATTATCATTATAATTAGGGTCATACTAGACACAGAAAAAGTATCCCTTGGGATTGGACAGTGATTCCAAATTTTTTTTTTCTTCCTAAAATGATAAATGTGAAACATTTTAAGTAGCTGTTGTTCCTTTTTTATCTAGGGTACATGGACAAAATCCGTCACATTGTTCTTTTATGAATTGACCATTTACTTCAGAAATTCTAAAATGCCTTTCACAGACAGACCTTGTTTGTTGGCAAGGCTTATATTCAGAGTTATGATTGTGGATATTGTTGGAGACATGCAGCCTATTTATGTGTATACGATTTGGTCCTTTCCTCTCATCAGTTGCACAGTCCCTAATTGAAGATTTACAGGAGAAGTTTTAGAAAAATTAAACTTTCAGCTTTTATTGGATAGTACCACAGATTCATTATGTGCTTATTACCTGCTAAAATAAAGCCCAAGACACAAAGACGTTGATTTCACGCTGCCCAAATTAAAAATCGTGGCTCTGTATGTAGTTTACAGAGCATGACAGGTCAAACTGCTATCTGAAGGAGCTCTCTGATCTGCTTTCTGAAGATGTCTGTTTGACTAGAGAGGGAAGTTAGGAGGGCTGATGACTAAACCTACATAAGAAAAAGCTCCAAGTTTTGGGGAAGATTTTGATGTAAATTAGGATAGCCTCAAGGAAGTAACTGTGCTAAAATCTGAGTTTGTTATTGGGGCAACACCAGCTACACATTTTTATATGCAAGGCAGAGATTATCTTTCTTATGAAAACAGCAATGGAAGACTTAGTTGGGCAAGGGGGTGGTTGCTATTGTCATGATGTTAAGATTGTGATATGCAGATTTTTGGAAAGTTCTTTCCATTCACAATTGCAGTCTTACAGTTAAGCAAAATGGATTGCCATCCTGCCCTTTGAATTGGCCCTTCAAATCCTTGTGTTTTCCTGCCTCCCTAAGATAGGAAGGGATTAAGGGTGACTGACAGCAAAAAAAAATTATGCAGCCACATATATGTTAATCTTGCCATCTTTTCTGCCGGATTTGGAAGGAGAGGGATATTTATAACTGTTCCTTTGTCTTGTTTTTGGACTAGCCACTGATTTCCCAGCACCCTAGAAAACATTTCTAAAGGTCTGGGACAGAAAAATAATTCTTTCAAGACAACTAATCTCTCCATTCATGTCATTCATATGAAAGCAATTCTACACCCTTAATATTGGCTAGAATATTTGGTCTTGAGTCGCAGGCCAGGACAAGACTGAGAGGCTCTGATAAACATTTCCTTTATCACAGTCTTAACTGATCCAATTTAATGTAACATTTGAAATTAAATCAGTGTACTTTTGCATGTTGGCAAACTTGAGACAGCAGCCTGTTTCTGGTCAGAGGCTGAAAAGGGGGTTTTTTTTACCTCAAACACAACAAAGGTCTTATCTGAAAGCCTTCTTAATTGAGAGAGACTCAGAATCTTGGCTTGTATAATCTGACTAAATAACTGTTATTAATCCAAAGATGTCAACCTTGTTTATAGAAGCTGAGATACAGGGGGGTTTAAATAATAAGTTAAAGCCTCTTCATGTCTCAAAAAAATACTCCAAATCCCCTCTAACATTTGTTCTACGTCATGGATGTTCATCATTGCTAGATCCCACATTTTCAGAGTTTAGCCTCAGAATGCTGTTACCCCTGAATCTGAAACAGACCTTTATCTTTGCCAGTTCAACCCCACACCAGGTGCCAAACAGGAAGAGTAATCTGCCACGTGTAGCTAACCATCATCATTTGTTATTACTACTTTTTGACATGGCTATATTGGATACCATGACAGCATATTCTGCAGAAGAATGACAGGACTTAGAGGGAGCACCAATGAATGCACTTTGTTCACTTACAAATCAGTATGATCACTTCAATTTTTCACTTTATTAATATTTTAAATATATAAAGACTCTTTTGTCCTAATGGATTCCAAAGCGAACCATTAAAAAAGGAATAGGAGTGATTTAGATATTACTCCCCATATTTGGATTATATGTTTCTTGTTTCTGTGTTAAATTACTGTAGCAATTCAGCCTACAGATGACCAAGTCTCTGATTTCTCAGTTGAGAAACACTCTTTTCTTTGAGCAACAGACTTGTAATTGTAGCACAGAATTTGTCAAAAGATCCATTCTATCCTCTGATGAATTAAACTCATAAAAGATGCAAGAACACATTTGTGCTACTGATAGTGACAGCACTAGCTCTGCAGATGTCACTGTTGCTGTCACTTTGCCCCACATAACTCCGTCAGTCTTGGGTATCTTTCCAGAAACTAGCACAAAGCCTGATTCAGTCCTTCCCTTTTAAACATGGCCTTTATAGTATATGGAATTACAGAAAGCAGGAAAAGGAGGATGCCATTTGGAGAAAGATTTCTAATTAATGTATATTTTCAATGTCTGAACGACAGTTGCAGCAAACTACTGGTCCTTAATTTGGCCTTTTGGGGTCAAGTACCTCTAGGTCCCTGGCCAGTAGGATCAGTGTGAAGTGCTGACCAGTGTAGAGCAAGCATTTTTCAAACACCAATATGCAATTATATTTTAAAGGTTCCATGTTGTAAGAGGCTAGTAGGATAGACACAGGTCTTCACAACATCCCTTTGGACAAGTTGTCCACCTGTGGGATGCAAGGTTCACAGGGTGGAGAATTGGCAGAAAGGCACAGCTCAAAGTGTTGTAGTGAATGGGGCTACATCTGGCTGGGGACTGCTCACCAGTGGTGTTCCTCAGGGCTCAATTTTAGGGCCAGGTCTGTTCAACACATTTACCAATGGCCTGGAGGCAGGCATTGAATGCAGCATTAGCAAGTTTGCTGATGATACCAATCTGAGAAGTGCTGCTGACTCTCTTGAGGAACAAGAGGCCTTGCAGATGGATCCAGATAGATTAGAGCATTGGGCAGTGATCAATGGGATGAAATTTAACAAGTTGAAATGCTGGATTCTGCACCTAAAACAGAGTAACACTGGGCAAAAGTATAAACTGGGAGAGGAATGGCTGGAAATAGCCCCTCAGAAAGGGGTCTAGGGGTGCAGGTTGACAGGATGCTCACCAGGAGCCAGCAGTATGTGTGCCCCCGCAGCCAAGCCATTCTGGGATGCATCAAACACAGCATCACCGTTTGATCCAAAGAGGTGATTATCCTGCTGTGTTCAGTGTTGATATGGCTTCAGCTTGAGTGCTGTGAGCAGTTCTGAGCCCCATAGCTTAAGAAGGTTGTGGAAGGTCCTTGGATGCATCCAGAGGAGGGCAGCAAAGCTGGTGAGAGGGCTGGAAAGCACTTCCTGTGAGGAGCAGCTGAGGACTTTGAGCTTGTCTAGTCTGGAGAGAAGCAGGCTGAGGGGTGACCTCATTATTCTCTCCAGCTTCTGGAGGAGGGAAAGTAGAGAGGGATCCTGTCACTGGATCTCCTCCGGTTTTGGTATCCAGTGACAGGACATGTGGGAATGGTTCAAAGCTGCGCTGGGAGAGGTTTACACTGAACATCAGGAAACATTTCTGTATTGAGAGGGTGGTCAAGCCCCAAAAGAGGCTTCCTAGAAAGGTGGTTGACGCCCCCAGCCTGTCAGTGTGTAAGAGGTGTTTGGACAATGCCCTTAACAGCATGCTTTAAGTTTTGGTCAGCCCTGAATTGTTCAAGCATTTGGACTAGATGGTCATTGTAGGTCTCTTCCAACTGAAATAGTCCACTCTACTCTTGTCTGTTCTAAGGGGAAACAAAATTATATTTACAAATATTCTATTTCATTCAGGATTTGAACTGAACGAAAGAGATAAAGGGGACCAATTAATCATGGTTTATTTGTTTTTTGGAAATGTGACAGGAAAGACAGGTACCCATGCAAGCAACGGTATGAGGGTTTTTACACAGCTCAAGTTAATAAACCTCTATTTTTAAAGTTGATACTTGTAACATTTAACAGGCCTGACAGGAGAAGCTGAACTATTAAGAGTCTCATTTACCTGATGGAGATTGCTCCAGAAGAAGCTACTACAGAAGACTTAGTTACTCACAAGCATAATCTAATGAATACTTGAAAGATTTTTGCATAGGGATAGGAGAACTCTTACATTAGCTAAAGAAAGAATATTTAGAGAAGTCTGAGTATTATTGGAGAGGAAATGGTATAGAATTACAGCAAAACTCCATTTTCACAGGGTCAAATATTAAATTACTTAAAGAGCTAGAAAATGGAATTAACTACAATATGAGTAAAAAAGAGAAGGTAGAATTCAGAAACAGTATAAAGAAAAATTAAAATTGACATACTGTTCCAAGAAAGCCTGTCAGCAACCAAAAGCAGATCAAATAAAATAAACCAGTATAAAATTAGCTCCCTGTAAACAGACAGATAAGTCAGTTTAAATCAGTTTGGTTTATCATAATAAAGGTTGGAGTTGACCAGGGTATCCTGGATAACTGAAAAAAGTGAGTGTTAATTCTGTGAAAGGTAGATTTGGGACCAGTGATGAGATACAGGGTTACAGAGTAGTATAATCCCAAACACCATGCAGAAGAATAACATGTGAACAGACACAAAGCAGAAAACACTGACACATAAAATACTGTGAATAAATTAGGATTATTAATTTAGTTGGAAATATGAGGGTGAAATATGAGGGTTGGTGGGATACTGGAGCCCATGGGAAGATGATTTTATACGGATATGCCAAGAAAGTTTGGAGAGTAAAGAAACAGTGTGTCAGACTGTCAGTGGACATAAATATATCAGAAAAGTATAAAGGGACATCTTATTTTAGTTAAGCACCATGGCTACTGAGTTAGTAATTAATTGTTTCCAACTGGGCTTGGCACTAGATCAATAGCTACAATGTTCCTGAAATTATAAACACAGTACAGTAAAGAACAGCAAGTACTATGACTGTAGTTCCCTAGTGTGGTATCAAAATTGAGTTTGCTAAGAGTGTGGAATGTGTTCTTCATCAGTCCAGCACTTTTGGACATCATTACATTCTGATAATTTAAACAGACTGAAAAGGAAAGAGAAGTGTCTCCCCAGCAAAAAGTCCCTAGTGTGGCAGGTTGGACTCTGGACATGGTTATTGAAAATTTAACAGCAATATTTTGGAGGAATGCTACTGCTCCGTGACTGAAGAAGAGAAAACTAAACATAGTAACCTAAGGATTTTAAATACTATATGGTTGTTATTTTAAAAAGGCAATACAGCTGGTAAGTTCACAGATATGAAATTGTACGGGATACTCAACATAGATAGGTGGAATCTATCTGGAAGAAGAAAGAATTGGTGTCTTGGATTACCAACACAAAGAATAGCTGCTTTGAATCAGTAGCAAGTCACTTACTGGAGATGTACAGGAAAATAGCTTACAAAATAGTCAACAGGGAGTATTTGAACATCTTTGAAGGTTTAAAATGGATCCTTAGTCTGTATGTGAGACAAGTGACCAGTAACCTGTAGAGGAGTCTTAATAATGTCTTACCTAATATATGAAATTATCAAGGAAAGCAAAAAAGAATGACAAAGTATACCAAAATCAGACTCTGAGAAACTGAAGAAAAACATACTGGTATGCAATAGATGTCTCAAGTCCAGACCTTTCAGCAGGTAAATCTTGCTTCTCATCCTTAGACCTAGAAAAAGCCTATGATTAAGGGTTAATAGTTGAGCAAAGCACCAACTTCTTTAGGCCCAAAAGTCCTGTTTGGCTGAGTAAATACACATGAAGATTCTAACAGTGGATAAAAATATCATGCAAAACATCAGGGTGAGACGTATTTCAGTGTGGAACAGCTTTATTGTTGTCCTGTCCTTACTGATGACTACGTGGATAGTGTCAGAAAAATGTTACAGCCATCCTAAGAACATCTGGAACTTGGTGACTCCTCAAAAGAAATCTCTGCTCAACAGAAACTGGCCTGAAATCCATCCTTATGCAAGGGATTTGAGATTCATTGGCATAGTATTGATGCAAGAGGTTAAACTTGCTAACATGCTTGCAATGCCCCTGCTACGATGATATCTGAGCTTTCCATAATCTTGACAATATTTGAGAAAGTGTGCAAGAAAGTGCTAACCATAATTTTTACCAGGGAAACAACAAATCTGTTAGAGCAGAAAATTCAAGTCACAAGCTAATATCCCAGGTCTTAAAACAACTTTCCATGATGTGGTCTAAGTGAATTTAAACTCTCCATCCTAAAAATACAATTCCACTTTTAAGTGAAGTTTTGGAGAGAGAGAATCTGGCAGTCATAAGCTTCTTTACTGTTTTTACATTATTTAACCAGAAGATGTGACTAGGGGCATGATAATAACGATCTTGACGCTTCTTTTGGTATAATAAAAGTAGATTTTGTAATGTAGGCCTCTCAATTAGCATGGAATATTGCAAAAGAAACACTGACTTCAATAACCTATCCTAGCCTAAATTGTTTATTTTGACAGTCACTCAAGAAAGTGATGGTTCAGCCATGACTACTGACCTTCTTCAAGGTTTCTTCTAAATAAATCAAAGCAAACTCTCCAAATATCTAGAAGAAATGCAATGTCAAAACAGTGTGCTTCAGAATAACTGTCAACATGTATGCCTAAATTAAATTAACCTGAACCAAAGATTAAACATCGTTGTTCTGAAATTCCTAACAGTCCTTGTATTTATAGAGGCAACTGTGCCAAAATAACCTTGATAATTTCTATGGATTTGGGGAGGAGGGCACAAACACACAGCTCCTTAAAATCAGTGGTCAGCAGTCAGTATTGGTCCGTGGAAGCAATGAAAAGCCAATACTGTGTTAAATGAGACATCAGTAGTTTCAGTTTTAAGATTTCATATCTGAGGTATTGTCAACATTAACTGTAAATCATGGTTTGGGTACAGCAGCTCTATGTTCTGAAGTAGAAAATCACCATAGTTATTTAACTGTAGTGGTGTTGTAGAGGTTGTTAATGGTTATCTCAGAATTTCTTTTTGCCATTAGTAAGAGCATGCAAAGACTGAAATGGTAGCTGGTAGGAAACAAATGAAGTGAAGTTAGGTTTTAAAAGCCAAGCATGTTATTCAGATCACTTTCACTGGCAATAAAATAATTACTGTAAAGCAGGAATAAGCTCCACGGAAGACTAAATGACAGGGGTTACTATAGCTGCTAATTACAAAGTCTGAAAAGATTTTATGTAGCTATTATTCACACATACGGTCATCTCAAATATTCAGGCTTCCTGAATGGTGTGGAGTTGCAATGCTTATCCCTGAGTTAGTTATATAAATCTAACTATCTATTTCTTGTCTCTTTTAATTCATATCCCTGGCAGTATAACTATGGGAATATACGTGTGCTTCTATACACACATCTTTTAAATGATTTAACTGAAAAAGAAGTTACTGCAAATTGAAAAAACAATACCTAGAGGAAGCTGTTAGTTGGGAGACAGACATCACTATTTAGTATTTGCAAAGAAAAGCCTGGTTTTTTCCCTTGATGTTCACAGATAGGTTTTTTGCTATTTAAACTCTCAGCAATTCCTCCTTCCCAGCTCCAGTATCACTTAACATGCCAGGAAAAGTACATGAGCCAAAATGCACCTTCAGGGAAGTGTTATGCTGCCTTGAACAGTTGACTGTTCCAACATTTAGAATCTATGGGTCTGTCATTACAGAAGACATGTAAGCCTTCAGGATCAGTGAAGTTTTGTGGGTATATTCAGTCCAATTAAAAAGGAGCTATCAGTAATTTTTAAGCAGTTTTTTCCCTCTGTTTCTCAATGGAGGCTGCTATATGTAAACTACTCCACAGCCTATTCTTAACCTTTCTGGAGTAACTGCAGGTCTAGGAAATGTTTGCATGCTGCCACAATCCATGTGGTTAAAGGAGCTAAATTATTCAGTGAAGTGTCTTTTCCATATTCAAATCTTGTCAAAGCCTGCTACTTAAGAGGCAGATTCTCTAGAACAGACCTTTGCACTCTGGTTCCAGCAGCTCTTCTTTCCTGTGGTTACTAGCAGCTCTCTAGAAAAAGGCTCTTTCTCAGATTTGCAATTTCTTATGAATTTAAGTGATTCTTACTTCTCTATTTTTCATTTCTCAATCATAACAAAAAGTATGGTACCAAGCTTCCATTCCCCTTCCACAGTTCTGTCTTGAGGAAAAAAGACTGCGAAACTCTCACTTGACCTTGTTCCACCACTGGAGGAGGGCTCTGGAGAACTCATTCTCCCTTTCACCCAGTGCTTCCACAAGTTAGCCTTCTCTGATGAGGGATTATGTTTGCCCTTGTACTGCCTTCATTTCAGCAACGGATCCCTAGTCAAAGACAGATGTAAAGACCATTATTCTTTGGTGAAGAATTTAAAAAGCTCTATTCAAGTCTAAAATCTGGTCTTGCTTCAGCACCTGGGGAAATTTGCCAGGGGCTTACCTGATTTACTTTGACAGATTTAGATGCTCAGTCAGTAGTCTGAGTTCAAGACATGCTAAATACACTCTGAGCCATGTTCATCAGCTGTAACTCAAATCTGAAGTCCTTGGGCTGATGCTCCTTGGTTACTTTTTAAGGCATTTAATTCACAATGTGCACCTTGGTCTCTGCAATGTACTCTCTGTGATGTTAAGTTTATCTTTATTGCAGTACCAATTATTTCTTCCATGAAGAGGCAGCAGTTTGTAAAAAGTATTGTACAAATATTACATATTGCAAAAAGTACTGAAAGTGCCTGTTCTTAAATACTTTGAAAATTAGAGAGAGGATAAATGGAAATACAGAAAACTGGGTATTTTCAAAAGACGTATTTTCTTCTGACAGAAGAAAAGATTTTCCCATAAACAAAGAAGATAATGCACATGAAAGAGTTATGTCATAGATACATTATGTCATGCAAACAGTTGTATTTATATATATATATACAAAACAGGTTGCCCAGAGAAGTTGCAGTTTCCCCATCCCTGGATGTGTTCAAGGCCAGGATGGATGGAGGTTTGAGCAACCTGGTTTAGTCAGAGTGTCCCTGCTCATGGCAGGGACATGGGAACTAGACAGTCTTTAAGGTCCCTTCCAACCCAAACCATTCTAAATTCTAAATTTCCTGGAAAGCACAGTTACTATTTCAACAGCAACATCTAGTATTTCATGCACATAATTTGAAGCAGGTTTGGGGAACAATGAGTATATCTCTCTTTGCATAAATTTCAAAGATGCTAAATTTTTGAAATAATGTTAGTATTCCCTGCTATTCCTGATACATAACACGTACATTTCAAAAATGTTTTAATGCCACAGAGACACATCTTCTATGTCTTCCAGTCTGTGGCAGTACTTCAGTTAAAAGTGCTTTCAGTCCTCTCTAGCACATAACTTTGTTTCTCATTTACCCCAAATATAAACCAGCATCAACACTGAGTCATGGATTTCTTTGGATTTATATAATTTCTGTTTATCAAAAATTATACTAATCATAGTAATTCGTTACCAATAAAAATATAAAAGGTATCTTATTTTACCCCTCACCAAACTGCACTCATGAGAGTTAAATTTTTAATTTCATTTTTTTCCCATTCAACAGACAAAATTAACAGAATTTCAATTCAGATCAAGGTAATTACTTTAAAATAAGTCTCAGCAAAGTACTATTTCTTACTGGTCAGTTTGTCAGTTCAAGTCTATTTTTCTCTAAAACTCAGCTAGATCCCACACATTACTAAGCATCAGTTAGACATCTGTGATTCTCTTTTGTAGAAAAGGCAGAGCCCAACTTATTTATACAAAAATGTATGGAATTTACTCACCTCAGAACATAAGGTCAAATATCTGCTTACTGCAAGTCTGGTATTTAAACCTATTTGATCTTTATCTGAGGTATAGGATAAAATGTTTGCCTGTTTTAAGAGATACTCATAAACTTAGTGCTTGTAAAGCTGGACTACTGAACTATTCCAAACAATGAGAAAAATCCATGCTCCAAACTGACTTACATAAAATAAACATTTCCCATTGTTATTACAGCAAAATTTTCATCTAAGAAAGTACATACAGACAAAATCTTCATTATTTTTCATAATTTAAATGCAAATTACTGACATAAAAATCAACTTATTAAGATGAAACCTGAAAAAAGAAGCCACAGAATGAATGGGATGTTCAGTAAGCCATCTAGTTAATGCTCAAAAAGATCCCAATTACACTTTTTTTCCCAGTAAAACTGCACCAAGAAGTAGACTTAATTCAGACAAATTAGAGATTAATTTACTGGGAAATGGTAATAAGACTATGAATCTCTATACGGCCCCTTTGTTTTGGAAATTGGCCCATTTGTATAATAGGTCTGTAGTTACCTTTTCTTTTTCTTCTCTTCTTCCTTTCAACATCTACTGTAATCAACCATATTTTCTCCAAAACAGTTGTTTTTATTTTATACATATACTACTTAAACTGAGTATTGCATCACTTCCTCCATTTACATTTGCCATAAATATTATAATTCTCCAAGCCTTTCTATGCATTTTTTCTGCTTCACCTGACATTATACTAGAGAAACTATACATTTTCATTGCTTTCATTTGAGGCAACAGCTTCAATACCTTGATTTGAGTCATCGGGATACAAATATTTTGATCTCTGCTTCATCTAAATCACGTGAATTAGATCAGTGCTGCCATACCTTTCTGGGGAGGTTGGCTGTTTCATTTCTTTCTGTGCCAAGACAAGTTGCATTCCCAAGACATGGCAGAATTTTATTGCATCCCTTCAGCATGGTAACTCTGATGCACCATGGCAGCATCCCATTTACTGAGCAGATAAAGCCCGACTGACTCTGTGTTACACAGAGTATACACATGAGAGAAGATGAGAGGATGGCTATGGCCTGACTGCTACTGCAGAAAGAATTTATCCAGTATGGTCATGGTCGCTCTTTTTGTCAGGGACAGCTCTGCTTTTCCCCATCATGTGGCTGGGTACATGTGCATGTCAAGATGAACTATGAAAAATTTCCACATAACTGCTGCTCAAGGAAAAATTAATTTAGGCTCTTCCCTGTACGCCTCTGTTGTGTCTGTCAAAGAAAACTAGTACAAGGAGTACTAGGAGTAGGCTCCCAATCCCTAGAGGACATAAGGTAGCATGCTGATTCCATTGTTTTATGGCCTTAGCCAGTTGTTAAATGGCTGATTTCCTAAAAGGAGGATGTGTTTGGGGCTTATTTCTGAAACACTAGATTACTTTTCATAGTCTGTAGACTACTCTGTGCTCGTATTTCCTAAAGTACTATATACTGTGCATTTCTTTCCTACAGCACCAAGAAGTTCTGTAAAAAGACTGGTCATCTTACCTTTTGAAAACATGGGAAGAAAATACCACGACTGAAATTGTTACCCAGAAAGCCACTTTGTCAATTTTCACATAATTTTTGACTACAGAACATAATGTCAGTCTGAAGAAAATTAAGAAAATAGGATTGAGACACATAGCAGAAAAAAAAAAAGGTAAATAGCTCTCAACATACCACAGGACAAGCTTTATGGTGATGAGGGCTTGGCACTGCCACTAACTGCTACAATGCCACTAACCATTTTCTATGCTAAATAATTATGATGACACAAAGGTTGTGACAACTAAACAAGCTTCACTGTTAAAAAAGATGGCATTACAGTGGTTATTGATATGATCTGAGTTTAAGTTTTAGCAGACAAGAGCTTCCTTAAGTAAAGATGTGCTACAACCCTTCTTTCTGTTGTGAACCGGAAATAAAGAATTGAAAAATCCCCCTTTTAAAGTGGTAAACTATAGAACTATAAAAGAGACTGTCTGCTAAAGAGAAATCTGATGAAAATCAACTGGGCCTTGAAGCCAGGAAAATTGCTTTTCTGCTACAGTTTTTGCCCTGAAACATAAGACAGAATACTTGACATCCAAACTGCCATACTACTTTACATCTCATGACCATAGCAATAAGGTGTTCCCAATACAAATGTAGGAATGAACACCTACACCCACTTGACACCTAAAATTAATTGAAGCTGATGGCTGGGGAGGTTTGGAGGGGGGAGTATGCTCCATTGAAATTCATTCTCTTGGGTTTTTTTCCACTCTAGGAGGTACTGTTTACCTGCCTCAAACAGTGTATGAATGGATATAGGCATCTGAATTAAGAGAAGAAAATTAATACTTGCCCAACTTCTGATTTGTGGAATTAAAGACTCCCTAGCCTACAATGTAAGGCCACAATGGCACAGCTCATGTGGATAATAACAGCTTTGGTGTGACCTTCACAGCCTGAAAACAAGTGAGGGAAATTGTGCTGAAATAACCTTAAGATGGCTGGAGTTTTGAAAAGCACTCAATCAAATAAAGGAAAATACATGCAGAAGCACGTGCTGCCCTCTACAACAACAATGGCCGAATAGCAAAGGGGCCTACACACATATTTCTAAAGTAAAACATCTTCTGATTAAAAATACTTATGGTGAAGCTTATTCAGTGAATGCATAATGAAGTACTAAAAAGAGAAATAAACCTCTAGTTTCATGCTATTTTGGTTTGTTAATTTTTAAGTAATTTCAGTAGAAACTTCAAGCATTTAACTTAATTTTAAACATGGTTTAGATACAAACAGTTTTGTTAGAATTACCAGAAATTGCTATTACACCTTTTAGACAAAAATGTAGGGTAGGTTATCTGCTAATACCTTGGTGGAAAAAGACCATTTCTGTGACAGTGTCCCTAAGATTTCCTCACCTCAAATCCCTTAGCAACTCTGCTGACTTCCAGAGTCTTAGAGAGTTCCATACTTTCTATAGCCATCAAAAAATATCAGCCAGGGTGTATGAAAAAGAAAAAAATCATTACTACTAAAAGAGAAGAAGAAAGAAATTTTAAATGTTATTTTTAACAATTAAGTATTTCTGACTAGAAAAAAATGTGACCCATCTTGCCTACTCCTACTCCTTTTTAAGCAAACCTGTTTCCTTAAAGTTGTCTCAGTCCCTGCCGTGAGTAAATAGGAAGGTGTCATGATTATTTTCACTTCCTGTGAGCCTGTGTGGGAACTTTAGCTTCCACTTTCTCTTTATCAGACCATTACCAAAACAACTTCGAAAAGAGATCTAAAAAAAAAAAATTAAGAAAAATTCTGTCTCTAAAGTAAAAAAATACTGAAAATTTACCTTGATGTCAGTTTAAGTAGACTTCTGCATGGATCTCTGACATTGTTTAGCACTATTACTCCATGCTTTTGTGACTCTTGTTACACAAGCACATATTTTCTGATGTTCCTGAGAGTTTAGAAAAAAAAAAATCAATATATCTTTTCAGTTAGTTTGTTAAACATTTCAAGGTTATTTCAAGGATCCTATTGTTTTCCCTGTTTTTATGGGAAAAGTGTATTAAAATTTATCACACGCTGTCTTATCAAAGTGCTCATTATTACATCAAGGCAGTGAAAAACAAGATTATTTGCAAGGAAAAACAGGGTGAAATGATAACAGTGGCAAAGGCCACTAGTAAATAAACAGGGATAAAGCAGAGGTTATGCAAATATTTCCAGGGGAGCAAAAACCTAAAATATGGAAAACAGCTGGAAACTGAAGAACTATACTTTACTTTTTTGTTGCACTGCCTCAAAAATGTAGTCTCAAGATTATATTTTGAAAACAAAAAATGCTATTAGAACTGAATTTTTCATTTCCAAAAATTACTTATCAATGTAATTGAACTGTAATAAAACATTCTATAATTACAGTGACTGGAGAAATGTGGCATTTTATTTTTAATGTTTAGCCAACAGCATTTAACTTAAGCTGTTGGTTAAATACTACACCATTCTAAAGGAATGTTTTGAAAAAGAAACTAATTTCCAAACCTCTTTTTTCATTAGCTTAAAAGTAACAATGTAACCTGTGCACACATATCCAGCTGCTAGCGGAACTCTCAGCCACAGCTGCCTGGCCTAGGACCTGCAAAGCCCAAGCCACACATCACTCATAGGCACGGATTTCTACCTACTCGACTCAGAAGTTGTCCCCTTTATAGGCTTAAGTTCACCTTTATAAGCTTAAAATATATTAGAAATTCTCTTCACAAAGGCAGATCTTCATTAAGATTTAGATATATTTGACTGCTGTCTTGCAGGATCTGTTCTCTATATTTATTTCCATATGAGGTGGGGTCCCATTCTCAATGTTTATAATAAATAAAATATGCTGTATGTTGTCTTGTTACTTAAGTATAATACAAACCCAATCTTAATAAAATTCACAGATAAGAAAATTTGTAGCATACACTAAGTGTTCAGAAGAAGCACATGCAGACAAATTAAATGACACACACCAGAAAATGACATTTCCTACTCAGCATCTGTATAGAAAATTTAACCGTACAACTGAATGATTTAAAAATTTTAAGCTAGACTGAAGTGTGGGTAGAGATTTACTTCTAACAGTTAAATGATACTACTGTACAAAATATAATTAAATGGTTGTATTCAAACGTTATGCCAGAGTTCTGCTTTTGTGTTTTAATTTCCATTGAAAAAATCCAGTCTAATGCTTTGCTCTGGAAAGTGTGTTGAGCTTTGGATGACTCCAACCCTCTTTCCTAAATAGTATTGTTAGTAGTAAGGATCCTGCAAAGCCTAAGGTTTTTCTATAAACCCCAAGTGAGTATGCAAAGTGGAAAATTCAGGAAAAAACTGAGTGACACAGAAAAACCAGCAAATTATAGTTTTCTAGAATGTATCCAGAAACTTTCCCAAATTGCCAGAATATAATACCAATACAGTCATCCTAGCGAAATATTTCATCATGTGATGTAAAATCGTTAACAGATGAGTACTCACAAGAACATTAACCAAAAAAAAAAAAAAAAAAAAAAAAAAAAANAAAAAAAAAAAAGTAAAGAAAAACAGTCCTGTGCAATTCTTCAGTACTGAATAACCAATGCTTCTTTTATATCAACTGGCTAATTTTTTTTTTAATAAGTGAGTCTGACTACATGGTAGCCTTCCATTAAAGTATTAATGCTTAACAAAAGAAGATTTTAATTTCTCTGGAAAAGGTAAATTTAGCTGGTGAGAAGCAAAAAAATGAAAAGAACTACAGTAGCTATTTGCATGCCTCTTGCTAGTACTTAACGTGATATATGTTACACATAGCTTGGAGGAAAATCAATTTTGCATAATCTCTAGTCGGAGGTATCTCAAATTTGTAGAACAGCTGATAACATCCAATAACTTAGGAACAGAGTCTTTTCTCCAGCAACAAATTAGCTTATACTTACCATGGGACAGCATAAGCAACAAATTCTTGCCTATTATCCATGCAAGCCTCTACCAAACACTGATTCAATTACTATCCCTAATCATCATGAATGACTGAAATCCTCCACAGAGCAGCCTGGCTGCCTGGCTAACCAGCAGAGGCCTGGCTATCTGTCCACTGCACAGCTGTGGGCCCAAGTAGAGTGACCACTGAGGAAGTCAGTGGGGCATTGCCCTGCCGTGTGAGTCACCTGCCAGCTGTTTACCTGCCTGGCTCACCAGGCTGCCAAAGCACAAACAGGTAGGGCTGCCTTCCCTCTGAACTGTCAGACCCACCTGCCGGATGTCAGACAGCTCAGCCATGACATTAAAGGCATCTTCTGTTTCTCTGGGGATTCTGCACTGTCTGTATTTTCTCCCCATCAGCAAATGTCAGTTCTACAAAACAGAATTCCCTTTTCTTACCAGATCTTATTCAATCATATCAGGCCAATTTGGCTTGTCTGGAAGTCTTGAAGGTCACATAATTTGGGAACTATGAGACCAAATCCCATCAGTGAGGTAAACAGGGTCAAATCATGCACTCATACAACGATAAAATAGTTTGGGTTGGAAAGGACCTTTAAAGGCCATTGAGTCCAAACTCCCCTGCAACAAGCAGGGACATCTTCAACTTGATCAGGTTGCTCAGAGCCCTGTCCAACCTGATCTTGAATTTTTCCAGGGCTGGGACATCTACCACCTCTCTAGGCAACCTTTTCCGGTGCTTCACCAATCTCACACTAAAAAAAAATTCTTCCATATATCTAGTCTAAATCTCCCTTCTCTTAGTTTAAAACCATTACCCCTTATCTTATCTCTACAGTCCCTATTAAAAAGTCTGTCACCATCAAACACACTTGAAACTTATCACCCTGGGATGTTGAGGACAGATTGTCAAGACTTGATCAACCCTGAGTAATACCCTCCGTGACTCAATCATGTAGGAATCCCTAATAGTACTAATGGAGACTTGGAGCATGTCATGAACAACAACAGAGCTCTGGAGGAAAGGTGAAGGGCATGAAAGCCCGCACAGTTCTCCTTCATCCTGCCAGTCACAGGAGAGGCAGCTGAAGGAGGGAGCTCCTTCTGAGAGTTGATACCTGTCTGCATGACTGATCTCATAGAGTGGGCTTTAGCCTTCACAACCACAGGACCTTTTGGGAGCAGTGAGGATGGTGGGACAGAGGTGGGATCCAACTGACGAGGATATTTAGTTTGTTGGTGCGGCTGTGGGACCCAGGATGATTTTGCCTGAAAGCTAATGAGAAAAAATGAAAGCTTAGCCACTTCTCCTATTCAGCAGATTACTCTGACAGTGCCAGAACAAGGGAGGGTCCACAAGCAGATTAGGAGGAGCAGAGCTGCCCCATCTCTAGCAGCAGCAACCTTTACTTATACTGGATGAGATCTTATCTGCTTATGGCCTGATCTCCTACAGCTTTGTTTCCAGTGGTTGAGGTCACACAAACCCATGCCAACAGCATGAATGCCAGCTGAAGGGCTTAGCTGCTGAGGGAGCACTTGAGAAGGCTTGTTTTAGTGTGAATTCTTGATTGGGTTTGACAGCTGACCCCAACTTCAGCCTTTACTTCAGCTGAGGTACTCTGCTCCATCCAGATGCCAGATTCCATGATCATTATTAGGGCAGGAAACAGAGACACGCAGGGATATGTGAAAACAGAAGCCTAACTTTCACAGGAAGCAAGGCAAAAACCTGTTTCTCTGAGAAAACTCATTCTGGATAGGAATTGTTTATTAATAAAAATGTATACTGAAACTACTTGAAAATAAGATAATATTTGTGTGGAGAGGGTTTTTAAACTAGGAGAAAATTTCACTTGCCACTTTTCAGTGCTCTGTCCTGTCCATGCAAGACCTAGTCAATATTATCATGAACAACCTGGGTAACAAAATGGCAGAGGTAAAATGAAAAGAGAAAAAAATAAAATATTTTTGCTAAACTGAGTGGCCATGATCAAAATTATTGAAATTTAGCAAGGGGAAAAACAGTGCTAATAAGGAGATATCAAATGTATGGGTCCATTTGAGTAGTAACTGTCTAGAATAGCAATCTAGTATCAAAAATTATATTCAGATGTTAATTAGAAAAAGAACACATTCAGAGAGAGGCAAGACTGGAGATACTCATTTGCCGTTTTGAGGTGATGAGGCTGGTTAGAGACACATGAAAACTGCTCTTTTGGGCTCCACACATTAATAAAGAGTGTTGAAAAACTGGGAGAAGTACAGAGGAGAAAAAGAAATAGGAGGCAAACATCTGACAAGTGGTCATTGAAAATGTGAATTTTTCATATGGAAAAGGTAGATATGTTTCTAATACATAAAGGAGCTCCTTCCACTTTATAGTGTTGTTGGTAGGGTTTTTTTGCACATCCATAGTAGACAGGAAAATTTTTTTTCAAAAAGCTTCACCTTGGGTTTCAGGTCATGAAATATGCCAACAGGATTTGACAGAACCAGCTTTATTGAAGGTTTTTACAAGTAAGTTGGATGCACACCTTTTAGAAGCCATGTAGGTCAATGTTGTCCAAGCTGTTGACCACAAATAAAAACCTCTATAAAGTTAAAAGCTACCAGACAGCCAGAACAGAGCAAAATGTGAGTTTATACGAAGAACGTGCCAATGGCTCTTCAACAGTCCCCCCAATCCACAATCAACAAAGAGCTGAGCTGAAGGGAAACCCAAAGTATCATCAGTATGATCGGACTGGAGTGTCCTCCCACATTTACCCTTGCCAGGCATCTGATGTAGCCTCAGTGGGGATGTGATCCATGAGCCAAGCTGCCTTTGACTGCTCCAGGTCCAAAGGTCAGGGTCCACAGGACACTTCATGAAGCAGCTTAGACTACAGAAGACCTTGAAGCCTCATCCAGCTCCCCACTCCCACATGAACTCTAAGTAGAAAGTCCTAAACACCAGCTATGAATTTAGGTTACCCTCCTGGCTTGTTGCTTTCAGTTCAGTGAGGAAAGACAGAAACAGAAAAGAAAAAAGCCTTTTCAGGCCAGAACTCAGGTTTTCTATGTGATGAAGATAAACTTGTACCAAACAGCTCATTGCTGGCTATTCTTATACAGCAGCTTATGCTTTGGGCCCCTCAATTTAGGAAGGACATTGAGGTGCTGGAGCTGGTCCAAGGAAGGGCAAAGAATCTGGAGTACAAATCCCGTGAGGAGTGGCTGAGGGAGCTGGGGTTTAGCCTGGACAAAAGGAGGCTCAGGGATGACCTTATCACGCTCTGAAACTCCCTGAAAGGAGGTTGTAACTAGGTGAGGGTCGGCTGCTTCTCCCAGGCAACCAGCGACAGTATGACAGGACATAGCCTCAAGCTGTGCCAGGGGAGATTTAGGTTGGCGATTAGGAAGAACTTTTCACGGAAAGGGTGCTTAGACATTGACATGGACTGCCCAGGGAGGTGGTGGAGTCACCGTCCCTGGTAACGAAAGACTGGACGTGGCACTCAGTGCCCTGGTGTAGTTGACATGGTGGTGTTTGGTCGAATGTGGGACTCGAGGACCCCAGAGATCTTTCCCAGCCCAATCAATTCTGGATTCAGGGGCCGCAGCTCCCCGCACCCCCACGCCGCCACCGCCTCCCTCAGTCGCGCCGGGCGGGGCTGGAGCGAGGCTCCGCCCCGCGCGCGGCGGGCGGTGGCCTCGCGCCTCAGCATTTCCGGGTCGGAGGAGGGGCGGCGTGAGGGGGCGGGCGCTGACGTCGCCGGAGGGTCCGGGGGCCGCTCGGCGCCTATTTATTGTTCTCGCCGCCGCCGCCGCGTTCGGCCTTTCTCGGCGCCTGCGGGGCCGAGGCGGGAGGGAGCGAGGGCGGGCAGCAGGACCGAACGGGCAGAGCCCCTCCGCCAGAGGGGGTGGAGGTAGGAGGGAGCGAGCGAGCGGGCGGAGGCGCCGCCCGGGGGCCGTTAACCCGTTTCCGCCTCTCCGCAGCGCGAGCCCGGGCGGCGAGCGCGCGCGTCACGCCGGAGCGAAAGCGGGACAGCCCGGGAGCGGCAGCCCGGGAGCGGCCATGGCCTACGCGTACCTCTTCAAGTACATCATCATCGGAGACACAGGTGGGTGAGCCCGGGCCGGAGCGGGGCGGGGAGCGGAGAGGAAGGCCCGGCTCCCCGCGCCCATTTCCGCAGTGTTGGCAGTGCCGCCGACGTGGTGGCTCCGCGCGAGGAAGAGGCGGTGTCTCTCCCCCGCCTCTGCGCCGTGCCCCGCCCGCGGCTTCGGCCTTGTCTCCCGACGGCCTTCGGCCCCTGGCAGCCGCCTCCGGGCCTGGCTGACGGGTCGCGGGGCAGCTCGGGCTGTGTCACGGCCCTCGCTGCGGCGGCCGAGCGGGGCAGCGGGGAGGGAGGAGGCGCTGTCACTACGAAACTTGTAGCTGGGTAGTGCCCGTGGTTTGCAGCCCCGCGGCAGCAAGGCCACACTCCACCCTGCAGTTTTGTGATGAGTTTTCTGCCTCACTGCTGTGAGTTACCTTCAGTTCAGAGTGCAAGGGTGCTCTTTCCAGCCTCATCTGGAGCTGCTGTAGCAAACTGTGTGAGGACATGCTGTCAAAGGAAAATTAAAAGCCCTGGCTCTTCCAGTGTAATTTAAAGGGACCCTTTTTTAATCTGTTTTTGTACACACACACTACTGCTTTTCCAGATGTTTCTTGTCACTTTTTAAAAACTTACTGAATCATAGAATGTCAAGGGGTTGGACTGGGACTTAAAGAAGATTTGGTCACTGTGCCGCCTGCTATGAGCAGGGACATCTCCTACTAGACCACATTGCTCAAGGTCCCATCCAACCTAGCCTTGAGCATTTCTTAAAAATTTACTCCATCCTATTTGTAACTGGCTGCTGTGTGACAAATAATGCTTACAAATGCTGCTGGCATAGCCATATGCTGATAGGAATTGCTGCTTGAAGCTCCTTTGCCAGTAGAGTTTATGCTTCCTCGGCCTAGTGTGGATGGGAGTAGCATACTTTGATCAAACTGTTGTCAGAACAAGGTAGCTAACTTAGGTAACTGTTGTGCCTGTGTATTGTGCGTTTTCCTTGTTTTTCTCATACCTGTCTAGATATCTTCTTTAATAAGTTTGATGACACACCTGTTATTTTAGATGCTATTCTAGGGGTACCTTTGTAATAGTGCTTCATACCTGTGAACCAAATTATCTGTTGGTGGGGTATAATTATACATTACAGTTGCATTACACATGAGGTTGTTAAATACACTGGATGCAACTACTATATGACTTTTATGTGCTTTTTAAACATACATTTAAACTCTGAAAGCTTTTTTAGGCTACTGCAGTAGCAGCTGTAGTACAAGTGAATCTTTAGAAATACATCACAGCTATGACCATGTTGGAAGCATTAGGCTGTAGAGGATACCTGGAAATTCTGATTTTTTGTTGAGTATATACTTGGGTGACAGTTCATCAAGCCAGAGGACAGATTACCTGTGCAAATTCAGGGGATGTAAGAAGAGGTTTGTCAGCCCAGGGTGATGCAAGATGGTAGTGCACAGTTTAGAATGACAGTGCGTCAGAACAGGTGGCCGGTTCTGGTGCATCTCTAAAAACTGTAGTCATTAAAGTGGTAGAGACAGCAGCTTATAGGTGCTTTGGTACATTGATTGTATACTGATTAAATTTTTACAAAGAAATATCCTCAGTGTAATGGTCTGTGCTGCGCTCTTGCATTTGAGTTGCTTGAAATGTGGAATACAGAATGGATGTGTGTCACTTCTGAAGTTGTCGCAGCTGCTTAAGAGCCAAGTATCGGAAGAGTAAGAGAAAAGAAACACAGAGGAAAACGGCTCACAAATTTGCTGCTGTTTTTTTTGTTAGTTTTTTTAAATTCTTCTGGCTTGTATTCTTAAGTTGCAATAGGAAGCTAATTAAAACTACTGCAATGATCATTCTTGAAGTGAATTGAATATGTCAATAGTGGTAAGTTGGTTTTGCTTTTATTTAGCTCTCCTGTGAGCCTTTTAATGGAGCTAGTACTGAAGAGTCACTTTATGTTGTGCACAGTTGTTGCCAAAATGATGGTGGTAGTCTAGGTATTACTTCTCTTCCTCAGATGAAGGCAATTGAACTCAAAAGTTCTGACAGTGGAAATTAAGAGTAGATGGTGACTGTCCTCTTCAGTTCCCGTGGTGGTTTTGCACAGCATTCCAGCCAGTGAAGATATGCCATTGGCCTTGCAGACCATTTAGGTTTCATAGTGATCAAGAAATTTGTTTCTGGTATTTGATTTAGAGTCTTTGGAAATGGCTCAGCTGCCTGGTGACTCAGCAATTAGTTGTAAACAAACTGTAGGAGAAAAGTAAGAGACTCAGCTGAGGACAGATGTTAACATTTAGCTCTTCTTTCAGCACTAAAAAACAAAGTACTTTGTGCAATCCATAAGCAAATCAACGAAAACCACCTGCAGTTATATGAGACACCTGCATGTGTCTTCTCTGAATTGTGATTCCACTTAAACATAGGAATTCAGGATGAGCTCAGTCTCTTAAAATGACAGCCACAGAAACTGACTGTGCAAGACTGCCTTGTGCTCAACAGATCTTATCCCTTTGCATTCCCTGTTTCTTTGGTCATTGGCATTAACTGACTTTTTTCTTTCTGATACTTCAAGCATGGTATCTTTATGAACATGGGATTGCTTCTAATCTGTTTATTAACTGTATTTTTTAATATATAAAAATGGTTTTCTGTATAATTGAAACTGGTTTAGGATCCAGTTAGTTTTCTGTTATGGGAGAGACCTGAAATGGTATGGCAGTATTTCAGGTACTCAAACAACACTACCATAAATCTGTGTGGTTTCTACATTGTAGCAGTGGGACAGTAGCTATGGAGCTTAAGAGAAAAATACAAGTATTATGGAATACTGACTACGATGAGAGTTTACCAGGAAAAATCCTTTGGTCTGGATGTTTTCAAAGCATTATAGGAGTTTGCAAATGCTTTTAGAAGCATGTGTGGTGCATGCTGCCTAGGGCTGTACCCCTGAGACCTTTGCCTTTATGGCTGATGGTGTCTTTCATTTTGGTTGCCAGTAGGAGCTGGTGTCTTCATCCGCTCTTCCCTATACATCCGCCTTTGGCTACCAGTTGAAGTTGAGATGGACTTTGATCTGAGCTAGGATGAATACTTTTGGCATATGAGAATTGTCTGTTTCTGCAGTTGGTGACTGAAAGTCTGTCAATTTTTTCCTTTAGCTTTTTTTCTGTATGATGGTAAAATCTTCTTTACTTAAATGTTTGTTACCGGCAATGTACCATGTGGGAATAAACTGTAAGTGATACGAGATTTCTGTGAAGATGAGAGCTGGAATATTTTTTTCAGAATAATACGCATTAACCAGAATTTTTTTATATTAGATTATGTTTGCTGGAATCCACCAGAGAATGCTCCTGAACTTAAGAATACCTCAAGTACCAGTTCCGCAATAGTCAGATTTTTTGCCACCAACATAATTTCTCAATTGTAGCGTATCTAAATGTCTTTTTAGGATTGGTGTTGCTGCATTTTCCATGAGCAGGTCCACATGCTTTTCTTGAATGTGTTACTTCAGCAACTGTCTGAGCATTTTGCATAATGGACTTTCACTTGTCTTTCAATTTCAGCAGATAGTTGCTGCTCCTAGACCAAGAGTATCTCAAAGTTACTCTTATTAAGAGGTGATGATTAAAGAAAATACAATTGCTTGGTGATTTAATTCTTCTCATTCTCTAGAGTAAAGTAAGCTGTCTAGTCAACCATTTCACTTGTCTAGGAGACTCTGAAGTGTTGAAATTAAGCAATTGAATTTATTTTTCAGTCCTCTTTGTAAAATATTTCTAGTGTCTTTGCACTTTGCTCTGGAACAGAAGCTGTTATTAGCTAGTAATGTGTATGACCAGAGTCTTTTGCCCTTATTTTCTCTAAGTATGTAATAGTACTTCTTGGCTAAACTGGTTTTCATCCTGCCAGAGCTGGTGTTAATACCCTGTGATAGCTTGAGAACTTGTTTGTGCTGAAAACCAGAGTACTGGTCTGTACTACTTACATCTTGCTTTGAGACCCTTTCAATGATGCTTTAATCCCAAAAGAGCAGATATTAGGTGTTGTATAAGAACATCCTCTTAGTGTCTTAGAACTTGTTAACTAGAATTAACAAACTGTAAGTATATGTCCATACAAATGGTTTCATGAGACTGCTAGTGTGGACACTTGTACTAACTCTTTGTTTAAAAGGAACCCCAAACACCTTGCTGCTCAAAAAAGATCTAACCCAACCCCACCCCCAATTTAATCTAAAACCATGTTATTATGAACGTCTGGCAGTTTCTAAGTTGTTTGTGACCATGCAGAACATGAAGTTCTTTTATGGACTTAAATGTAGCTTAATTTTATTTGGAAATAATTTTCACTTATTTTTAAAATCTACAGTTAGCAGTGGAGTAGTGCCATACAAACTGAAATATGGTAAAGCTGAACAGCTCCTTTAACTTTGTATGCCTGTGCTAATTGTTATGTAGAAAGGAAAAATTTACGTCATTGGATTCAAATACGCTGTTGAAAATGTTTAAGTGTTGAAGCTGAATCAGCTTTAAAAGAGCCATTTTTACTACTTTTCCCCAAATTATGTCGGTATCATGAAGGATTTTGGAGGTTGTTTTTCTTCTGTTCTTGTCCATGCTTACATTTGTATGTGAACTCCCTTTGCTCTATATGTGACACTTTGGAATTTTAGTTTGTCCTAATTTGAAATTTAGTTTGTCCTTCCTATAAATCTAAATAAAGCTTTCCCATTTGATGGTAGAGTTTTGACTAAGACATAACTGGCTGAGAAGAGGTTAAGAAAAATCTTTGCTTTAGGTTAATGTCTTGTTATGCCTAGGCCTGTGAAAGGGTAATACTACACTTTCCAGAGTTGCATAAAGACGCAGTGGTTGGAAAGGGAGGAGAGAGGGAATGAACTGCAACCTGTGATAAGAAAAGGGCATATGAAACATCTGGAGGCTCTGTAGACTACTGTAAAAAACTGAAAGTACCTCATGAACCAGGTTAGAGGTATATATCTTGTGACATTTGTACTGGTAATTACCTGGTTTAAATCAAAGTTAGTTTTAAAGTCTTTGTTCTTATATGTATCATTTAGATAATAATCTATTTTTATATCTATATAATAATATATATAATAATATATGTAATCTATATTATTGAGACTTGCCCATTAGTTGAAACTGTGTTACCCTATCTTTAAGATTTATTTTTGTTTGTTTTTCTAAAGGAAGGTAAGAAAGCAGAAAGCTTGTTTCAGCTCAGTTGGTATTGTGGCACTGGTTTCATGGACATCCAAGCTGGCATAGTTGGTTACAAGTGAAAGAAGGAGTTCTTGCTCCCCTTACCTTGTGGTGACTTTGATAGTCTGCCGTGATCTGAATCCACCCACTAATGCAGTAGAAAACCACCTTCTTTTTAGGTTAACTTTTTACTTAGTGGCTGAATCAGATGATTTGGCCTTCCAGACTGTGGAAAGCACAGCCAGAGTACTTGCAAGGAAGGAAACTGGATCTAGGAAGATGAGTGAGAGCAAGGTATCAAAGGGAAGTTAAGTCTTCATCTCTGTATGTGGTGGACTGATTGATCACCAGTAACTACAAGAAAAATAGTTCTGTGAGATTGTTGAACTAATCCAGGGTTTATCTGCTGCCAAAATGAATAGACCTTGTTACCACTTCTTGTCTCAACTATGAACTCTGCTGCTTTGTAGCTGTCAGCATCACTGCTTGTGTGATCCTTCAGAGAGCCAGCTCAGCTCACAAAGATGATTGGAAAAACAACAACAAAAAAAACCTACCTAAACAAATAGTAGGTATGCTCAAAAGAGTGCAAGAGCCCTTTTGGGTAAGGAGGTGGAACTGTGTGGGAAGGAGTGAGTCTACTCATCAGAGACAGCAGGCAGATTAACATAAGAGATTTTTCTTTTGCATTCAGTTTTTGTACTGTGGTTGGGAGGACTGCTACTGCAGTTCTTTTCCTCTATCACCTTTCTTGGGCTATAATGGTACTTAGGTGAGCAAGTAAGGAAATTCTTAACCTCCCCTCTACCCGCTTTTTAGACCCATTTTTAGTTTTGAACCAGATCAGCTTTTCAAGGCAAATGTCAGTAGAAGGAACACTGACGAGTTTCCTCTAGAGGTAAGGAAAGCCTGGAAGGTTTCCTCATGTGCAGTAGTGTGCACCTGACTTTGCAGCCAGTAACTGAACTTTCCTTGCCCTGTTCACAGAAAGGAAGGGGAGAAGGAAGCAAGTCAGCTCTCTTAGCCAAAGATTGGCTCAGCTGTATCATCACCTATGCTGTGGTTCCAGTGCTGCTTTTTTTAAGTGCCACAAGTGCAGCCTATTACTGGAAAGAATAACCCTGCTCTTTCCTATGTCTTTTATAGCCCTAATCTCATGCACGTACTGATGATTGGGTGAGTGTAGTACTGTGCTAGATCCATTTCTTGGCCTAGCTCATTGAATATGAGTGAGAAGGGAGATGGTAGCTTTACTGCTGAGCCCTGAAATGACCACAAGTATACAAGGAAGGGTGGTGTTGAAGGTGGGCTAAAGTGGACAATAGCTAAGTTCTGGCAATGCCTCATCTAAGGAAACTAACTGCAGTGTTACACCCAGATAAAGAGAAAGCTGTTAAGGGAGGCAGAGGAATTTGGAGAATCAACTCAAGCCTGCTGGTTTGCAATTTAGAGCTGGAGGGTAAAATTACTGTAGCACAAGTTCTACTTCCCATCATTGTTTGAGCACTAAGAAGCGATGAAGGGATCCTAAAACAGGCGCTTACAAAAAAGCAAGCTGCCTTCCCTCTGAGCATGTAATCCATTGTTTTCATTTGTTCCTAAGCAAGAGTTATTGTTTACTGTGATTGTTGAAGTGTATCCAAGCTCTCTCATATTAAAATACTAGATTTTTTATTCTCTGGGGTGGTTTATCTAAAGCTGTATTAAAATAATTGTGGCAGTGAAATGGAGAATGAGTTAATAAATAACTAAATCTATCCCTTTTGCATTCTGCAACTGACTGTCATCAAGACATGCTCAGCTACTTTTCAGTGTCTGCCTCATTTCAGGTGTAAGATTTACAGTGCTAAGTGAACAAGATACCTGGTAAGCAACCACTCTTCTTAGAGTTAACTGGTGTAGTTACTTTAAACCACCTGCATGCCATAGAATTGTTGCCTGCAACTGTTAACTGATCTTTGCAGCATCTGTTTGTCACAAGGTGGTAAACTACTCAGAGGTTTATATACAGCTCGTGTTTCTGATACATGTTCCTGGCTGTGATACACGTTCCTGTCTATGATAGGGGAGTTTGCTCAAGCTCTGGAAGTGCTACAAACTGTTTTCATAAGAACTTTTGTGATACAAACATGCAGTATCTTAAAACTATAAAATTAAAATGCAACCTCTATTTCAGTCAACAGCAGTACAAAACTTAGCAACTTTCAGATGGATTTTTTTTGTTGGAAGGTTCTGAAGTAGCAGGAATGGCATTAAAGAGAAGCTAGTTACTTCTTCTGTTTCTCCATGTGAACCCATCAGTCTGCAGTCTGTTCCTAAAAGGTCTGCTATGCAGGAGTGACCGGAGGTGCCGTCATCTTGTGCCCGTGTGAGACAGGGCTTGCATCAAAGGGGCTGTGCTTGTCTGTTGTCTTCACTCTGCTGACGGTTGTGTTCGTATGCTCATTTCAACCAACTTGGTCACCAGCCTTAAAAGAAGAAGAAATATCAGATTGCCACTTGAGAAACTAATGCTGCCATACCTAATAAAATGTCACTTTGTTGATGAGATTTTGGAATACTGTTCCAGCATTTGTAAGATTTGTGCAGGAATATTGGATTGGTTTAAGGTTTTGGTTTATCCATTGATACTGAAATCACTTGGCAAGGTTAATGGCAAAAACTATTTCTGGTGTGACTTACAGGATTTTTGTAAGTGAGGTGGTGATTATGTTCTCTGATGGGGCTGTTTTATTTCATTGGTGATAGAAAAGTTATCTGTGTATATAAACAGTGTTCACAGGATCACAGAATGAACTGAGTTGGAAAAGACCTTTGAGATCAAGTCGAACCTATGACCTTACCTAACACCTCCTCACCAACTAAACCATGGCACTAAGTGCCATGTCCAGTCTTTTTTTAAACATGTCCAGGGATGGTGGCTCCCCCACCTCCCTGGGCAGATGATTCCAGTGACCAATCACTCTTTGAAGAATATTTTTTTGACGTCTAATCTCAAATTCCCTTGGCACAGCTTAAGACTGTGTCCTCTCATTTTGTCAGTGGTTGCCTGGGAGAAGAGACCAACCCCCACCTGACTACAACCACCTTTCAGGTAGTTGTAGAGAGTGATAGGTCTCCTCGGAATCTCCCTTTTCCCAGGCTAAAAAACCCCAGCTCCCTCAGCCATTCTTTATAGGGTTTGTGTTCCAAGCCCTTCACCAGCCTTGTTGCCCTCCTCTGGATGCGTTGGAGCATCTCAACGTCTTTTCTAAACTGAGGGACCCAGAACTGGACACAGTACTCAAGGTGCAGTGTGGCTGTACCAGTGCTGAGTACAGGGGAAGAATGACTTCCCTGATCCTGCTAGCCCCACTATTCCTGACACAGTTCAGGATGCCATTGGCCACCTGGGCACACTGCTGGCTCGTGTTCAGTTGGCTGTCGACCAGTACCCCCAGGTCCCTTTCTGCCTGGCCATTGTCCAGCCACTCTGTCCCCAGCCTGTAGTGCTGCAGGGCATTGTTCTAGCCAAAGTGCAGGACTCGGCACTTGGACTTGTTACACTTCATGTTGTTAGACTCAGCCCATCCATCCAGCCTGTCCAGGTCCCTTTGCAGAGCCCTCCTACTCTCCAGCAGATTGATACATGCTCCCAGCTTGGTGTCATCTGCAGATTTACTGATGGTGGACTCAATCCCCTCATCCAGATCATCAGTGAAGATATTAAACAGGACTGGCCTCAACACTGATCCCTGGGGGACACTACGAGTGACTGGCTGCCAACTGGATGCAGCACCATTCACCACCACACTCTGGGTCTGGCCATCCAGCCAGTTCTCAACCCAGTGAAGAGTGCACCTGTCCAAGCTGTGGGCTGCCAGCTTTTCCAAGAGTGTACTGTGGGAGACAGTGTCAAAGGCCTTGCTGAAGTTCAGGTAGACAGCATCCACAGCCTTCCCCACATCCACCACATGGATCACCTGGTCATAAAAGGAGATCAGGTTGGTCAAGCATGACCTGCCCTTCCTACACCCATGCTGGCTGGGTCTGATCCCGCGGCCATCCTGCAGGTGCTGTGTGATGACACTCAAGATGATCTTGCCAGGCACCGAGCTCAGGCTGACAGGCCTGTAGTTACCCGGATCCTCCTTCCAGCTCTTCTTGTGGATGGGTGTCACATTGGCCAGCTTCCAGTGATCTGGGACCTCCCTGGTGAGCCAGGACTAACGGTAAATGATGGAGAGTGGCTTTGCAAGCTCATCTGCTAGCTCCTTCATCACCCTAGGATGAATCCCATCTAGTTCTATAGATTTGTGAGCATTGAAGTGGCTCAGGTGGTTTCTGACTTCTGGTTATCCAGCTTCATCCTGGATAGCAGGGGGCTGTGCTGCTCTCTGACACCATCTACCAGCCCAGGAGGCTGGTTGTCCTGAGGACAACCTGTCTTTCTGTTGAAAACTGAGGCAAAGAAGGTGTTAAGTACCTCTGCCTTTTCCTCATCTTTAGTTACTAAATTCCCTCCCACATCTAATAGAGAATGGAGGTTGTCCTTGCCGTACCTTTTGCCATTAATGTATTTATAATAATTTTTTTTATTTATTTACGGAAGTGGCCAGATTGAGTTCTATCTGGGTTTTTTGCCTAATTTTTTTCCTACATGACCTACCAATTCCCTTAAGCATTTCCTGAGATACCTGCCCCTTCTGCCAAAGGTGATACAACCTCTTTTTCCTTAGTTCCTTCAAAAGCTCCTTGCGCATCCAGGCTGGTCAGTTTCCTTGTCGGCTCATCTTTCAGCACATAGGGACAGTCTGTTCCTCTGCCTTCCAGATTTCTGTTTTGAAGCATACCCATCCTTCCTGGACTCCTTTGTTTTTAAGGGCTGCTTCCCAAGGAACTCTCAGAATAAGTCCCTTGAATAGGCCTGCCCCCTGGAAGTCCAGTGTGGAAGTTTTATTGATGCCCCTCCTTGTTTAACCAAATATTGAAAATTCTATAATTTCGTGATCACTGTGCCCCAGACAGCCTCCAACCACCACATCTCCCACCAGCCCATCTCTGTTTGCAAACAGCAGGTCTAGCATAGTCCCTCCCCTGAAAGGCTCGCTCACCAGCTGTGACAAGAGCTGTTCTCTGAGTAGAATTGTTAATATTTTTAAAATTCCATACAGTTTTGTGTTCTGTCCCTACAGCTCCCATACTCTGCCTTTCTCTGTTTCTTTCTTTCTTACCTGCAGTGCTTTCCCCCACTCCTCCTCCACTTCTCTTATGTTTAATAATTTTTTAGGGACAGAACCTATACCTGCTTCAAAGCTGCTTGTGTTCTGACAGCTTGCTGTCGTAAGCCAGAAAGCTAAAGAAAAGAGATGTAGTAAGGCTGCAAATTTTGCCTTGGACTACAGTTCCACACCACTCTGTTATTGATCTGCTGGCTGCTGCATTTCTTTTCCCTCATTTGAACTGATTCTTATGCTTGTCTGACCCTGCATTAAGCCATTTCTGTTTGCTTTGTCACTCTCCTTGTCAGATTAGCGTGCTAACCCAGTGGACAACTGGAATTGCTTCAGAATTCGTCTAAGCTGTGTGGAGAAATGGACAGGAGCATACTATGGGGAAGAGAGTAGAGACAGCAGCACTAGCAACTGGCTTAGGCTGTTGGAATTGCTGCTTTGTTTGGGATATTAATCTGCATGTCATCAGTTGGCCACAACTCATTTTGTGACAAAACTAAATGCAGGTTTCCTATTTCTGTTAGATTTGGTTGAAAGTGGCTACTTGTCTTAGAATTTTAAGTCCAAAATAAGATGGGTGGTGATGATATTTCTGTAGGCTTTGTTTCCCTTTATTTGACTATAATGTTTCTAGAACTTTAAAAGCTGTAATTAAAAACCTTAATACACTTCAAAGTATGTGAGATCTAATACCTTCAGTTCTAGTAATTAATTTTAAGCAACATGTAACATTTCCTTAAATTAGTGTCCATTGGTTCTTTACAGGCTTTTTAAAAAATTTGCTTACCACTTATTTATTTTCTTTCTTTTAGGTGTTGGGAAATCATGTTTATTGTTACAGTTCACAGACAAGCGGTTTCAACCAGTCCACGATCTCACTATTGGTAGGTCTTTTTTGTGCTGCTCACTCTTACTAGTTAAGTGATTGGGGTAGGTACCTCAGCATGCATTTATGAGTTTGTTGTGCTGCAGAAATGCAGGATTTGTGCGGTATTAGGTAGCAGTGACTCTCTAGCTAATGATTATTTGTTAGCTCCTGAAGTCAAGTGGGGGTCTTTTATTGGGAGGGTACAATCTGAAACAATTAAAGTTCATAGCTGCGATATCTAAACTGTTTCTTTAGAAAAGCTAAAAACTGGGCACAGAAGAATTGTTCAAGCTTAAAATGCACTGATGGTGATGGAAGTGGCATTTTTTCACTAGGGAACATAGTATTAGCCTAGCCACAAAACCTTGAAGACAAGTTACAGATAAACTAAAGCAAAGCTAATGTTAAAGATGAATAAACAAATTTATTTGGGAAGATTAACTTTTGAATAGAGGGCTGAAGTGTGAAAGTATTTGCTCTTGGAAGGGATAGGGATTTTCCTTCTCAACTCTTCAACTGGATAATGGACCATTTGTGTCAGGTATGATTTGATACCAGAGGGAATGAATACATGCTGACACACTGACCCATTGCCTCTGATCTAACTGCAGTAAATAATACAAACTTTTATTTATCTTTCCCCGTAAAATAAGAGGAATAATGTGCTACTAAATTTTTCTGAGGGCAAGTTTAGTCTGCAGATCAGTTTTGCTGTTAAGCATAACAGATGCTAGTCTTGGAGGAGATTGCAGAACCTTTCAACTTGTTGATGTTCTTTCAAGGAACCTATCAGCTTTAACCATGAGCCTTGCACAAAATGTATCCTAGTCTCTATTTTTAGTTTGTGCCCTGGAATAGGTAGGCTTCCTATGTTTGGGAGGAAGCCCAAACAAGCTGAAATAGCTGCTTGAAATATAAGCAGATTTTCTTCATGTAACAGAATGTATCAGGTGGCTTGATTATTGCTTCCCTTTCTCTTGACAGTCCTTCCACACCTTGTGTGTGCCTGTCTTGTATAGTTCAAATTTGGCTAACATCAATTTTCAGATATTTCTGAGGTCTTGGCAGCAGATAGGCTGGCTGAATAAAGCGCCTGAGTACTTCAGGGAGGCATGACTTATTATCATCCTTTCTTCTTTAGGCCTGCCAAATATGTGACACCTTACATATCACTCATGCTTTTGGCAGCCCTGTCACCTCAGCAGACTGATAGGCTCTGGGAAACAGCTTCACCTCAGCAGAGTGGTTGTAGTGCCAGTTCTTTGCTTGGCATACAGCTAGCTGAAATCTGGGAGCAGAACAGAAATTGAAGCTAGTAAGATGAGGAGGTGAACCTAGAAGCAACATAATGGGGGATGTAGTAATGGAGCTTGGGAAGCTGCTTGAAAAGGAGGGAAGAAGAGGCTGGAAATGCCTCCTTACCTGCTAGGGCATGCGTGCATTTTGGCCAGGTTCTCCCAATTACCCAAACTTTAGAAAGACAGATAAAATACATGGGTTCGTATGAATGTTCCTGTGGGGTGAGATGGGGTGGGTTGAATTTAACTAAGAAATGCCCTAATGGTTGTATTAAATGTCCTGAAAATGTGTGGATCAAATAAACCATTGTAAACATTCTAGCTGTTTGCCCATTACCCATAGGACATGCCCTTATTGTAAACCTGAACAGCTTCTATTCCGTCTTTGAGAACCAGCTTGTCATCAAACTGTGTGTTTTTTCAAGTTCAGAATTTTTTCCTGGCATGTATTTTAATGAATAGGATAAATAGCCTTTTAATTTTTTTATGAGGTTGAGTGCAGAAACTAAACATTTAAGATGATTTGGATTTAAATCAGCAGCTCTATAGCCACATTTTGAGATCAGGCAAAACCTTCAGTGTTTACATGTGCAGTAGTCCAAGGACCTTCCCCTGGCTTTGCAGTCAGCTTCAAGAAGAGCGATGTCATTTACCTGCTTCCTCCTTGCTGCCTCTCCACCTCCATTCTTTCAATTTCTTTACATAAAGTTGCTTCAAGTTATTTGGTTGCTAAAAGGCACAGTGGTCTTTGGCCAATGGCTTTTATTTGGCTCCAATATCCTGTTGGGAAACTCTGCCCCTTTCCCCAAAATCATTCCACAGAAAGCAACACTGCACCCTCAAATATTCTAAGCAAGCTTTTGAAGAGACATTTGGAATATTTCAAATCAGGACTGCATAATTGAAAGTCTTGGGTCCAAGTCTAAACAATGACCAATTTTAGCGAAACTTCAGCCAGCAGATCTATTTTTTTTAATAATGGTTAGAGATTAATGGAAACTTGATTGCCTTTAAATATGTCTCATATCTGTAGCCATTTGTTAGATTTTAACTACTGCAGTAATAGCCTCAATTTATACTTGATTTACTGTTAATTTCAAAATTGCTTTAAAAGATGGTATAAAAGGCTGAATTTTTCCACTGAGGAAGTTACTTTTGTTTATTTCAAACACACTTTTTTTTCCTCAGTTATAAAATTTGATCTTTAACTAGCTAGAATTTTGGAAGTAGGTTTTTTTCATAAAGACAGGTGGGTTTTAATTAATACAGTAACAAAATTTATCTTGTCAAAGATGACTTTTTGTATGCTCACTTATTAGATTATTTTATTGATAAAGAATTGTAGGTTTAATTTGTTCTAAACTGGGCCCAGTAATCTGTTATTGGTAGTGTTAAAATAACTGTGACTCTTCAATTTCCTGTTTGCATTCGAAGGCTTTTATTTCTCCCTCTAATGTAGAGCTACTGAGTGGTTTGGAAAACTTTTTTGGAAATACCTCCCTGACACTTGGACAGTAACAGTTACCTTTTTTCTAGAAAACTTCCTAGCTCTTTCAGGTAGCTGGAAAATTGGCTAAAAGCAGATTGTGAAAGAGATTTCCGACAACATTGACTGAATTTAAACTTATGTTCTTGCTTTCGCAGTACTTGACATTCTTCTTTCTGATATGTGCTAATAATGTGATCTTTTGTAAAATCTGTTCAGGTGTAGAATTTGGGGCTCGAATGATAACTATTGATGGAAAACAGATAAAGCTTCAGATATGGGATACGGTAAGTTATGAATCATAAAAATTGTTTAAATATATTGCTCCACTAGCTTTTCCTTTATTCTGGCTAAGCTCTCTATCTTCAGCATCCATAGACTACGTACTTTGTCTTGCAGCTTTCTGTGGTTTCTGTGAAGTTAAAAATTTGCTAATATTTTCTTTTTCTGGTGTGATGTGTTCTTTGGCATTTGCACTATAACTTCCTCAACACTTTGTCAGATTTATAAGACTGATTTATAATTCATGCTGCTTCACTATTTGGTGAAAGTCTTCTATATTACCAAGAACTTATCTTTCTGTAAACAATCTTTCTTTGTGCATTCATGCAAGATTTGGTAAATACAACATCCTGTTGTGAAATTTTGATGTGTCTGCTACCTTTAATCAAGAGTTCTCTAGAGAAAATATTTGCGTTTCCACGGTAGAAGAAAACACGTGGCTCACTTTTCATAGAAGACTTAAGAACACAAATTCAAGACAGTAAATACCTCAGTCAAGAAGGGACTAGTAAATGCTTAAAGTTTCAAAACACCTTCCAAAATTCAGGCTTTGACTTTTGAGGGAGTTCAGGTTAAGAACATATATTGGCTATTCTTGTGTTGTCAGTCACTTAACTGTAAAGCAGTCACTGTCTACACTCGTGATGAAGCAGGTTTAAGATGTTCATACTCGTAGCTATGTCTTTTAAATGTGTTTGACTCTTCCCTAGGACAGAGTTGCCTGTTTCCTTTTCTAAAAGCATTTTAGGATACCTTTAGAAACTGACAGATACATGATCCTTAACCTCATGTATGTGCCCTTTTTGCTACAGCAAATCAGTGAAGGGACATACATTCACGTATGCATGCCTACATATGTGCATATGTTTATAAAAATGTAAATAAATGTAATATTTTAGTGAACTTCATAGGTAACTTGTAACTTCATTACAAGTTCTTTACTTGAAATGGCATCTAACACCTGTGCCTCCTTGGAAGTTCTAAGAAAAAGGTATAGAGCAATATGGTCAGCTTACTTTAGGCTTTTTCTGCCCTGGACATTTTTACTGTTATAACTGTGGATTGGAGACTACCAAGGTGGCTGAGTATTTTTAAGTTCAATAAACAAGCAAATCTCTGCATAAAAAGTAGCTTCATAATTAAACTCTTAGTATATGGTGTGACTATGTGACTACATACCTGCACTGGTCCTTGTTTCTAAAATTAGGGCAGATTGTCTGCATGCAAAAGTACTAATTTTAGTACTGTCTTTCACTGGCTTTTGAACTGATTTTGTTAATCTCCTCAGATACAAATGAACTTCAACTGCATTTCAGTAGATTGCGCTTTTCCTGGTGCCTCTGACTCAGTGGCTCTTTGCAGTCTGGTTGTTGTCTTGAATGCATGCAAATTGTCCAGTAGCCAAAATGGCAACCCAAGTGTTTTTGACTATAATTTATAAACTCTGTTTGAGCAGGAATTTTTTTCTGGCTAGCTTCCTAAGTATATCATACATGAATTTAAAATATTAATTGAAAGCTTTCATACACTGAGTAGATTGTATGCTGGTGTTGTACTTAGTAATTTATAAATTGTGTTCAATGAATGACAGTATATTGGTCATAGTTAAAAGTTTAACTGTATGCAATCTGATTTTTAAAACACAGGCTATTTCTATTCTAATCCAGTCTTGATTTGTCAGCATATCTGAATTCCACTGTATCGTTTGTGATCTTGGGTGCAAAGGTTGAAGGAATAGTAAAAATAAGAAACATGATGAGGTAATTCTCAAGAGATATTTTACTTCTGAGTGTTAAGGTACACAAATGTCCATAATGACCAAGGTTACGGTCTTCTATCTGCATTAAGCGTATTCTCATTTTCTATTAGCCAAAACTGGTAGCTGTTACTGGTGCTATCTCTGTGTTTATTAAGCTGTAACAACTTCTGTTTGATGAGAGAAGGTTCATTTTACACCTGTTGCTACGGAAACACATGAACTATTTATGTTTTCGGTTGGTGCTTACTGAGTCAGAGCACTAGCCTGTCTCTGATTTGGTGCTAGCCTTACACACCTGCTTTTAATCCATCACTGAACGGGATGCATCCTGAGCAGAGGCATAAGAAGTGGAGAGCTCGATAAAATTTGTTTGGATTACTTAACAATGAACTTGCTTGCTTAAGAGAATCAAACACTAAAATTCAGGTTTTTCTGGCCAGACATTTCTATGCAACAGTGCTCATTTTGTGTTGTCTTCAGCAAATCACTGCAGCTCCAGGGAAAGGTGTGTCCTAGTACTGGGAACATACAGAAGCTGCAGCATACCTCACTGCAGGAGTATGTTGCACCTTACAGGGCCCTGACACTGTTGCATGTCTGTGAGATCCATTTGTGTGTCCTTCTTGTATAATAACTCAAGAATATTTTACTTTTTCATTAGCATCCTAGTTTGGATTAGGAGCGTATTGGATTAGGAGCATATTGCAGAAGTTAGCCCTATTTACTGCAGTCTGTTTTCCGTGTGGGAGTACACGAACTGAATTTGTTTTGGATGAGGCCAGACTGGAAGATATGCTTAAGGAATGCACGTATGCCTGTTAGAAGTTGTAGTCCAGTATTTGGTCCTGTGAGCTGACAGTCAAGTAACACTAGTCTGATGTAAAAACACACCTAGCCCCAGGCTCCTCCTCTCCCCCAAATCCCTCAAGTGAAAACCTACGTTCCATGAAAGATACTCGGTGTGGCCTTTGCATTCTTAGTGTTACGTGTTGCAGTCTCAGCTCTACTGCTGTTCATGTCTGCACAAGCAAATAGTGTCCTGTTGTTCTCTCCCAGCTGCAGGCTGTTCTGGATCTCCCCACTGCTGGGCTCTGCAAGCTTCCTGCTGTGTGTGCTGTGGCACGCCCAGGTGTTTAGCTCTGTGAGTCTTTGGGTTTCACTATTCCTTTTTGATGTTTTTAGGTCTGTAAAGAGGAGGTATTGGACCAAACTGTTTGTCTGTCTGTCTTTAGTATCTAGATTATTTCTTTCCTTGGATTTTTAATCGTAGTAATGGCTTCCAATAGTTGGATGGATTGAGAAATACTTTTGTCCAAACTGCTTAGTTGGTAATTGCCTGTTACGATAAGTTAAGCAACTCTTTTGTGGAAGTATGGTATTTCAGCTAGTGTCAGCTACACACATAACTTTTAGGGAACTAGAAGTGGTTTACAGCAGCTAGTAAGGATTAAAATGACTGTTCTGGAAGCTGTTAAGCTTTTTGAGTTTAAATAAGCTGTGTAGATGAGATTGGTTGTCTTGTGGCAGCAGCATAACGCTAAGAAATATTAAAGTTGCTTCTCCTCAGAAGAAGTTCATTGTTGTAGAGAGATAACTGGGCTTGTTACCAGGCCGAGTCAGTGGCCTTGGTTTTGTTGTTGATGGGGATGTTCTGTATTGCATTCACTGTTACTTACAAGTCATTGTTGATGAGCAAAAATAAGCAGTAATTGAAAGAGGATATTTTCTCAGACACTGCAGTAGGAGAGATCTGTGATGACACTAAGCAATGCTAATGTTCTCTAAATTGGTGTGAATACGAACTTTTCCTGTGTACTTAAATGCTATATTTTTAATATCTATTTCAGCTTTATTTCATGGAAATCTATGATTTAAAAACATTAATTCATAATTATATTTATTTATAGCACCTTAGCCCTGCTTAGACAGACTAAATATCTGAAATAACTTATTTTTATAAACTAATTTCAAGTAAGTTCTTGATTTCCGTACAAGTGTACTTTCTAATTGAATTGATAGTGTTTTCTAGGAGTTGAGAGCTTGTATAAAAAGAAGCATGTTTGTGGAAGACTGGAGGTGTAATTGTTAAAGGCATATTTCACTTTCAGATATTCTGAATATACTGATTCTTGATGGAAATTAAGATATTTTTCTTGTGTTTGCAATTGATTTAGATCTATTAGAACTGAATAAAGTTCTCTTCATTCATTAAATGAATATTCATCCTAGTGACTCTGACCAAATTGCTAGGATGTAGAGCTCACCCCCAAGAGCTCTTCACTAACTGTTTACTTCATGATGGTTTCTACTTGCTTTGGTAGTCAGAGCATACTCATATGCTTGTGGGCAGTTGGTATATTCTTTTACTACATTTTTACTAATTTGACTCTCTAACCAGGCTACCTGCATGCGTATTGCTGCATCTCATAGCCCTCTGTTGTTAACACTGCTGTGAAGTAACATCAAAAACTTTCAGAGGATCTACTTTAGTTTCTGAAACTAGTTTCATCATCAGTCACAGGTTGTTCGCTGCCACATGGAAAGATTAACTTTTTTCTGGATCCATGGATTGAAGGGTGAGGCAGGGAGATTTGTCTGTTTAATAGTTATTCCTTGTTGCTGTTTGTGTAATACGACCATCATGTGAACTTCAATGCCAGTAGCTTAAGCTGTTGTTCCACACCCATGATGTCACTTTAGGAAGCTACGGCAACTTGATATACCTTCTAGCTTAGTGTTCACAAACCTTTGTCTGTCATGCTTAAATGTGTTTGGTTATTGAAATACTGTAATATTGGCATGTTATTTTCTGAATGGTTTTTTGTTTTCTTGGCAGTTTATCCATGCTTTCTACAATAATTACAAGATTTCTGCAAGAGCAAGCTCTTGCTTAGGATAAGGCCTTAAATGGGAGGAGTATGAATCGCTTTTTTGCACAGTAGAACTCCTATTTTAGTGAGGGTTGCTACTTAAAACCTCAAGGTTTCAAGTACAGTTTATTTCAAATTATAAATAAAAGTGTACTTCTGATAATGGAAAGCTAAAGCTTTGTTTCTATGATGTGTTGGGAGTTGCTTTGGATGTCTAAATGGCATTTATTCAACACTGGCAGAAGAAAAGGCAGATGTACAAGTGATCTGTATTTAGACATATGTACAGTTTCATCTTTGGGGGTCTTTAGTCCTCTTGATCTTCCAGTTCTTTACTGCATGCTGACAGGGTTATTCTAAAGCAACATGTAACTTGGCTAAATCCTTCACATAAATTCTGAGACTTTCTTTATATTGTGATAGATTCTTCTTCATAAGCATTTTCAGTTATTAGTTCTGATTTTGTTTGGGAATGTCTTTGCTGGAAACAGCAGGGGTTGTTTTTTATTTTTACACTGCTTCTGTGCCTATTTGTACTACATGCTAGTAAATCACGTTAAATTTTTTTTTTTTCTGAATTGGAGACATGATTGCAAGAAGGATTAATGCGTTTGTATAAACAAGTTGACATGACTAAGAGGCTGTTAATGTATTTATAACTTTCAAAACTATATTTAAAGGTATGTATTGCTCCTCTTTCTTTCTGGAACATTTTATTCCAGGGATCAACTTTGTGGAGTAGTTCCCAGCTGGCAGCTGTCGTAGGTGGTGTGACACTTGTGAATTGGTTATTTCTTAGATGTCTTTTTAGTGTTCTTTGCAACTTAGGAAAGTGTAAACAAGTAAATAATAATTCCCAATGTGAATGAAATGTTCTGTCACTAGTTTTGAACATACCACACATGTATGCCTGTTTTCAGAGTGAGAGAGTACAAAGCTACTAGCTAGATGTATACTATAGCATTCTCACCTGATAAAAACTCTTGGTCAGCTTGGGTGCGGAAGGCCTGCTGGGACGTTGTCAGATAACTTGGTCCTTGAAGAAACTTTCCAAATTCTTCAGCATTGAGAACAGAGAACTCAGCAAAATTAATGGACTTCTTTCTAGGGAGATACATTGTTGTGGATGCTGGTTTTTTTAACTACTTTCTTGTCCTGCATTATGGTTCTTTTCATTATTTTTTTCCCCTTACTTTATAGATTTTAAAAATATGCAGTTAAGGAACTTGAAGCAAATCTTTTTGGAAACAAAGGCTTGCCTGCATATTTTGCAGCTGATGTGACTACACCGCATACTTGGAAATGACACCGAGATTTCCTGTGGGAATAATAACACTTGGAGTCTTTTCTTAAATATACCAGAGATACTGTGTCCCTGATAACACAGTTGCATAGCTTAAATGTTCCTGAAAATTCTAGTGCAGGTCCTAAATCTCCATGTGTCTTAATGACCTGAGGTGATTGATAATGCTTCGTGTTCTGCTTACATTGTTACTTTCAAATTGTAGTTTGGTCTCTGTACTGAAGTATGTTTTGAGAAACACATGGGATATACGTCTGTGCAGTTGAAGCAGGGATAAAGATTTTTGTACTTGCTTGAAGACCTATGACTTCTAGAACTGTCTGTGTAGGTCTCTCCTATCAGAAAGTTTGTTTCTGTGAACCATTATGATACGAATTGTAAAAGCTTGCAGTACAGAAAACAGCCAGAAAAGAATGTTGCTTAGCACTTCAAACATTGCTTGTTTATCAGAGGCCTGCATTTTTTCATGATTAGTGAACTGCTCATGGTCAGACCTAGTACCTGTGTTTCTGAAGAGAGAGGAGGCATGTTCAGGCCTGCTCAGTGTGCAGTTATAGGTTCCTGCAGGCAGCCATGTCTGAGCTGGAGTTTGTGTCAAGTAGCTGTCATGGTCTGACTGTTACCAGAAACATCCTCCATCTTCCCATTTCCACTGCAATGTAAGCCTGACAATGGGTATAACCAGGGATTGTCTTGGAACAAAAGCTTGTGTCACCTGTACTGGATGTAATATGGCCTTGGGAAACACCCTGTTTAACATTTGTTTCCTGACTATTGCCCCTACTATTCCTGACACCACAGACCCCTGCTTCCCCCACCACCTGGATGTGGAACTGGGCAATCTGCTTTCAGTGGCCCTACTTGAGCCAGGGAGGTTGGAATAGGTGATCTCCAGAGGTCCCTTTCCCACCTCAACCATTCTGTGAAAAAAAGCTTTTTAATATGGAATAGAGAAAAAAAGTAAGTGCTGGATTTTGGGGGAACATGAAAGAGATGGTAATAACAAAATTATACTTAAGATAAAGGGCCTTTCTCTGGTATTGAAGCTGATTTTAACTTACACTGAGCTTTCTATACTGTTGCTTCTATCTGTTGCTCCTTGTAACAAGTAGCTAAACTTGGGTAGGTCCTACTTTGTAAGCTGATAAAGTACAATTACAGCAGACTTGTGTGTAGGTGAGGGTCCGTAGTGACGCAGAGTCCGCAGGCAGGTGCAAAGGAGAGCTGCTTTATTGCAAAAACCTGGCCTTTTTAAGCAGTTAGCTGGTTATCAGTTTACATGGTTTTAAAGCACAACAAACGTAATTCAACCAACCACTATACACCACGATGTGAGCATGCAATGGTTATATAACATGTTTTTCTACCCCTGATTCAGCTGTCTCTTTCCCATAGTCCTTTTCTATGTAGCTGAAGTAACAGGCCTGAGCCGTGATTTTACAGGGGCAACAAGGCCTTCATTTTGTAAATTTTTACTTATCTGCAACACCTGTGTTTTTAAGTCAGTTTTGGCTAATAGCCTACACTTTCTTTCGGTTTTGACTTCTTTGAAATAGCTTGTCCCCCGTGGAAAAAAGAGGAGAGGACAGAGAGAAAATTGTCAGATGAAGAAATAAAGTAATAGTGATGCTTTAAAAAAAAAAAAGCTGTGGAGTATATTCTACATGCCTAACCCTATAAGACTTTGTAGATTTCATTCAGAACGATACTGTTAAAGTAGTCGGTAAATTATATATATAAGGTGTTTTTATTATATAATACATTTTTATATGATAAAATAAACATTAATATCATGGAGCTTCTTTACAGAAACTCAGTTTTATTTTGCCTAGAATGAAAGGGAATTGAGTTTTTGTCCATTGGTATATGTAAGCACAAAATAATTATTGCTACATGGAAAATGTGATCCCTTCACCAAAGAAGGTACCATTTTCCAACCTTTACTTAAAGAAGCAATGATATTTAAATTTCACCATTGTCAAGTGAGGCAGAATTAAAAATATTACAGTACTTTCAGGATATATATACTGAACTTTTCTAAGTAAGTGATTCTTTCATACATTTTTGTAAGATCTGCTAGAACCTCTGACAATGTTGCTTGAACATGATTAATTTACTCAGGGAGATGAACAATTTCACGTGTCAGGGTGCAATTTATGAAGGTGAAACAGGCAATCTTAATGTGTTAGGTGAAGTCCAGGTCATGTATGAATTTAGGCAATGTGTGGAATACCGTAGTAACAGTAAGTTATCTGTTTAGCGGGGAAATGTTTCATTTGTCTACCATCCACTTGAGCTAGTCACTACACCAAGAAAAAATAGTAGAGCTTATTTGAACTTCTGTGTAGGAAACCAAGTATTGCACTAAAAAACTGTTGGTTATTTTTTTTTACTATTTCTTGGTGTATTCTACTGGTTGTCTATTCTGTTACCAAAGTTTACATAAAGATATACTTGGACTCTCAGCCAAGAGCATATGCGAGTGTATTCTAATGGTGTTGAAACTATTAAGTATGTTGTACTGTATTGTATAACTGTTTCCACTGGAATGGCTAAGGTAAAAGTGTTATGTTAAACAGAAGTTACTGTTTATTGTGGAAGATAAGGATGCTTTCTGAAGACTGAACATGTCTAAACTTGTTGTGCCACTGTTCTTGTTCACTGACAGTATCTAGATCAAGTTCTCTTTGAATTCAAGAAGATCTAGTATTAAGAAAAAGTACAATAACTGAGAAGAAAAAGTTCTCCATAGACTTACTTTGTAGGCGTGGCTGATGGGTAGCTCGTATTTGATAAATATTTCGTTGTTGTGTTTCATGGTTTTAAATCAGGGAAATTTCCTATAGTTCTACAGATTTACTGCACATAGGGGTTTTTTCAGCATTAGTATTTCTTAAACGTGTTCTGTGTTATCTTTGAATTATGCTAAAGCATCTGTTATTGCTAAATATTAGAAGTAAATATTTCTTCTAGCAAGTGACAAGTGCTAGATAGCTCTTCTGAAAAAACATGAATATGAGGAGCTCAAGATCTGCAACCATGAATATTTATTTTTCAGGACTGTATTCTTTTGAGCCTGGACTTTTAAGTGCTGAGATTTTTACAGAGTACTTTTCTGTGAGAACCATCTAATTTATGTAGATTCTCTGAAGTTTTTCACAGTGTATATGATGATGACTCTTGCATCCTGTAGCTGCTTTGACAAGCATTATTTATCAAGTACAGAGGAAATTAACTGTGCAGCAGAATTGTGTAAAATTGAATTCACAACCATTTTCTGTTTTTTCTTAATAAAATGATTACTGAAAGAATTCCATCTGAAGACTGTTGAAAGCTGGCTGCAGTTTATGATATAACGGATAAAATCTGCATCCTTGGCCTTCCAACAACCTTTACACCAGCAGATGGTGGGCGTAAAGATGTCATTCATCATTTATTTACAATGGACTTTATTTATTCTAGTGTCAACAGCTGCCCCAGGGAGCGGGTTATTGAATTCAAATGTGAAGCTCTGGGTTATTTGCTTCCTTTCAAATTTGTCTTCAGAGCTTAGTTGCTAGGAGTCCATTCTGTGCTCTAATAATGATTCATGTATTGTGAAGCCATTCAGTAAATTGGGTTGTCAGGGATTGCCAAAAAAGGTTTAGAGGTCTTGTTCTGGTTTGTGTTTTTTTTTTTTAACAGCACTGTGCTGTAGTTGGTGTCTTCTCCTTATGTGCCTTCTCTTGCTACTGTTGGAGACTTTGTCTCCAGTTGTCCCCTTTCTGATTTCCCATCCATACTCTTCCTTATCCCCATCTCTCAAAAGTAGAATTCTATGATCCTGTGATTCTAAGTTCATGGTTTTCAAGACCAAAAAAAAAAGTATTAGATATGAAGTAATGAAACTTTGTGTTCTACAGGCAGGGCAGGAGTCCTTCCGTTCCATCACAAGATCATACTACAGAGGGGCTGCAGGGGCTTTACTAGTGTATGACATTACAAGGTGAGAATACCAACTGGATTACAATGATATGTCTTTGTATAATTGTGCTATGGTGTATAGCAGTGCTAAGTGTCTAATTTACTTTGGCTTTTTGTATGGATATTGGTAATCTAACATTGTGTCAACCTTCTTTAAGTACTCTAAATCAAGATATAGCATATGTAACCTATATACTTCCAGTTTTCTCTGTATGGTAGTTGAGAAAGTATGCATAAATTCTCAGGAAGAATGAAATAAAATATTTTTATAAACTATTGACCATCAACCTCTGGATTATTTTATTGAGAAAGACCTGAGAATATTTTATTAATTCCTTTCTAGTGTTTTTATTACCATGAGGGATAATTTTTCTCTAATTATGGCAGATTACTTTTACTGAAGTGCTCTTCTGCAGGGGAATGAAATAGTAAAACATAGAAGTTTGGTTACATAAAAAATACCAGGAAACTTCTACCATTGCTGTGGTTATGAGGTTTGGAAGATACAGGTCTCAGTCTGATACTTTTTTAGTAGCTGTTCAGAAGTTACTGAAGTTTCCCTGCTATATTAAAGTATTTATATACAGTTCATTATCTGTAAAACTGTGGGTACTCTGGCTGGTTTATGAAAATTTTCAGGCTCCAAAATCCTATTAAGTTGTGTGCCTCCTTCTGTACGTCTTGACTCTTGTTGTTGTGTTGAGCAATGACTTGTACTTTACAACAAGATTTCCTAGATGTTTTTTCTTTTGTTCCCTTTTTACTTCTAAATATCAGGAAGTAATGTATTCTTTCCATTGGATTACCAGTAAATGGATCTTTGATTCATAAATAAAATACGGTGTCTTAACACCACTCTACAAGCATGGGATTTAATACTTAGTGTACACCTTCTCTTAAAACTGTAATGTGTCACATTCATGTACCTCACTTGAAAATACTTCAGTGCTGAATTTATTATTCAGCTTATAAACTCAGAGAAAATTTTAAGCCATTTTCTGCTTTCAGTGGAACAAATACTACTGTATGAGTATGTGTTTATTTGTACTGTTGTTTGGATTGGTTGAAGCTGATGGGTACTTTTAAAATTCTATTCAGCGGTTTTTGTATGTATATAAAATTCCAGATTCTTACAGCACTAAGAATCCTCTTTACTCTTTGTAGCAAACATGTTTTAAATTACTTTTTAGGCAGAGTTCATTAACACTCCTTGTTTACTAAATTTTTGTTGGCCCATTCTCTCTCTCACAAAGAGATTACTAGCTTTTATCCCCAGAGCATGTGCACTAATAAATGAGTTGGTTACTCAAGTGGAGAAGCTGGCTAACAGGGGAAAGATTTCTTGAAACAGTGCTTTTAATGTTCATTCTTTTCCTTACTTAGGAGGGACACTTTCAACCACTTGACAACTTGGTTAGAAGATGCTCGTCAGCATTCCAATTCCAACATGGTTATAATGCTTATTGGAAACAAAAGGTAAAATTCTATCAGCTGTTACTGTGTAAGAGGGAAAGATTTAACTTCTCTGTGTTTCAGCTTTTGGGTTTTCTTATTTGTAGGCAATATGTGAACTTTAAATTCCCTTCTGTCATTTTGCATAGTTCTATGGTGAACCTGAAACCTTTCCTATTCTAATTAGATTAATACAAATGTGCAGGACATGGATCAACTACAGTACATTCTGAATATGTTTTAGAAGTAATTTTATTTCCAAAGGATTGATTGTGAATGCGTGAAGCAGTGGATTTATGAGTTATTTTCTCATTATGCTGTTTTGTTTCTGGAATCACCAATTATAAACACCTAGATCTTTCCTTTGTAAGAAGAATATGATTCCTAAATTGAGGTGTTCTAAAGTGCTTTAGTTTTTGGTTAAGAATCACATCAAAGAAAATGTCATTTAAAAAAAAAAAGCCCATAGGACAGGACTCATGTCGAAAACGTCTCCCAAATGTAAGAAGTGCATACCTCAATAATTGAGACATTTCTGATTTACAAGCATCTTCCATATTCTGTACCTTTTAGCTGGGCTTGGGGTCAGAGAATGCTTTTTCACCATTTCCTGATAAATTCACTGGGCGATGAAAATACAACTAAAGTTTTGGAAGTGTTACCCAATTTGTAATCAATTCCTTACTTGGTCTTCTCATCAGCTACACTGTCTAAAATTATAAAATTATTCCCTGCTGATGCTGAGACTTTGTAGTGAAAGTCTTAATAAAAACACATCAGTGAATATATTATCTGTAATTCTTCTAGTTCTTGATCCAGTGAATTGTAGCATCATGTCTAGATTTTTTTTTTGCTAGATGGCAGAATTTTTTCAAAATACCAAAAGCATCACCTCAGAATTTAATAAACCATTGATTATGGGCCATTGTGTAATTGACTTGAACTTGGCTCCATGCCTCAGTAATTCTTGAAGGTAAAGATGCCAGTTGAAATAATGGTGTGTATGCGTGCCCCTGAAAATTTCATGAACAGCCAGATCATTTCTTAGATGCTACTGAGAACCAGCTTTGTGATAGTGAGTCTGGGTTTGCTGCTTGGGCCTGTTGAACTCTTATTTTCTTCTTCTTCCCCCTCTTCTCTCTTCTATTTCCCCCACTACCCCACCACCCTCTACCTCCTCCTGAAAACCATGGTACATACTAAGTAATTGTGAAGTTTGTCAAGTGTTTTTTACGTTATCTGGTGAATGACTGACAACTTTCTTTTTAACTGAGGAATGTGACAAGCATAAGCTTCACAAATTAATATAAAAAATGTAATCTTGTTTTATTAAATGAAGCTTTGGTAAGCCCGTGAGTGGCCCTGACCAACTGTTTTTATACTTGTGTGAGTAAAAATATGGCACTGAGAGAAACAGTAAAGTGTACTGTTTACTTGAGATAAGTTTGCATACTTAATTGACATCTGTAACTCTTTCTGATTATTCTTAGCTGTTAAACTAAATTTTCATGTCTTGCATTCTGCTGATGCAGACTGATTTGCTGCTTGCAGCTAGTTCAGTAATTCCCAGTTACAACTAGGTTTTATTCAAACAATAAATATACTTAAAATTTGCACTGTAAATTCTTACAGATTAAGGTGCCACATGAACTAAAAATATTAAGAGTTAAACTTAAAAGTTTTAAGCTTTTTAAAGGATATTATTTTCAAGGAGGGCAGGAAGAAAACTCCTTCAGTTTTACTGCGTTATCCTGAAAGAGTTCTTGTGGTAGGGTGTACTACTAGAGATGGGTGGAAGGAAGAATGTATGCTAGCATAACAGTTTTGAAAGAATAAATACTGCTCTTATGACTCCCAAAAATGCACTTGACGTAAGTTTGTAGTACTGATTTATTGCTGGATTTGAAGAGTGTTGAGAATTTAATTTGAAATATAATGGCTATTTGTTGAAAACGTTGCAAATACTAGTGTTAAAACATTACAAATACTGTACTTAATCTTCTTTCCAGAACAAAGCATAGCTATATTGATCTAGTAAGACCAAATGCTTCGAATTATTGGAATGGAGAGAGGAAGACAACTGTGGTTAGTAGAAGCAGTTAAAGATCTTTAAGAATATGTTTAGGTATCAGTACTGAGTTTTGATTGGGCTGTCCTTGCAGTTTTTGATACAACTGCATTATTTCAAGTAAAAAGTTATTTGTTTATGTTCTGTCATGGAGATAACACTGAAGTGAATCAAGGTTTTAAATAAGGTATTTTTGAGAGTAGCATGGTAGTAGCAAATAAAGACATTGTTCAGGTTGAAAAAGGCAATATTAGCTAATCCTGGGAGTGCTTAAATATAAAGAACATCAACTTCAAAATTGTTTTGAGAAGATATTTCTTGTATCCTTATCTTCAATTTTTTTTTAATATTTAAATAATGGTCTGAATGGTATTGATTCTGTAACTCATCTGAGCTAGCATTTAGTTAAAAATCACAAAATCCTGCTTTGCTGCAAAATAGATGCCACAGTGAGTATTACCTATTTTTAATATATGTATAATTACAAAGTTGGCAAATACTGAATTCTAGTATGATACTTTTTATTTATATACTGACTGCAAATTAGATATCTATTTGCATGCTATTTGGTTAAAAATATCTAAGATATTTATACATGTACAACTTAGATGAAAATTCATTGAAATATATATCTTACACTTACACATCAATAATAAATATATCATTGTTATTGCTCAAGATGTAATATACTTACAAAGAAGAACAAACTGTGAATTTCTTGTTCCTAAAGAAGCTTTAAAAAGTAAGGGTAAAATACTTGTCTGTATGACTTAGAGAAATGGATTTGTCTCTAGTTGTCCAGTCCAAGAGGGTTTTTTTCTGCTTTTTTTGGGTAATATTTAACTTTGAATTAAATTGCTTGGAAAGCAGGGAGCAAGAACTTGTGTAACAGTGACTTCAATTTCTTTTGCTGCTGGAGGGACAGGAGTTTCAAAACCTAAATTCTAACTTACTGGGAGAGGATTGCTAATGTACTTCAAAAGAACTTATTTTTGCTTTTAAGTTTTTTATCAGAACAGAAATTGACTGTATAAAGTTTTGCTACTGAATAGAAAAATGAACTTTGTTTTTAGAATTATGTTTAATATTAAGGAATCATTTTTAAAGCTCCTTTATCAGCTCAGCTTTATAGTATTGAATTGGTAGATAATATTATAAAAGAGAGTGATAGGTACTGAAAATACGTCTAAAGCTAGTATTCAAGAAATACCTAAATAAATACACACTCATCCTGTAGAAAGCTATTTCATTAAGTCTTTGATAAGATTTATGGCAGCTGGGATGTATAGCTCAAGTGTGATGCCTGTGACTATTCCGTGTACTGTAAGTGCAGGGCTTACAATAATTCTGCTTTAAGGGCTTGACTAGTTATATACCCAGGTTCTGACGGTGGCCCTTGGCTTCTTGGGCTTGTAAGCATGGCTGTAAAGAGTAATCTTTATCTGGACATGTTAGACCATGTAATTTAACTTTGTTTTTTTCTTCCATCTTAGTGATTTAGAATCTAGACGAGAAGTCAAGAAAGAGGAGGGTGAAGCATTTGCACGAGAGCACGGACTTATCTTTATGGAGACATCTGCCAAAACTGCTTCCAATGTAGAGGAGGTAACTTTGCTCAACACTGGCATTTTACTTAAACACTTGCTTTAAATTACACGTTTGTATAAATACTGTTCCTTAACTTGAATTAACTACTCTTTATATTATGAGAAAGACAATGTCTATGTTGTAATTGATTGCACAGCACTAATTGTATTGTTGAGACTTCCTAACTATTGTGCTTGTGGGGTTTTTTGAAGTACTTGATCAGAGAAATGGCTAACCTCTGTCTGCCATGAAATCTAAGAAGTAAGGCTAGAATAGATTTGCTAGTCCAAAGCAAGCCAAACTATTGGTATTCTTGGCAGATGTCACTCTAACCTGTTCTAAAGGCTCCTAGTGTATCACGAGCTCTTCAGAGCAATCTCTTGCAGTGCTTTGGTATTTATGCTCTCATCATCTTACCTCTCTACTACCTAGTAGGAAACTTCTTCAGTTTGTGCACAGCTTCTATTTTCTGTCCTCTACAGAGCTGCTGAAGAGATTATTGTCTTGGTTACTGCAGTCTGCTACGTATTTGAATAAGTTTTTCAGTTTTGCTACTTAAAAGAACTTAAATCTTTTCAAGTTTGGCTTATAGTTCATATTTCTGGACATATGTGAGTTCTTGCATCTCTCACCTTGATTTACTGCATTCCTTTCTTGGAGGGTGGTCATGGTCAGCTGACCTCAGCTGCAACTGAGTGCCCACCAAGTTGCTCACTCAGTGCCTCTGTCTAGCAGGATGGGGGAAAGAACCAGAAGAGCCAAAGCAAGCTAAAACTCAGGGGCTGAGACAGAGTTTTAAAAATGAAGGAAAGAGATGGGCAAAGAGTGACAGAAAGGCAATCACTCACAACTTCGTACAAACAAATTGAATCTCAGCCAATTTCTGAGCAACAGCAACTTTGACTACCCTTTGGTTTTTATTCTTAAGCATTGTATCATATAATATGAAATACGCCTGAGGCCAGTTCTGGTCATCTGTCCTGGCTGGTTTGTGTCCCCCACGATTTTGCCTGCCCTAAGCCTAATCACTGTCAGGAGAGGGCAGAGTAAGAAACAGTGACACTCAGCAGTAGCTAAAACATGGATATGTTATCAACACTATTTTAGTCGTAAATCCAAAACACAGCACCATGCAGACTGCTATAAAGAAAATTAACTGCATTCTAGCCAGACAAGTACAGTGGTGGACAAAGAGCTCCAGCTGAGATGCTAGTGCTATGTAAAGCAGAAAGATTGCTTCACATGTCTTTCAAGCCCGTACTCAGTTCATCCACACTGACCTTTTTTATAATAGCATGACATGGTTCAGCTTCTTATACTTATAATCTGCCCCTATTCTTTTCCAGAACTGTCCTAAATTCAAAATGGTATGTGACCAGTGAGGTATGCTTTTATTGGTAAAGCCTTGTAGTTATAAAATATTTTTTGAAAAGTTACAGTAAGCTACAGATGACTTCCATGTTACTACTTGATCCTAACATTATCACCTCTTTGCATCAAAAACTGTCCTAGTAAGTGAATTGTCCAGTATCCTAATGCATCTCTGATTATCAGGAGGCAAATGAGCATAAAGTTCTTTATCAGAAAGTTCAAATAGAATCCTCTCCTTATGATTATACAAGTGAGTGGTGTGTGTATACTAACTTGCTAATTCCAGTGGAAAAGCTTTAGGATATAATGCTTTTCAGTGACAGTCAAGTGCATTCCTTAAATCGTGTTCTCAGTAAACACTAAAAAAAGTGGCATGATGTAGAATAGTTAACAGCTACAGAAGCTAAACCCTAATCTCTAGCAGTTTCTTTATATGAACAAATCAGCTTCTGTTGGTAAAGTTTTTTTTAAGCTGTTTCCCTTGTTTAATCCTGATTTCCACCACTGTGGAATACCTTAGTAAATCTGTAGCTGGAGCAGTACGTTGACCTTTTTGGTGCTTAGATCTTAAAACAGTTTAAAATTGTTCATTATGTTCTTCAGGATTATTCTATCTTGAATAGAAATGGATAGTAAGGAGTGGAAAGTATCCTGTTGGCTGTTTATTTTGTGTAAGGCTATTGGAGAAGTTTCCATCCTGTTTGCATATTAGGTAATAAATGGTATGGAGTGGGAAGTAAATGCAGGCTCTTCCTTCATAGTTACTTTGGAGACTTCTAAGAATTTTGTGACCACAGAGTTAAATCATCATATTTGATGTGGAATGGGATTGTGTAAAAAGAGTTTCTGCATCACTAAGATGATAGAATGATTACTGGGGGAAGGTTAGGCACAAGGCTTATAATTTGACTGCAATGCAAGGACAGTTAATGCTAGTCTCTTCAGCAGTATCATAGTTATTTAAACAGGAGGTTGTCAATTTCCTTTTAGCCTCCGTCTAAAGCTGTAAAGGTAACCAACTATCAATATACTGACTTTTTGTGCCTTTTTTTTTCTTCTTCTCAGTGATTTCTAAGCTGATTGGAGTTCGAGTAGTGTACACTCTGACATGCATGTCTGTGGTCTTTCTTGTGGTGGAATCTTGTTAACTTTTAGAATCTTGATTATCATACTTGCTCTACTTTGAACTGTGGATGGGTGATGTGCACTCTGAGATACTGTTTGCAGACTTCTTCAGTGTTGCTTATTTACTTTTTCTAAGAAAACAGTTATGTCCATTGGGAGGCTTTTCACTTGTACACACTAAGTCTGAGGTCTGAACCCCAGGCAAGTTTGCACTTGTTTTAATCATGATATCCATTACTTTCTGACCTCTCATTAAACCAACTCATAATACATAAGAAGTTTTTTTAGTTTCATTTGCAAGAGGCATTAGCAATTGTATCACACTAGTTTTTTCATTGGTAGTTCAGCAGTGGTATATGACTGTTAATTGTGGTCTTACCTGCAACCTGCTGTTCAGAGTTTGCTGAGAGCTTTCTTCTTGGGCAGGGGCAGAGTAGAGTCACCTGCAGGATCTCAGGGTGACCATGTAGTCTCCTATAGCACACACTGCTTAACTTTTTGTCCCTGGCATATCAGTGGTTTGAATCCATTTATGTGCACTGATTCTGAAGAAGTAAGGATACTTAGCTGTACTTGGGAAGCTGCAGTAGCTTTGTGCATAATCATTTCATTCCAGACTGCTACTTATAATAACAATTAACGATGTGACCAGTCTGAAGCCAGAAAGCTTTCTGGATGCTGGTCAGAGCAGTGCGAGACAACATCAGTGTTCAGAAGCTGATCTCACTTGAGTTGGTGCCAGTGTATCACTTGACTCCTGGTGTGGGAGTTGTTTTAGTAAGTTGTTTCCCATATGGAGGGATGCCTATGCCAAACTTAAGGGCATTGTTTGTGTTATTCCAAGTTGTCTGCACATAAATAGTATGCCATAGTGAATTCATTATGTAGGATTAAATCTGAATAGACTAATGGTTTTAACTGAGCAATGGAGCACTTCTGCTACATGGAGCTTGATGGTCATTCAGTGGTTCTGTTTCAGTTGTAGTTTAATTTTCTCTTCAGGCATCTTCTTTCATACTTTTGCTTAAATGGATAATGAATATTCAAAGCTCCTGTAGCTTCAACAGTGGCACAGATAAGAGAGCAGAGATAGCCTTTTGTAATACTGTGAAGGGTGAAAATGAAAATCTCATGGAAAGATTAGATTCGTAGAGGCATCTAAAGTTGAACTGATTTTTAAAGTGTGCTTTATTTCCCTTCCACACCCTCTCTGAACACAGCGAATAGCTGTGAAACAAACAGTTGTTTGACATGGTAATATAGTAAGTAGGGATTTAGTTAATAAAACTTGAAAGCCATAGGATGTTAATAATTTTCATAGCAAGGTAAAGTGACACGCAAGAAGTAATCTGACTAGCACTCAAAAGAGCAGGATTTCTAGGTTATGAGTCCTAAAAAAAACCCAAAAAATCTCCACCTAAAAGTTAGGTTTATCTTAACTTGTATCAAAACCAGTATTCCTTCAAGTTCCTGGAAATCAAAGTTCTATGACCTTTCAGCTGTGTGAAGCTGACACTTTAGCCGGTTTCTCCCGTGAGAAAATGGGGTTGAAGCTCATGTCAGTTCAGCTGTGGAAGGGAGAAGGGGCAGGACACCTGGCTGTAATGAAGATACACAGCTTTTAGCTCCTTGTGGCAAATCCTTGGATTGTGCCCCAACTTTGCAGTAAGGAGCACTGGCTCTGCCATGGTACTTGGAAGAATAAAGGTCTCAGTTAACTGACTGTTTCAGGCTTTGTAGAAGAGCATGAAATGTATGATACTGCCTGCCTGACCTGTAGATTCCTAGAGAGCTGGATTCTTAGTTCTGGGGGGTTTATCATTTTTTTTTCCTCAAGTATTCTGTCCTGTGTAACAGTTCAACAACAGCTACAGGACTTTTTAAGTCAGTTTGAGCTCTAGTAATGTGAATCGGCCCAATAAATTTGTCAGAAAGATTGTACCTCAATGGGGACGTAAATAAATTGCTGTCAAGTTCTGGTTTGTGTCTTTGCACCTCCACTTCAAATATAAGGCTACAGATGTGTTGGGATGCTTTTTGGGGTGTGGATTCATGATATAGCACCTTACTACTGCTTATAATTACCCCTCTGCATCCCTTTTAGTGTGCTAGGCTTCTTCCTGAAAGGTCATTTAGCTGTAAAAAGTATTGCCTTACTGTGTGTGCATAAAAGAGCTGCTCAGAGCTTTGGAATCTCACTTTATTAAGTGGCCATCCAGTACCACTTACACACTGGGAAGGTGAATGTTTTAGGCGTAAATCTGTTTGTTGTCCATGTTGTTACTGTTTCCAAATGCATTCTTAAATAGCAATCTAACTATATCATATCTTACTGCTAAAAGATAAGATACGAAATTGGAGAGGAGGAGGAGGAGGAGGAAATTCTAGGTGTTGGCTGGGTCATGCTTCAGAATTTGTGATATATTTAACCTTTAAGTACTCCTCATTTACTTGTAAGAAAGAATCCAGAAATAATGATTGCCCAATTTTTATTTCCAAGCATTCAATTTAATTTTAACATTGCCGCCAGAGGGCAGCATGTTCCACGAGCTGGCCATGCCGAACGTGATCTCATACCTGATTCTAGGCAAAGATGAACTTGTAAAGTCTTGAGTTTTGAAAAGTATCGGTGATTCATTTACGAGTTTTTCCTGTTATGCTCAGCTTGTAGTGAAGTCCTCAGATTCTTGTCCTGGCGTTAGCTTTCTGAGAAAGACAACTGACATTATTGACATTTGCAAGTGAAAACTAGATGTAGCTGCTCTACTAATCATGTTCTGGTGCCTTTAGCTTATTATTACTCCTGCATACTGCTTCCATGAGACAGAGGTATCAGGAACTTACTCTCTTACCTGTTTCCTGCATTATTTTTACCACTTATAGAATTCATTCTTCCTGGATTTGTCTCAAGGGTAGTAAACCTGCAGTTGTTTGTTTGTGTGATGATATGAATGTTGAAGTTGATTTAATTCTACATTCAGTGTCTTTAGGATTAATTTACCTTAAATGCAGTATCTGTAGTGTTTGGTCATTGCAGTTTTCGGTTGTTTGGAGGGTTTTTTGGGACAAGCATTGTGAGACATGACCTCTTGATTCTCATGTTGCAATGTGATCTGGGAAACTCCTTATACAAATAATCTCAAGTGATATTACACTGGTATATTGTGATTTAAAAGCCTCTTTTGTTGGCTTTGCAGTAGGTGCAGGCATGACACAACAGGCAGATCACATCTTGCAAGACTCACTTTCCTACTTGTACAGTAATGCACTTCTCCTTGATGGGGTATTGCTATTATTTGGGAACCTAGTTATAATGAGCACACAATTGAAAAATGTTACATTAAAACAAATCACTGAATAACTTGTATACAACCTTTTTTTAATGCTGTGGTACAGTTATGTTCAGCAGTCTCATGCATAAAAGCATCAGGAAGTTGTGGTTTAGAAAATTACCAAGAGTTAAACATTAAATGTAGACATTTTCCTGAAGTTACGTTGTTTTCTTGAATTTTTCCGAAATGTAGTCAAGGATTTTTATATTTGGAAATCTAACATAGTGATTTTGCAAAAGTCTCTCACTTCATGAGTAACAGAGGTACTGTATACTAGGGTCTTGCCATCTTTCAGGTGATTATACATAAATCCAGGATGAGTCTGGTACTGCCTCCCCTGGAGTGGTGAAAATGAACCTGGACCTGATTTGGGATGAAAAGGCAAGAGTATCTTTGTCTAGTGTTTTAGTAGCAGCAGCAGCATTACCAGAAGGTACCATGCAACTGCAGTAGGCTTGGTAGGCAGCCAGCTAAGCCCACGTGGGCTTGCTGGTGAGGTCTTGTGTGGAAGTAGCTAAACTGCACCTGGATCCAAGTTGGCATGTGAAGTGCTACAGCTGTGTTCTTGCAGTCCCCTGCATGTGGTCTAATAAATCTAAACTGGATTTGAGGGGAAATCGCTCTGTCTTTCTGCATCTATAGCTCAGTTAATCTGAAAATAGGATAAACTGCCCATAAATAATTAAGAGTTTACAGTATACTGCATGTTCCAGATAAGAGTTAGAACATGCAGTATTAAAAGAGATTTTTTAGAAGTCAGTTACACCAAGTTCACCTTCTTGTCCTTGCTAATTGGAGCACTAGCATGCAATGCCAAAATCTGATATGATATTCTTAAAGCAGGTAGTCTACTGTTTTAGTGATATTCTCAGGTGATTATTTTGAGTCTGCTCACACTTTGAATCATAAGTTAACTTAAAATACATGGATGTGAGAAACAAATGGAAATATCAAGAGATTCAAGTCTCTTTTCTTGGCTGAGTAGCAATTTTTTAGAATACATAAAAAGAAGAGAGCATGAGGTAGACTTATGTGCTATATTCTTATCATTTGTTTTCAAATAGGAATTACTTCTGTGGCCCAGTGCAACCTGTCATTTTGCTACACAGAGCAACAGTATGTGCTGTTTTAACACTAAATATGTTGTGCATCAGTATCACTGATGGGAGTGGGGTAGTCACATGACTTCAAGAGAACTGAAATGATAGACCTGAGATTAATAGAATATATGGTTTTTTCAGATCAACAGTTTCTTGGCCAATATGTTTAGTATTAAAATATACTGTACTGAACTCAGTATGCTCTTTTGCTTTGTACAGTACATGTGTAGTAACAGAAGGAATTTTGTGTTTGTGTAGTGCTCTTTTCCAGTGCATTTTACTGTTTTTTGTGAGGATAGATGCATTGCTACAATGACTGTTCTTGAGTGTAGTATCCAAAAGGTAATTTATTCTCAGTTGCATTCGTTTGGAGTCTGTTAAAATTCTAGTTTGTTGCTCTAAAGTAATTTTTGTAGATCTAATGTAATTCTCATAAAATTAATTCTAAGAGTCTTGGCGAACTTAGCCAGCATCTTCTAGAACAGTTAGAAGTGCCAATTGTTAAGTGCTTGTTTACATTAAGCTATCATAATGCTTTTTTAAGACTTCAAGTTCTGTTTAATGTCCTGCTGAAGTAGAAGTATCCTCACAGATTCCAGCTGTGTGAATTTTCAAAGTTGACTTATACTTTTCAGTAGGCACATGTATGAGGCCATTACAATAATTAGTATGTTATCAGGAACAAAGATAAGTTTGAATTTTTTTCCTTACATAGAAAACTTCAGTTTCTGAGGAATTTGAATCAATTCGTAGTTGGCTGAAAGCCAATTTTTCTTCTCAACTCTAACACGTGTTTGAAAAACGAACTCGCTTCCTAAGTGCCTTGTGAATCTGCAATGATTAATTCTTCTCATTATTTTGCTGCAAATTCTCATGACCCTCTGTGATGATTCGATCACCCACTTAGAGTTTATGCATATTCATATCTCTCTGCTCCTGCTGCAGTCGTTCAAGTCTCCTTCACTGGCTGTGGTGTGTGCTTGGTGCAGTAATTGAGCTGCAGTAGATTGATTACTCTGGGGAGCTGTAAGGCCTTTAAAGGTGAAAACATATCAGTCCTGTTAATTAGGAAACAAAGCTCTGGTGGCAAGTTCAGCAGTCAAATGCTTCCAGTGTAGAAATGAGGAAAGGTATGATTTGTTCCTCTCCATGAACCCTGTTTACTTTTTTATATTTGAATTAGATCTGTATTTGCTGTAATAGGCATGTGCAGAAGGTAGCACGTCTTGTATGATTGCGTGGTGTTGGTATTTTAAAACAAAAAGAACTCTATGTTTATTGTAATCATTAGCTGCTGTTAATCACCTCCTAAATTATACATTATTTTAGGCATTACTTGATCTATAAAGCTAAACGAGAGATGAAGATTGGAATCATTGATTGTAAACTTTAACCAAAAATGTTTATAGCAGTCACTTTCTCAGACCTGAGTGTCAAAGTATTTTCTCTGAATTAAAACAATAGATTTTTAGAAGTAGTTATAAAACCTGGGGCCTCTCCTTTCTACTATTAAGATGTCTGTTGCCCATTGTGTGCAAGATTAATTAAAGAGAATACGTTCTTAAAATTAGGTGAATATTAAATGATAGCATAAGGTTTCATCCAGCAGACAGCATCCTTACATCATCATTGTAAGTACCCTGTGGTTTTATGTTGCTAAGCACTCTAATCTAGAGTGGCCTATTACAAAGATATTAAGGGTAGGGGAAACCATCTGCCACACAATCTACCCATAAGGGTCAGAAATAAATAATTTAAAAGTAATTTATATATCTTAAAAACCACTTTTTCCCTGTAATTACTGGACAACAGATTGTAGAATACAGATGTTATGAAAATGCCACTGTTTTTGTACACAGCGTGTGATCCATTGCTGCTTCAGGGTAGGTTATATGGTGCTGTTGTCATACCTGTTTCTGCAGAGGTCAGGAAGGAAAGTCTCACTGAAGCAACTGCACATGAGATTGAATTCCAGTTAGTGCATCTTACACCAAAGGGTATCTCATTCATTGTGTCTGTCGTCTCTTTTCCCTCTGTTTTAGGCATTTATTAACACTGCAAAGGAGATCTACGAGAAAATCCAGGAAGGAGTTTTTGACATTAATAATGAGGTAACTTTTAGTACTCCGAACACTCTTTGCTTTTTAAAAGTGCAAAATTCACCTTCCGTAGAAGGCTGGACAGTAAAAGGTTTGTCTGTTCCATTTGGATGTAGAATGGTCTGCTATTGTGATAAAAATGGATTAAAATAAGTGACCCTATCCATCCATGAAGCATCACAAAATAATATAAATCCCCAAAAGAGAAGAAAATCCACTTTCATCCACTTCTCCATATGGTGTCATCTGTTTTCAAAGATAATTTTCCACTATGTAAATGGGGGACCATGTTGATATGCCAGATGCACTCCCTGAGCTGTCCAGTGTAGGGGAGGGATTGCTTTGAGAGTTACATAAAAGACTTTTGAAATGTTCCTGGTTTAGGTGCGTGGATACTGTAGGGAATAAAAGATTAGCCATTTTGCTTATGCACATTACTGAAATTACAGATTATTGGGGCCTGTGCCTTTGCTTGTTTGGGGTGGAGGTGGAGGAAGGGGAACAAGAGCTAGAAAGACCTATAATGTCTCTTGAATTTTGAAATGATTGTGCTGTTCAAAATCTTGAGCAGCTAGGAGAGAAGTTCATGGCTGTAGAAAAAGCAGATTCAAATTCAGAGATGAGAAATAGACATGTTAGTATTGTATAGAAATGTTAAGATTGTATAAGCTCTCTGTTAACAGTCTCATAAAAAATTTGACCATGTGAGGTGGCCAGTTTTTTCTGAAGACCAAGTTGCTTTTTCTTGTCCTTCATATCCCTGAATATTGTTGCTGAGGTGCTTAGTGAAACCACATGTGAAACTCTACACCACCACTCTATTCTGTTTCTGCTCTGTGGAGAGGTGCATCTGGACTACCAGTGTGAAGCTTCTCTTAAACATTACAGTCCTTGCAGAATTGTTCAGAGTAGGGAGGGAATTGTCAGGACTCAAATTATAGCTTCACCTCTTTCTGCTCAATATATTTCAACATGAGAAAATTTAGACTATTGAAAATATTACTCATGACTTCAGAGAGGAAAAAATGGGAAACTTCAGTAGTATGCAAAGTAATGCATCAGGAAACTTGTAGCTAAATAAGACTTGAATAGTAATCCTTCAAACTAATTCTGACTGGAAAGTGCGTGCATGTTGGTGAAACACTTCTTAAATTCAGTTCACTGGTGCAAAATTTAAAACCGCCTTTCACATCTTTCCTGAAGAAAATGCAGTTGGTTGTGCAATATAAATTGGAGAGCAATCAGTGTGTCTGAAAAAGCATGCTCGTTGTATCTGTCGAGTTTCATATAGTAGCTGACTGCTTTACTGTGCCTTACGGAGCTCTGATTGCAATATGCTGTCAAGAGCCAACAGTCCGTGCTACTTATTTGGCTTTATGCCAAGTCTGGCTCCTTGATTCCTCAAGAAGTTGCTATCAGCCCAGAGGGGGCAAAACCAATGAGCCATAGGGCATGCTTTTTATTAAAGAGGAGTCAAAGAGCGAAAAGAAACCACATCAGCTGCTGTCAATACTGAGCGAGTGCCAGAAACCCGAAGGCTACCACTGCTGCAGAACAACTGCCAAGCACTATAAATCTGAGATTTGCTGTGACGCAAAGTTTCCTTAAGAGCTTAATTTCTGAAGCTACTGTATTACTTTTCTCAAAGTGCTGTATTTTTAGGTAAAATCCACTTGAGGGAGTGAGGGTTAAGATATAAGTGTGATTTTGATGAATGAAAGAGCTACGCTGTGTGTGGGTTCTTGGCAAGTAGCCATGTCTTTTGGGATCACAGAAATTATTGATGACACAGAACACTCGTATGCCCTTAGCCTCTACAGCTGATTCAACACAGAAAGAAATACTGTCTAGAGAGGAAAAGTTTTATATAAAACTATTAAACTAGTGGAGATTTTGGCAAGAGGGGAGAGGTTATACATTCTTAGCAAATGCTATGTATTTTTAAGCCATATGCCAAGTATTTAAATACAACTCTTGCTCTGTGGTGGGTTTTTTTTTTTAGTTTAAGCTACAGAGTGTAACATGGAGATAAAATTTAAATGAGAAGGAAGGCATCTTCCTTTAACTAATACTTAATCACTAAGAACATGCTGTAAAAAATTACAAAATTTGCTGTATTTATTGCGTACATTAGCAGAACTTGTTATATGATCTTCTAAATAGAAAAAGTAGCTTTTCAAGTATATTCTAAAATACTTACACTGTGTATTAAACTTCATTTCAGGCAAATGGCATAAAAATTGGCCCTCAACATGCTGCCACTAATGCAACACTTGCAGGCAATCAGGGAGGACAACAAGCTGGAGGAGGCTGCTGTTGAGCCTGTTTTTACTTTCTAGCTGCCTGGATGGGGCCTACTAACTTGTTTGTTCACCCTTCCCTCCCCCCGCCCCGCTCGCCTCCAATTCAACTGAGACATGAAACTTGTAAGTTGGTTTCCTGTTGCAGAAGACTTTATCCTTCAAATTCTTGTATAACTTTGAATAAATGGTTAATGTTCACTTAAAGACAGATTTTGGAGATTGTATTCATATCTATTTACATTTGATTTCTAGGTCAATTGGTGTGATTATTTTTGTTAAATGTTGTCTTGTGCCCTTGACTACGAACTGAATTGTATTAAACACTACAAAGTCATCTGAGTATTTTAATCAGTTTGTGTAGTTAGGTTTCCCAGCTCCTGAGGTTACCTAATGTTTAATATTGTAGAGCTGTCCTCAAGTTTTTTGTCAGTTTTCAAGGCTATGAAGAGAAGCAGAAGGACTCTTTTAATTCTGTATTTATCACTTTCTGTATATATAGTTTAATAACCTGCTTGGGTGTACTTGCCAAGCTAGAATTCTTTAATGCATTTGCATAAAATCTATACTACTTAGAGCTTGAAAACTACAGAAGCATTAATAGAAATTGCTTGGATGCTAAATTTTAAGCCTTTTTAACATTGTTAGCATGTTCATGCTCCCCTGTCATTATGTCCAAGAGAGATGCTTAATGTATATTACTAGAGGCTACATACGTGCTATCTATTTTAATGCCAAATGTTTGCTGTTTATCCACAATTTCCACAACACCTCTTCAGAAATGGATTAGCTGTTTGCCTTAACAAATACTATAGGTAAAAACAGAGTATGAATGAAAAGTAGAGGAGGAGTTGATAAATTTAAAATGGCACATTTTAAAAACATTAATCTTCTCAATGTTTTTTTTCTTGTTTACCACTTGATTTCTAGGTATATTTTTCATGCAAGGACAGTTTTTCAACCTAAATGTATAGTGGTTGTGTAAAGTTTTCTTTTAGTGACAACTTGTAATCCTAAATATATGGTAAGCATCTTGTCTATTGTGAAGAGGGTGTGAAAATAAAATCTGCCAGTTTGGAAATCTTGATGAAAATCAAAACCACAAATGTTTTGTTAGTTATTATGGTGATGGCTGGGGGAGGGGGCATATTTTTCCTCAAATGAAAGGGTTGCAACACTGCAAAACAAAATCTTGTGTTTTAAGTGTTTATTTGTTAAAATACAGAATGTTCATGTCACCTTTCGTACAAATGTGCAAACAACTGAGTTTCCATCTCACTTAAATAATTGCAGACAAAAGGGTCACACTAATGCTAGGCCATGCTTCATGTATTGGGGGAAATAAGGGGGTGGGGGGCAGGCAGTGGCTGCAAAACTTTTGTCTTACTGGACCAATACTGACTGCAACACAACACTGGGGGAAAGGGATCCTCATGTCACCCATTCTAATTGTCAGAACTTGAACATCCAGAGTGAATAAACTTCAGCCTGATGGGTATGTAACATAGCAGTGGTTCTGAGATTAAATAAAATTTGAAAAAATGGTGTGGAACCTTTTGTTGGTATCTTGGGAAGGGGGAACCAGTATGGATTTATGTTACTTGCTGACATCAGTTCTTTTTTACACACTTAGGAACATTTTCAGCAATGTAATATAATTGTTTTCAAATTTTAAATTAAGATGTTACTTCATTTACATACTTTCAGCTGTTAACTGTTTATTATATGAAGGTTGCATTTCTAAAGCACATTTCTTGTTTCAGTAAGTTTGAAAATTGTGTTGCATGACCATAAAACCATAGGACTGAACTGCATGGATGAGAAGGGAAAACTGGCATGTCATAACTAGCTGTTCACAAGAAAGAGTGGATGAACAAGACTATTAGCTTGAATTAACTACTTGAATTTTTCTTTCAGTTGGCAATGTCATAGAACTCAGTTACTTGAGATGAGAGAAGAGTGTGCTCTTATATAGCAGCCTGAGCTTCATTACAAAGGGGAATGAATTTAGCTATAAAAATTGT
>VZTH01018285.1:327835-345270 GCA_013397815.1 Aleadryas rufinucha
GGTGGTGCGATTTTTACCCTGTCCTGAGAAAAACAAAAATGCATGCTGTTTTACTGGTGATGATTTGAAAAACTGAAAGCTTCTGACAGTCTCTCATTTTCTGACAACACGGAAGAGGTATAGAATTGCCCAGGAATCCAGGGCTAGTATAGTAAAGAGTCACCGGTGCTGCTTTTTGGGGTGTGAGAGGAGCAGGGGGGGAATATGCTGTGTCTTACTAAAGTCACATATGTAATCAATTGCTGATCCTGCTGGTTTGGTGCTGGCTCACATGCCAGTCTTAGACTATACATTATGTTAAGACTCTGGTACTTTCAAAGAGTAGCTAGAATAAAACTGAAATTTTCCACACATTCTGGCTGGCTTTTTGTCACAAACTTTATGCACATGTAAACCTTTTGTTGCTACAGCAATCTCTGTAATTTTGTAGAGGTTCTTTTTGAGAAGCCCTGATGGCTATTTCATCCAATTAGAATTTGAAAATGTTATAACACAACTTAGCAGGAGGGTTTACTTCTAAAACATGTGCTTTAACAAGATGATTCTTTCACAGGTTTCAGCTTTATTTGTACATGAATGACTGATAACTTGCTGGGATTTCATGCTGAATTCCAGTTGGTTTTTTTGGTTACATTTTCACAACCAATGAGCCAAAACATGTAATTGTTTCCCACCAACTTGTACAGCTATAATGTGAAATACCGGAAAATCATACCAAGATGCAGTTTTTTCCTTAGTCCCAGTTTGGAATATAGTATACAGCACAAGTTAACTTTTTTTAAAAGGAAGATTGGGGTGATAAGCCCTCTAAGCATGACTAAAGACTTGTCTCTCCCATTTCTGCTAAAAATGAAATGCTCTGGCATTTTGGCAGTCATTGAAGAAAGATTAACAACTCCCCCTCAATCTTAGACCTGTGTATCTCTTTTGGCTTCAGTCATTCTGATTTATTCTTGTGCCGATCAGACTCAGCAGTGAGTTAAGGTAAAATGACTGCCAAAACACTTTTGATAAGCTGAAGTAACAGGTGTCTGAAACCCCTAGCAAGCACTGAGTGCCCAACTCCTGCTCCAGAGTTGTATCCTTTCTGCTGTGTTACGCTTTTTGTGACAGTTTGTTTTGGTGGCTGTTGAAGAGCTTTCTGCTGCGATATTTTTATGTTGTTTGGGTTAGAAGGGCACACACTAAATGACATACATTTAAACTGGGAAAGTTATTTCTGCCTTAAGAGTTTACATGTGACTGTTAGAGCACTAAATCTGTTCTTGGGAGGAAATTGAAAACTCTTATCAGGCTCAAAAATATGCTTAAACTGAATCTGAATGAAAAAACCCCATGTATTAAACTAACTTAGAAATATCAGAAGACAATTTTGAGCATTGCAGGATTTTTTTTTTAAGCAGTCTTTCTTAAAGAGGGCACCCCAGTGTGCCTTTATTTTTCTCGAAGTTGTTACCAGTAGGGTACTGCTTTTGTAAATGCTGAGGCCTGAGGTAGTGATTCCTCTTAACAGACTGCACTTTTGATTCTGCAGTGTCCTACAACTTTCTTCGTAGGTTTTTTAGTTGATTTGTTTGGGTTTTTTTTTTTCCTTCTAAATCAAGTTTCCCATGTATTATCTCCTTTCTCTCTTTTCTGTTTTCATATTGTTTTGTTCACTCTGAAGCCTGTGAGCAAAATGCTGCTCTCTGTCTTTACTTGGCGCGCATCCGTAACTCCCACACTTAACAGGAGTTTGTCCAGTGTGGGGCATTTGTTTCAAAGGTGGAAGGGTGGGGCAGAGGGAGAGAGGGATATATGTGCTATCTGGCTGCATGATATAACATCATGAAGGAAGTATTTCTCGGGCTCTGTTACCTGTTACACCTACTGCGTGTGCTGGTTTGCATATGTGGGGGGATATAATTTGCCTAGTCCTCTTCCACTATTGCATGGGAGGAGATAGGGGAGACAGAGGAAGACTAACAGGTTTTATTTGGATATCTGAATAAATATGTTTGCTGAGATCATATGTATGATTTGTATATACTTTATGTTCCTCCCCCTAGAATCTCTGGGTTGTCTTCTGCCACATTACTGCAATGTAACTTTAACAGTATGCAGTGGTGATTTATTGTAATGCACTACTGAAATCTCCATTTGCAAATAATCCAGGCTGCTGCTGTGTAAGTAGCTGATGAAATGTCTTTACTGGGTCTGCCGCATATGAAAGAAACCACAACATTAGGCAATAAAAAGTACTAACAGAATGTTACGAAACCAAGACCATGACAAAAAAAGCAGCATGTTGTGGATCTACCATTTTTATTCTTGGGACAGATTTTATTATTTTTGGAACTATTACAAGACTTATGTTAAATATTGTGAACGATAAGAGGAAACAGACTCTTGGCAAACATGGAAAACCAATTACAGCATATTACCCTATTCCCCTTCCAATAAAGGAGGGGTGAAGCTAAAAGTTTATTCTTTGCTTAGCAGCTGGAGGAGGGGGGGAAGAGGGTTGCTGCTTTAGCATTGGCTTGAGGAAAGAGATTGTTGCTGCAGCAATCTTAATGTAGTCAGTCCAAGCTGGAGAAGGCAAACCCAGCATGCTCCACAGTCAGTTATACCCCACCCGGAAAAAGCACACGAGAGTGCTGAATAAAGAAATGGCTATTCTGTACCAGCAGGTATACTGTTCACTTACAAATATATTTCAAAAACTTGTGTGTGGTTGTAAATCTCTGTGTTGTGGTGACAGGCTTTTGACTTGATACATAAACTGGAATACATATCTGATATTTAGACATGGGATTTAACTGCAACATCCCATAGCTCTGTGACATAGAGGTGAAATAAGGCATAGGAAAAACCTACTTCAAAGTTTATTTCGAAGTCTGCACATCCATTTGTATTCCTATCCCAAATTACAGTTCTTATAAAATTGTCCATGGCAGCATGAATGTAGATGAATCGATGAATCAGTATGTTTGTTGGAGTTCCCCCCCCAGCATAGTTATGATTTTTAAAATTCCTTCGTTAACGAGTCAGAGATATAAATGTTTATATCGGGCAGACTCTTGTTGATGGTTGGATCTGTGGTACATTTGCTGTAAATTACAGCAGGATCTAATTAGCCTTTCTTAAGTGAAGCCCAGTTCCATTACTTTTTCTAGATTTATAGTGAAATACTGGGAGGCAGGAAAACCTTAAAAGTGTGAGGACAGTTCAAAAGAGACCAAGGTAGTACACTAACAATTGTCAGTTTAACATTGTCTGGGTTAAAGCAGTCAAGTAAACGTTGCATGTTCTGATTATGGCATGGGAAAATATTTTCAGATGCAGGAAATGTCTGAAAGAATGTGACTTAAAAAACAGTTAAATAGCAACAATACTTGGGAAGACAGAAATCCATGGGGTTGCTTGCTGTCTCCCGGGATGGGGCGGGGAGAGGCTCTCAGTTTAAGAGGCATCGCCCAGCACCTGAGCACTGACACCCACACCTGGGCAGGTGTTGCTACTCGAGGACTGTAGCACTGGACCAGCTGTGACAAAGGAACTTCTAAATTTGGACATTGTTGCCAGGTGCACATTTGAAACCACTAAGATTGGAGCTGAGGCAGTGTCCAGAATTTGTAGGACATGTGAATGATTTTGAGGAGGAGGGATGGGTACAGAGACAGCGGCAGAAGAGATGGGACAAATTTACTCGTCAGCTGTTGGCTCAAAAAAACCCCCTGAATCAATGTACACCTGTCTGTGATTGTTGTGTGCAGCAAAGCTTTGTTTTGAATGTAGTTAGAAACAGATTGTCCTTATGGGGTTTTTTTATCCCATTTTAACTTACGAGGATAATTGGCCCTTGGGTTGCCGGTTAGTGTCATGTCTGAAGTACTTAAATGGAGAACATCAGAACACAAAAGAATTCCTGTATCTGGTGCCCTTGAGAGTCAATCCAGCCACTTCTAAGCAAAACGTGGCTGACTGACCCAAGCTAACTGGTCACTGATGAAGGTCTGTCAGCCATCAGTGGTGCCCAAAAATCCAGTGGATGGGCTCTGCTGCTCCTCCTTGCCCAGTGTTGTACAGCTTTCATCTCACAAGTAAAACATTTCTGCACAGAAACGAAAGTGCTTGTGGCATCTCCCATAGTTCCTGCTATGAAGCAGAAATTAAGTTTGTGAACTCGTGCAATCTTGTGATTCTGTCTGGGAAGTTTTTCTAAAAAGCCACATAATTCCAGAGGAAAAGGTGTCCTTATGTGCAGGACTGACCACTGTGCATCATAAATTAAGTCCTTTGGCTTTTCTGTGGGTTCCTATCCAAGTCCAGTTCTATTTTCTTTCCAGTTTACGTCTCTTCCTTTTTGTTACTTCTCCCACCTTTTTCTTTCCTCCTTGGAGTTTGGGTGTCTGTTTAAGGGAAATTATTCAAGAAAAAGAGTGGCATATTTACAGTTCCCTATTCTTCTGGAAGACCTGTACTAACTATCGCTGGTAAACAAAACACTTTTATCTACTTTGGATGAAGTGATGATTGCTTATAACAATGCCACTATGTAAACTTAGAGATATCGTTGGTCACAAACCCACCTATTTAACTGCTAAATCCTGGCTCCTGGATCATCCAGCAGTAGTAGAAGGCTTCAGTACCATCACAGAAGAAAAATGCAGTTGCTTATTAGTGATATTTCTGGCCAAGCACCATCTGAATGATGGGGTTTTGTTTGGTTTGGGCTTTATTTTGAAGGTGTGTGTAACTTCATTCTGTCCTGGCTTTCCAGTTTAATTCAATTGCTATGTAAGACGAAAAGCAGCTTTCCTTCAATGAACTCTGAAATTCTAAAGTTGTGGGGTTGTTGCTCAACCAGTCGAAAAGAGGATCCATTAGGGGAGATGCCTCTACTGAAACTGCTGCTTTGTGAGCCAAGACATCGGCTTGCTTGCTGCAGGAAGGAGGAGACGGCTCATTATCTGGGTGCTGGGAGCCAGTGTGTTTGGAGAGTCTCCTCTTCCTGCTCCACAAGGACTGAGGCGTCTCTGAGGTAAGCAAAGCAGCAATGCGATACTCTCTAGGCTTATCAACCACTATCAGCTGGATCTCCTGTTTGCTCCAGACTCCACCTTTACTTGGAAAGTGCTTGCAGTTCCATGAGGTAATTCTTCCTCCCAGTTCTGTGGCTTGTTACCACGACCATGTGCTCCTAGCGTGAGCCAGGACAGAAAATGAAAAACCATCCCGACATCCCTGTGCCGTAACTTCCTCTTTCTCCATCCTGGCGGGGCCGGCTGCTGAGCTTCGCGTGCTTTGGCTCTGGCCATCGCGGCAGCGCTCGGTCCGGCCGGGAGAGGAGGGAGGGCAAAGCAGCGCTGGCCGCGTGGAGCCATCGCCCTCCCGCCGGCCAAGCGGCCCGACCAGCTGCCCCGGGCACCCCACCGCCGGCTTAGCCACAGGTGCGAGCTAACACCTGCTCGGTTGGCACCGGGGCCCGTATAAATCTGCGTTATTTTGATTAAGCTCGGATTGATTAGGAACAGGTCCGGGCTAACATACCATAAACACCTATTAAACCGAAATAAATACGTCTACAGGGGGCTTAGCTTTAACGGGTGCAGCTTTGTCTGCACGGGGGGCGCGGAGGTGGCGGCGGGCACCGCACACGGCGGCCCCCGCGGAGCGCGGCCCCGACGGGATCGGAACACGGCCCCAGTGCGGGTGCCCGGGCGCTGACCGAGGGCGGTGACCGATGGCAGCGGGCGGGCGCCGCCGGGGCAGGAAAGCCCCTCCGGGCTGACGTCGCTGCGCGGGGGCGGCCGCGCTGTCGCCGCGGGAGGGGGCGGGACGGGGTGCCCCATGGGAGCCGGGTGAGGACCGCGCCGTGCCGGTGGCTCCCGCGGAGCCCCGTCCCGAGGGATGGTGTTGATCCGTCGCCACGGCAACCTCCGACCCGCTGGGGGAGGGGGCGCAGGTAGCGGACGGCGGTGGCGGGGTCGGTCCCGCCATCCCATCGGAGCTCCCCCGCCGCCCCGGGAGGCTCCCGGCACCAGCTGCTCGCTCTTCCTGGCGGCCCTGCGAGGGGGGCGCGCCTCGGGCCCCCTCTCCATCCCGGCCGGGATCCCGAGGGGGTGTCTCGGGGCTCCCGGCGAGTCCCTGGGGACACGGAACGGCGGCGGGAGGGGCGGGATGCGAGGCTCTGTGACCGGAGCCCCTCGGGAGGAAGGGGGCACGGTGCTCCTGCCCCGCTGTGGCCCGGGGTTCAGAGCCGCGAAGCAGAGACCTTTCAAAGGAGCGAAGCCCTCCCGAAGCGAGAGCGCGCACAGGCGCGGGGAGCCCGCCCCACCCCGCGGACCGGGACGCGGGATGCGCGGGATCCCGTTCCCGGGAAGAACAATGGCCGTGCGGAAGCCAGGCCGCTTCTCCAGCCCACCCGGGGCTTCCCTCCGGGATGCGTTTGCCTGCTCGACCTACGCCCTTGCAGGCGGCCGCGTCCTCCCCTCGCCGCCCGCGTGTGGAGCCGCACCATTGTGGGACTGCACCAGGAAAATCATTCCCTGCCACCAGGGAATGGGGTTGTATGGTCACTCCAAGGGCAGCCCGGCCTGTCGCCCCTCCCTGACCCTGCAGAATCTGCCTGGAGCCCGTCCCCGAATTCCTCCTCTGACCCAGCTCCAGCTGGAGCGTTCCTGACCCGTGTGTTGTGGTACCGAGCCGGCTCTGAGGCCGGCTAGTAACTGTAAACACATAGCTGTTCTGCTTAGAAAATTAATAGGAAAACTGATGGGTTCAACTTCTTTCACTGCATATCATTATCTATAGTGCTATCCAAAATAATTTTAACTTTTATGTTAAGAAGTTACTGAAGTGGTGGAAGAACAAATTCTTTTACTTTATTTTCATACTTGGCAAAATGAAGGTGAGAAAAGAAGCAGTGAAGGTAAAAATATTTTGATCTTTAAGTGGTTAGACAATAGAACTTTATGTCTGTAAATTTTTTTCACAACATGAGCAACAAATCAGTATTTTTACTGTCACCTGTTTTACTTGCCAATGCAGCACGAATCTCTCTGGATTGTGTGCCCCTGTGCATTCCTTCTGTACTGACACTGGCTTTCATTTTAGTTTAAGTTAGACTGGCTTCATGTAGAGAAAATGGAAATTCCTTATAAAATCAACTTTTCCTTAACTAAAGTCTTCTGTGGATGATTCAGTACTAAATGTGATGCTTAGACAGCAAAGTTTTATGATGCAAAGGCAAAACTATGTTGGGGTTTTTTTCTCTAAATCTTAAAACTCAACAAAATGCTTAAAAGCTGACAGTGGGCATAGCTGATATTTACCTGATTGCATGCTTCAGTTTTAATTTGCTTTTTGGACAGGTAGAGTGCACCACAGACATGCCTGGACTTCTGGCCCTTCTGAGCAGTTTGTCATTGAGGAGGCAGATAACTAAACTGTAAATGCCAAGAGAAACCATTTCAGCACTCACAGATGAACACCTCTTCTTTTTTGACCTCCTGACATCCCTAGCTTAGGTGGGTTTAAATAAATGGAGAAACATATCATATGCAATGCATGCTTGTAGGTACATACTAATAGAAAGTATACTTTGAAATACTATTTAATAGAAGGACAAGCAGCATCTGAAAAGCACGTAAGCCTAATTGATTCCAGACACAACTGGCCTGGATTTTGTTTCCTCTTATTCCAACTTTCTGACCTTGTAAAAATTATCTTGATTGTGTTGTACTAAAACAAGGCCATGATCTTGCAAAAACTACCATGTGTGCTGGAGCTGAGAAGTGCCCAGTAAAGCGCTGCGTACGGAACGGATGCTGACAGCGTTAGGCCCCAGCGCTGCCTTGTTTGTTTTCCCTTGCTTATATCTAATCATGGTGAAGCAATAGTCTCTCTTCTGCTGAAAGCTGGGTCTGGGTTTTCATTTTTACAGGAGATGAAAAATGTGTAGTAAAACTTATGATTTGTGGTGAATGATAGGTTTAAAATTCTTAAAGCAGTTTAAGCTACTGGGATTTTACGGCATTTAGACTAGGGGAAAGAACAGGGAGGGTTTGAAAACATGTATTGCCTGTATTTTTTTTCAGTTGTGTGTGCGTGTGTGTGGTGGTATCTCTGTTTTTCAGAAGATTGTTTCTAGGGATTGGTAGGAGGGCTGAAGGACTTACTGGCTTTGATGATAACCCTTACAATACCGTTGTGCCTTTGTGTAAACACACACGAAAGACCCAGGACAGCAGAGTGTTCTATGTGCTGCTGTCTTTGGCGCTGGAGAACTTCTAATAATATTTAGTGCTTGAAAAAATCCAAGACCTGGGTACACTGATCCTTTTATTACAACAACTGCTGTTGCTTCTTCTGTTTGGGAATCTGTGTCTTGCTAGCCTCAAATCTCTGTGGAGAGTAGTGACAAAAAAAGGTCTTTCCAGCATATTGAACTGATGATCCCTCTCCTTATTTCTCTGAAGGCTCTCCTTTTGGTTTTTTTCAGGATCAAGAATAAACTGTGTATTTGGGCCTTTCTCAGCAAGGTTCCCATGGGGCAATCCTTGTAAGCACTGGGATTGCCTGTTTAGTAGCAGGGAGGCTTAGAAAAAGCAACTCCAGGTGGAAGTGGGCCTTTTCCTGCTCCTCCCTTCATCCTGCTGCAATTCCTTTTCATCCAAGCCCTGAGAACCGCCTGCTGTTCAGACTAAGGTACAAAACTAAGAGAGTTGTACTCCCTTGGCCGAGATATTGGAGTATCTGCCTTCACTTATGTTGATTTGTTAATGTTCTGGGGAGTTTCGTTGTATATAATGTACTGTGTCAACTTCTGGTGGTTGTACAACAGCAAATAGAACTCAAAAAGCTGAACCTACCTCTGAAGAAAGCAAGCAGCTTTTATGCATCATGAAACTTGGTTTCTAAGAAGTTGGCATCACTATGACTGCCATACACATTTGGGATTTTTTAGCTACCATGTCAACATTTTTTATTTCCCGACAGATTGCAAGGTGGACATGGTGTGTGGTATGTTACTTATTAAATAAAAAAGCCTGAGAGCATGTGCACTGTTCTGACTCAAAAGTTATGTTAGTAACCTGCTACACCAAAGATGAATGTTAGTGCCAGCACTGCATCTGTTATCTTTATCTTTTAGCAACTACTTTGCAGCTTTTCTGTTAAGTTATAGACAAGCTCCAGGTAAAAACCTGCTGCCTTGGAAGCCATGATACAATCTGTGCGCTCAGTGCGAAAAATTCAGCATGTTCTGGCTTGTGTTTTTTAAGAGAGAAAACAATTGGTCCATTGCTGCTGAGCTGTGCTGTTCCGTGCAGCGCTGCTGAGGTGGGCAGCCTATGGAGCGTGACCTGTGGCATTACAGATGTGCCTCACATCCCCTCCCTTCTTGGCCACCACTGGAGGAAGACACAAGATCTTCCTGCCTTAACTGAAACAAGCAGGTTCTGTTCATCTGCCCAGAGTGTACCAGCAAATATAATGATTGTGTAAGTTACTTGCCAGACCCAAAGTATAAACAAACTTGTGCACAGGAGAGCTGAGTTTCTGGCAAGTTTTCAGGGGAATTCCCTCAGTGCTGCAGAGCCAAGGTATTCCTCTTTAAGGAGAGAACAAATTTTAGACATTTAAGCAAAACAGAAAATGTGCAGAATGGCGGGATACAAATTGAGGTGTTGGCTGGTGGTGGTGGTGGTGATTTTAACACTGACCTGTGGCTCCAGATTTATTTCTTCATGTTTGGCTCATCAGAGAACACCTCTGCTTTCAAATCATGTCAGCATGAGTGACAAGTATGCAGCACCTCGTGGAATCAGACCTTACATGTCTCCTATGAAGTGTAAGCATGAGGTGAGGTGTTCCTTTATTTGTGAGTTGGCATTGCCAGAGTACATTTTGTTTTAAGGTTCAATTAATGATGTATTCTATTAAATACTTAGATGATTAGAAGTTTTTTTTACAGTTAAGGTGGTGAAGTACTGGCACAGGTTGCCCAGAGATGTGGTCAATGCCCCATCCCTGGAAACATTCAAGGTCAGGTTGGATGGGGCTCTCTGCAACCTGATTGAGTGAAGATGTCCCTGCTCATTGAAGGATGGTTGGACTAGATGGGAAGGGACCTCTTAGAGGTCCCTTCCAACCCAAACTATTCATTGGTTCTGTGATCAAACTCTACCTAGCCAGTCAGTTGTTTCTTTTCTTGGATACGTGTTTGGCTGGACTGTGAGGAACTGTCAAGATCGTACAAGTAAGTTTAAGTCCTTACACATTTGCTGAATCTCTCTCACACTTTTTAAACGTCCCAGTACCCACAATAATTAATAATTAATAAGTGTGAGCGCATTCCCCTTTTCCTCTGAATTGTGCTGTTTCCATAACAAAGTATTGATTAATATTTAGATTTTCGGCCCTTAAAGTGTTTTGTGTCAGTGAAATGAAGACCACAGATGGCACCTTCATTAGTCTGTAACAGACAAACTCTTCCATAAGCTTTAAACTTACCTACGTATGAGACTGTTTTCTCAGCTTCACCATATATGAGACTGATGTCTCAGAGCTGGGTCTGAAATAGTGGAAGGAACAATTTATTCTGCTTTTTTCTCAATATAAACATACAGTGATTTTATTTATGTCCCTGTATCCTTCTGAAACCAAATTTTTCCATGCACGCCCTTCTGGAGAAAGGACAAGACAGAGAAGGAAAGAGACAGAAGAGATGTCACAAATTACTCTTCTGTAAGGCATCAGAATAGTACTGTGATAAAACCAGCATAAGAAAAGACAAAGAATAATCTGGACTGGTGTAATGCGGAGCATGTTTATGAAATGTCTCAATTGCACCAAGCTGGGAGGACAGTGACCACTGTAGATGGTCAGTACAGAAATCAAAATGAACTTCATATATGCAAAAGACAAAATAAATCATCTGTTTCATAGAGAAGTCAGGGAAGATGGTTATAGGGAGTTTGCAGAGCATCACTAGCAAAATAGCAGTGGACAAGGCAGTGCTCCTGTGAAATGCTCTCTTAGGATTTATCAATAGGTGGCATATGTAAGTCATCAAGAAGAATGTAAAGATGACTCCACTGATTGCCAGTAAGGCCCTAACTGCCGCATTGTTCTTGGTTTTGTCATCTGTGCTGAAAAATAAAGTACAGGACAGGGAGAGAAAGCAAATAAGAGATGTAGAATACAAAAGGAAATGGTAAAGGAAGGAAGGAAGGATATTGAGCCTCTAAAAATAATTTTTAGATGGAATCAGATAATTTTTTCAATGTGTAAAAGGTTAGAATAAGTCTGATCAATTGTTTTTGAATGCTGGTGAAATACCAGAACAAGCTACTTAGGAAGTTCGGGTCTCTGCTTCACAGAGGGTTTCTAAGAACAGGTTAGATGAACATCTGTTGGGGATTGTCCGGGGCTACTTTATCCTATTTTTGTGTGTCCAGGGGGACCAGATGGTCTCTTCAGATCCCTCTCAGCCCCCTTCCTACAAGTTTACCAAGTGGGGAGGGGAGTGGACCTGAGTTTAATGAGAAAACGGTATCATCCTATTAGTTGATCCTCTTTCAGAATAGAAGAAGAATCAGAGAGAAACCACATTTAACTTGACTATATCAGTAAATGGATTTTTAAAATTATTGTAGACTTGCAATTTTATGAAGCATTTGGAAAAACAAATACACAGTTATAGAAACAAAGTTATAAAAAAAGTTATAAAACGGAACAATTTTAAATGCATCTTTTTCTCAATGAACATAGGTAGGAAAAATAGTTTATAAGTATATAATTATTTATAATTATCCTATTTTTCAAGGATAGTTTGTAAGTATTTTTCAAGGATATTATAAATGTGTTTTTGGCCATGGGTTTTACATTGCTTCCCATTTCAAAACAAGCAGTGACAACATCTGTAGTAATAACTGACTGTATCTGAGAATGTCACACCTAGGTGCTCCTTGCATATGCAAATCCAGGAAGTAATTATGAGAAATCACTCTTGCTCCCCAGTCCACTGCAGGAAAAAGCTATTCAGTACCTGCTCTGAAAAATCTGTCTGGAAGGACAGCCAAATGGAAATGTGAAAGTCAATGCCTTGCGTCCTCGGCAGGTGAACTCTGTGACTGCGACAGTGCTTCCTCCCTCCCTCCCTTCCTCCCTCCCTGCCTGTGTGTTGGGAAGTTCCAGTGAAATATTGCTGCTGTGGAAAGTCCTGTTCACAGAGAGGAGACGTGACCTCTCAGCGAGTCAGATCCAATTTTACAGGCGGCTCTGAGTCAGGGTGGAGCCCGCGCACTGAACTTTGTATTTTAGAAGGAAGTGATGTTGGTGGCAGCCCGTGTTGCTAAGCAGATGAGTTGCCGTATTTTTATGTCAGCTGATACTTTCGGCGGGGGTGTGACTTCATTCTTAGATATGATGCCTTCCATTTATTAAGGACAAAGGTCAGAAATTGCCAGCACTGTGATAGCTGTGTCTCTCCATATAAGAAGAGGCACGTTCTGCTGAGCCGTCAAAGATGGAAATGGGAGTCCTTAATGCTGCTCCTGCACGGTGAAAACAAAACCGACCGTGAAGCTGTCAGTTCATGTCACGGTCCAAGAGCAAACGTCCTCACAAGCAGGGATGATGTGGAGTAGGTCAGTTCTGTGGCATTGCTCCATTTTTATAAGAACTCACTACTGTTCCTGATTAAAGAGGTGGCCTGGTCTTGTCTCCAGTAGTAGTGGGAACCAGGAGCCTGAGGTGAGCAGTCAGGCGCTGGACTGTTAAATCAGAATTTAGATGGAAAGCAAAGCAATTCTGCCTCATATGCCAGCAAACTAAGTATTGAGTCTATTTGGGAGGGACAGCGAGGTGTTTGTCACCTCTGTGCTGCTGGCACTTGGGTGGGTGCTGCCTTCCAGCGGTCCAGATCACCATAGGTAAGCAGCAGTACCTGGGCAGCATTTTGGAGAGATTGAGTGGGACAGTGCAGGCAGGTTGGGGACAGCTGCCCACAAGTGTGTGTGCACCCACGCCACCCACAGTGATGAGTCACAATGTGCTGTGTCAGACAGCATTTTCACCTATTCCCCCCTAAAAGTCTTTGGTTACATCCTTAAGTTAGCCTCGGGAGAGCTACATGTTGTTATGTGAGAGATACTGCTGTATCAGAACACTTCCACATACAGGAATAAGTTTTGGGAGTAGTATTTTCCTCTTGTTGCTGGATTCCTGAGGACAAGGCATCAGGGAATGCTGATGTCCCTCAGAGAGCTTTGCCCCTGTGAGGCCTGCCAGGTGAGTAGCATGTGGACAAGAGCTGATGGAGCTTGCTGCCGCTCTGCTTTTCTGGTTCAGTTCCTCAGTTAAGGACTTCCCTGCCACAGAAGTGGCTGTTTGGGCCAGTTCCAGCTTTTGTCACTCTAGCTGGCTTGAGTTTCAAAAAAAGAAAAAACCAACCAACCCACACAAGTGTCTACCCTGGCTTGCCCTCTGTTCCCTTAGCTTGCTGGTGCCACAGGGTGGCTCCTTGTAGCACTTATATTTCCAGCACTTTTAGCTCTTCAGCTGAAGTTGTTAAAGTTGTTCTTTCTGATACGAGTCTGCTGCTTCGTGGTACTTACCAAAATCCATGTGCTCTTGGTATTTCAGCATGCTATGGGTTGGTGAATGATTTCTTCTGAAAAAAGAATATTGTTTTCCTTCAGCTTACGGCATATTGTTATCATCTGTGCCCTGTTGGCCACTACACACTCTCAGTCTCCATTGCTACGTAAATTTTGAGAAACTTTGAGTAAAACTTTCAGTTGTGAAAGAAAAAGAAACCATTTGACTTTTTCACTTCATTTGACTGAAACAGTGTTCAGAGATTAATAAAATGTGAGTGTGTGTCAGGGCTGTGTGATTTTGGAGCCACTTCCCAGCAATCATGGGACAAAACGTGATGCCTCTGCTGGTCTGAGGCTCTGAAATGACATCCTGAATTCTGAGCCTGAACTGCTCAGAAGGCAGTTACTCCAAGCACAAGCTTGGGCTCACTGCACGGTTTCACATCTCTCCTTGTATTAATAAAAGTAAAAGCAAGCCTGTGAGAGAAGAAGTTGTTGAGTTTTGGGTACATCTGTACAGAATTTCCTCAGGAGCTGCAACTTCCTTCACCAAAGCAAAAAAGCTTTTTAGAAGAAGCCACCTGGAGGGCATGGCAGCAGCACAAGTACTTTCTGTCGGAACTGATGCATGGTTTGGACCGTCAGAGTGCTGAGCAGGTGAGGAACCAGATGTGCTTAACAGAGCTGTTCTCCAGCGGGGTGGGCTGCTCTGAGCTCTCTGTGTGCAGCTCTCAAACAAGCTCAATACCTGGACTGGGTTGTCAGGAATGAGGCACAGACTGCTCGGCCCTTGTAGCCTGAAGGCCTCCCTGTGCACAGCTTGTTTGGGGACTCACGACTTGTGAGGTGTCATCTGCTGCCTGCGGAAGTGACAATGTCTAGATCTTAAGATCACATTTCACTGTACCTGGCTGTTAAAACAGATGCTGGTTCTTCAAAGTCTACTGAATAAGTAACCTGACTTTGTATTTTCATGTGATGCTAAATCATTTGCATTTTGTAATTCTGATATTTTAAAACAGGTTTAAATGCCGCCCAGTAATCTTGGTGCTGTACTTCTTATGGAGAACATTAACTTATCTCTGCACAGCTGTGCCTGTCATACACAGTGACTTGCTCAGGTTGGTACAAACCTTCCCCACCTTGAGAGTTTACCTGGTTAGGTAAAGTGTAGCAATTCGTTGGGGTTTTGTTGGTACACATACCCTTGCTCTGCAACTGCTGTTGAAACTCTCAGCCATTAATGCAAATTCTTTCTAATCTGTGAGCCAAATGGCTGCCTACATCAGATGGATTACTTCTTCCCAACAGCACACAAAGGGTTGGGTGGCTGGCTACAAGTGAATTTTCATCCCTGTCATCTCTTGGGTATTTTAATAAGCTGTTACCAATAAGACTAATCATGAAGATGCCGTGTTGCTGTTTCCTCACTCTCATGTGAAGCTGCCTTGTTGGTAACTCATGGAGTTACCATGAGTTGTAACCAGTCTCTTTGGGGACTGGCTGAAGCACAAGTTAAGGTTTCAAAAATCTTTCCTCCAGAGCAGCTGCACAACGACGTATTTTGTCCATGTCTGGTGCTACCACTGAGTGTGCATGTGTGTGAATTCGTGCCAGACCTTGACAGTGTCCCACCTTGGAGTGGTGAAACCACTGCAGCACTTTTCCTTACTCTCCATTTCCTGTTGCTGAGGAGTTAAGAGAGTGGCTGTAATTCTCCCCCTCCTGTGAAAGTGCTATTTGCAGATTCTGTTTCTTCCAATGTTGGAAAGTGTTGGGAGACTCCTTGCACATTTTTATGGCCCGAGTAGTAAGCCAGCTGATTCCATAGGCCACGGCCTGAGGATGATTTATGGGACCCAAGCAGCTGGTTCTGTGCCTTCTACAAGACACATGCAGTAGGGACTGGGGCATTTTTTTTCCCGTGGAGCAAACATTTAACTAAGTACTATCCGTGTTCCCCCTCACTGCTTCTGCCATGCTAATGTACTTCTTTTTTTAAAGAAGTGCAGCATTTCTTTGGTTGTCTCACCCTGTCACCACGATATGCTTTGAACACTTTTCATGCTCGGCAGCTTTGCGATCTGATTTCTGCTCAACAAGAAACTGAAACAAGTTCTAGAGGGAGCACTGAGGCTGCTGGCAGTTGGTCTCAGAATGAGTTTCTCGCGCCCCTAAATCTTGGAGAACTTAAATCTTTGAAAGCAAGGGGAGTTCCAGGCAGGCTTACGCTACACCAGGGTGCTTGGCTGTCAGATTAGGGGTGCACTTAAAGGATACACACAGAAAAACAGACTTGGGTTAAGTGTTTCTAGACTGTTTTCTCTCTGGTCTGTCAACATACTGCAAGTTTGAAGCTGATTACATTTAGTCACTGGGGAGAATACCTCTGTTTAGGTTCATTGTTTTGTTATTTTTTCTTTTCAAAAAGTAAAGAAATGCAAATTAAAAATAGAATGATGGCAAACTGGGCAAATTTAGTGAAGATATACTTAGGGCATGTGCTGCTTCAAAGTGTTTTTTTAAAATGCTATTTCCACTTGCTATTTTTAACTTCATGGAAGACCTTGATGAAGAACAGGGAGTGTATTCTACTGCACCATCATGTGCTATCAGCTTTTCACCGTGTTTTTCAGCTGAAAGCTGGCACAGCAACACCACCCCGGCTGCTGCCCCTCTCTGGGTGATTGGGCAAGCCCAGCTGCATGGGAGATGGTGATGCCTCTCGAACCGCAAACCTTCCCTTCTCCCAAAAGGTACTTTCCCCTAAACCCAAGAGAGACTGAGTAGGCCAGACATGAATGACAAAATGTGGAAGAGTGTCATACTTCCTCTGGAGAAGCCTGAAATATTTTTGCAGCTGTAGCGGCCCTCATGGCTGCGGAATCAACATGGACACCTGGACTGAGGGAGCCAACAACCCAAGAACCAAGAGAAGCTTTTGACATTCATGTTGTCTGGATCTGGCTCCCAGCTTACTAACTCTATGTGTTAAAACAGCGTAGAGGAAAAGCTGTGTGAGATCCTGCGAGGACAGGACGCCTTCTCTCTTTCCCACGGAAGAGATACGAGTGTGGGTGCAGCAAACAGCCCCCAAAAAGGAGCGGCAGGAGCTGGAGGGGGAGGGTGTCCCTGCTCAGGAGCACGTGACTTTGTTTTTCCTTCTCCAACCTGCCACAAACAATGATGGTAAAAAAGTTATCTCGTCAAATGACTCGCTGAAAATTCCTGTAATGCCGAGTATCTTTGCACTGGGTTTACGCTTTAATCTCTTTATACTTTTAAGACGCTTATTTAGTTTCCAGAACAGTGAGGGGAGGACCGCTAAGCGCGCTACTGGTAATCACTTTTGGGTGGGATTTGTCTAATTTACTTAAGGAATGAGTTTGTTTCGGTTTGTATCACGAAGTCGAGTGCATCGCTTACAAACACGGCAGCGGCAGAGCCGGTGCCGGTGCGGTGCCGGGGGAGCGCGGCCCCGCCGGGACGGGGGCGCTGCCGCGGGCGGGCGGGCAGCGCTTAATGGCCGCTTCCCTTTGAAAACCCGACCCGCTCGGGACAAAGTCCACCCTAAACCGCGGTCTCGGGCGATCCTACCCCCGCCCCGCCCCACCCCGCCTCGGTGGCCGGGATGAGAGAGGCGGGCGGGGTTGCGGTGCCCGCTGCCCGTCCGGGGGCAGGGAGCCGGGGCCGGGGCCGGGGCCGGGGCCGGGGTGGGTGGCGGGAGGCCACGCAGCCTCCCGGGACGCCTCTCGGTTTCGTTTCGCCGCCGCGGTTGGGAAGTTTGAAGAGCGGCAGTGACACAGTGACACCTCACACACAACACACCCCCCGGGCTTCACC
>VZTH01018288.1:0-21968 GCA_013397815.1 Aleadryas rufinucha
AGCTCTGGCTGGGATGGAGGAGCCCCAGTTTGGACTGGGAACAGGCTGAGTCGATCCCTCCCCAACACCAGCCCCCAATACCCATTTTCTCCCAGACTGACCCAGTGACACCCTTTGGAGCTGAGGTCCCTGAGCAGAGCTGGCACCCCTGGGTCACACTGAATCAATCTGCAGCTTCTGCCCCTTCCCCAGTGGCCCAGCTCAGTGCCAGCAGGGCAGGGCTGTGGTGGGACACTGCCCTGCCCAGCACAGCCCAGCTGCAGCCCCAGTGCCCCAGCCTGGCACGGGCCTGGGGGATTCCTCATTCCCTGCTCCTGTCCCCGTCAGATCTGTCCTCCATGACCCTGCAGGGCCTGTGTGAGGCCCTGAGGGGCAGAATGAGGTGCAGAGCCACCCCTAACCCTTCCTCCTGTGGGAAGTGTTGGTGGAGCCCCAGGAGCAGCTCCTGTCCCACGTCCCTGATGTTCAGAACCTGCTGGGGGAGGTTCAGGGCCCAGCCATGGAGCTCCTCTGAGCTCATTTTTGTTTTATACCAATTTTTTTCCCAATTCCCCAGTGCTCTTTGGAGCCACCCTGGCTGAGAGAGAAGGCTCAGCCCTGTTGGCTGTGGCACCAGAGGTTGGTGCTGTCAGATCCCAGATTATTTTATCCCTTGGCTCTGTCCCAGGGGTGCTGCACATCTGGCTCCTCCTGGAAAAATAAAAATTCACCAGGTGAAGCCTCCCTGATGGGTTTATCCCAATATTTAAGTGAAAAACTTGGCCAGGGTGAACTTCTCCTTCGCAGATCTAAAGGGGTTTTATCCTCCTTGAAAAGAAAACTTTAAAATCCATGCAGAAACCCACAGGGAACGCTGTGGTACCACTGCAGTGTGGGAAAACCCTGCCAGCACTTCCAGCTCCTTGCAGCATTCCCGGGGCTTTTCCAGAGGTTTTGTGGAGCGGGGGCTCAGCTCTGCCAGGGCATGGGGGGTGAGGGAAGGAGGAGCCGTGCCTCGGGCAGGGCTCAGCGCTCACATCCCTGCTTCCCCCACCCAGTTCTGTGTGAGGATAGAGAAGAATCCCGGCCTCGGGTTCAGCATCAGCGGTGGAATCAGTGGGCAGGGGAATCCGTTCAAACCTTCTGATAAGGTAAGCTGGGAGTTCCTCTCTCCCTGCCCCTTGTGTGAGAGGTCACAGGGGGGAGGCAGAGAAGCTGAGGGGGATGTTTGTGCCCTTCTCTTGGGATAATGGAAAGATTTTTCCCTATACTTGGAAATTTTTTTGTTTCTTTGTTTGGTTTTTTTTTTCTTTCTTTGTTTGTTTTTTGTTTGTTAGGGTTTTTTTATTTCTTTGTTTGGGTTTCTTTTGTTTTTTTGTTTCTTTGGGGTTTTTTTGTTTCTTTGTTTGTTTTTTTGTTTGTTTCTTAGTTTGGTTTTTTGTTTCTTTGTCTGTTTTTTTTGTTTCAGCAGAGTGTTGTTTGCTTTTTTCCCCCAGTTAAAGAAGATGAGGGAATCAAGCATCGATCCCATGAGTGTCTGACCCATTATTCAAAGACAATTTTGGGGCTGTTTTCTGGAGAATTGTCTCTCTCACTGTTTAAGAGTCACCTTAGACCCTGATTAAACTTTTCCTGAATTAATTAGAGGGAACCCTAAAGCAGCAAGGTCATCCCTGGAGGCTGAAATTCCAGGGCTTGCAGCTGCTGTGTCAGATAAATCCAGCCTGGAAATCCCTGGGTCCTTGCAGACCCCACAGCAGCAGCTGTGTCCTGTGCTGGGAATTAAAACTGGCACCTGCTGGTGGTCAGGGACGCTCGGGATTCCTTTTGGGAATTGCACATTTGGGATAAATCTGTAAATAACTCCAGCACGTGGTGAGTCCCAGCTCCCAGGGCTGTGGGATTGGGAAGTGGAGCCTTACAGCTGTGGATTTGGGTTTGGTGCCGTGGAAGTGACTGGAGTTTGTTGGGAAAGGAGGCCTTGGACACATTCCTGGAGTTGATAATTCTGGGTTTGGGTGGCAGAGACAGTGAGAACTTCCAGAAATACAAAGAAAGTTTGGCAAATCATGAAATTATTCTGTTTCCTAGAGGAAGCAGAGATTGCAGCACAGATTATGACACACATTATTCCAATAATTAACACTTGCTCCATTTTAATTACCCTGCTGGTCACCTGTCATTCCTGCCCTGTTCACACTGGGCTTTGTGATGTGGGATTTTAGTTTTAATGACCCCAATCCCTGAGAAGCACCGAAGGTCCCAGAGAGCTGGTGTTGGATGGCAAAGAGAATAAACCAGCTGGGTGTTATCCCATCTCCAGGCCCCAGTTAGGGACCCCCCGCCCTGTTTTTTGGGATGTAGTTCTTGGAGAAAGCATCCTAACCTGTGTTACTTCTGACTTATAGGGTATCTTTGTTACTAGGGTTCAGCCTGACGGCCCCGCCTCCAGCCTGCTCCAGCCCGGAGACAAGATCCTGCAGGTAGGGATTCCTTGGGATTCCTGGGATCTGAGCTCAGCCTGCAAACCCAGGGGGGGTGTTTGCAGCACGAATGAGCTGCCTGTTGTGGTTTTAGGGGATTTAAAACCCATTTAGGGGATTTAAAACCCATTTAGGGGATGACTGGTCAACAGCAGGGCTACCCAAAGCACTCGTGGGCAGTGCCCTGGGCAGGGATTGTCCCCTGTGTCACTCTGCCCCATCATCACCCTCTGGATCCTCCAAACCCTTGAGGTCCCTCCCAGCCCACAGTGCAGGATTCCAGGATTCCCTGAATGCCTCCCTTGGGCACAGTCCTGGATGTCCTTGGAATTTCCCCTTTCCCAGAGCAAAGACAAAGCTCTTTTGCTGTATTTAAGGCTTTAGGCAGGTCCTGGCCAGACCCCAGAGCCACCCCAGAGTCTCAGCATGATTCCAGTGGGAATGAAATTCCCTGGAGCACCCAGCCCAGCCCTGAAGCCATCCCAGAGAGGACAAGAGAAATGTGTGCTTTGTGCTCACGGGAAACCCTCACGTGTTCACTCTTTATTTCAGCCTTGCTTTTAATTACCAAATATCCCCTTTTTCCCCCCAGAACCAAGGCCCTAAAGCCTCTTTCCCTGTGTTTTCCCTGCTGCAGGCCAACGGACACAGCTTTGTCCACCTGGAACACGAGAAGGCTGTGCTCCTGCTGAAGAGTTTCCAGAACACAGTAGACTTAGTTATCCAACGTGAGCTTACTGTCTAAATATTTTTTTATAAATAGTAAATATGCCTAGCCAGATCTAATGTTCAGACAGATTTATACATAGGAAACCGNTTTTTACAGCTGTTTTTTTATAAGAAAACTTTTTTTTTTTTTTTTGTTTTTTTTTTTTTTGCCAATTGCTGGACCAATGGCAAACAGTAGTGCCAAATGTATGATACTCTATGTTAGTACCAAGCATCGGGAGAAACTAGGAGAATTAACTCTATAAATATATCGTTCATGTGGCTCCGTATTCGTTTTACTTGTCAGCCTCTGGCTGTGCATTGGTGCGTTTTTTTAACCGAGTTCCTTCTTAAAAGTCAATTTCATATGATTTCAGAACACAGAAGCACATACAAATCCTTTAGGAATTCTGCTGTCCATCAGAAACACTGCCTCAAAGTTGTATATGCCTTTATAAAGATGAAATATATTAACCTGTACTTCCCATGAAATATTTCTATCATGTCGCATACGAAAGTATAGAGAAGAAAATATTTTCATAAACACCTCAAAGAAAGTATATATTAAATTAAATTTAATAATGTTCATTTATTTTCAATGCAAAGATATTCTATGCCTTATGAAAATACCTGTACATATGCCGTGTGTATAGCTGGCTCCGTAGGGATCAGGAACAATTCACTACACAGGGTGAGAGACTTCTCCACTTGTAACTCTGGGACCTCGGGACAAGGAACCCACGTGGGAATGGGAGAACTCCCTCTGGAGTGGGAGAACTCCCTCTGGAATGGGCCAGGTTGGACCTTGGGGCTCGGAGCAGCCTGGGCCAGTGGAAGCTGTCCCTGCCCATGGCAGGGGTTAAACAAGACGAGCTTCAAGGTCCCTCCCAACCCAGCCCATTCCATGGTTCTATGATTCCAACTCCCTCTGGAACGGGATAACTCCCTCTGGAATGGGTTAAGTCCCTCTGGAATGGGTGAACTCCCTTTGCTCTGGCTCTTCCCTCGATTCCATGTGCACACACTACAGGAGAACACCGAGGACAGGCAGGTTTGGCTCGCGGATGGAGGAAGGTTGTGATGGTGGCAGTAAAACTCCTTTTGTTGCTGCTAATTTTACTCTTTGATTTTTCATTTCAGATCCCCCATTTTACATTGTTGTGTATTTCCCACCCCACCCCTGCTCCAGGCCCTGCCGGGCCCCGCTCGGGATATTCCCGTGGGTGAGGCTTTCTGGGACCCCTGGTTGGAGTCCTTGGAAGGGGGATGGGTGCAGGGGTGACACGTCCCAGGGAGCAGCAGGGACCCTGAGCCAGCCTGGGAGGAGCATTCCCAGCACAGGGTCAGTGGGACAACCCCTCCTGTCCAGGTCCTGGGGCTGTTCCCAACGGAGAATCCCAAAGCCCAGACCGTGCCCAGCTGCTGCTGCTGCTTCAGGGATTTCAGGGTCCAGCCTGGTTATCCCTGACAGCAAGATGGGAAAACCCAGGGAAAGCCCCCTGCAGGTGTTCTCAGGGGATCCCAACGCCCCAGAGCAATGCCCAGGGGCTGAGGGACAGCTGGCTCTGGGATCACTGGCACCATTCCCACCCAAATCCCACATCCAAGGGTGCAGCCACAGCCCAGGGGCACGGCCGGGGATGTTCCACTTCTCCAAGAATTCCCAAACCTTCCCTCTCTGGCTGTGGGACCTGAGCTGCAGACCCAGGGAAGCCTCCAGGACCCTCCCCCGCTAATAATTTCCCATTTTCCCAGTGCCAGCTCCCAGTTCCTGCCCAGGGGATGGCAAACCAGGAGAGTTCTCAGCCAGTTGTTCCCAACAGCGACCATTTAACATCCTCGAATCCGGTTTTGTGTTTTCCAAGGTATTTTTTAACACATCCACGTCTGCATCTGTGTTTGGTGGCAGTGCCAGCCCTGGGAGGGGACAGAGGGCTCCACACAGGGAGCAGGCTGAGGGTGAATGGGGCAGCTGAAAGCAGAGCCAAGGAAATGCAGGAAAAATCCGAGTAGGAAATGTCCAGGAGCTTGGTTTGCTGTTGGTAGTGAGTGAGCACTTGGAGTGTAAAGATGTTGCTTGGTTAAAGCCCCTTGCAGGGCCTAAAGGGGCTCCAGGAGAGCTGCAGAGGGACTGGGGACAAGGGATGGAGGGACAGGAACACAGGGAATGGCTTCCCAGTGCCAGAGGGCAGGGATGGATGGGATATTGGGAAGGAATTCCTGGCTGGGAGGGTGGGGAGGGGCTGGGATGGAATTCCCAGAGCAGCTGGGGCTGCCCCTGGATCCCTGGCAGTGTCCAAGGCCAGGCTGGATGGGGCTGGAGCAGCCTGGGGCAGTGGAAGTGTCCCTGCCATGGCAGGGATGGGATGGGATTTGAGGTGCCCTCCCACCCAGCCCATTTGGGATCCTGTGAAGCCTCTCTGCTGTAATTTAGCATTGAATTCTTATGCAATCAGAAATGCTCCTGTACAGACTGTACATAGCTCTGATGGGGAATGCAAGGACAGGGAATGCAAAACCAGGAGAGACAAACCCCACACGCTGGGATCAGCCGAGTGCAGCTCTCAGGGGAGGCCCGTGGATAAGGAACTGCCCATGGATGAGGGATGGGAATGGGACACGGGGGCTCTGTGACCCCCTGGCCAGGCAGGGCTGGGGACAGGTCCCACAGTGGCACAGGGGGTGACAGAGCTGTGGGGTCACCACCCACCCTGGCAGGGTTTGGACATAAACAAACACAGCCACTCCCACCCCAGCACAGGGACAGCTTCTTCCCATGGGGGTGGCAGAGCCCTGAGCAGCTGCCCGGGCTGGGTGTGGGGTTCCCCTCTCTGGAGACATCCCAAACCCACCTGCATGGGTTGGACTGGACGCTCTCCCAAGCCCCTCCTGTGACTCTGTGAACTGGTGGGATTCCACAGTTAGAATTCCCAAAGGAACCTGGGGATGCTGTGTGCAGCAGGAGCTCCCTGCCCGTGCCCTGTCCCTGCCCGTTCCCTGTGGCAGTGCCCCAGGGCAGGGCAGGGCAGGGCCATCCCATTCCCGTACAACTCTCCTGGCAGTAGTTAGGACAGGATACGGATCCATGGATGCAGATCCATGGGGAGCTGGCCCAGCCCAGCCGTGGTGGCACCGGGGCCAGGCCCCACCACCCAATCCCAAAGGCACCCCTAACCCATGGGATTTCAAACCAAAAAAAGAAACCCCCAAAAAAATAAAATCCCAAAAAAGCTTTTTGCCAATCTCTCCCTGGCTGCTTCCAGCTGATTCCGTGGAATTGGCTGACACCATGGGGTGGGTCAGGATTCCCGGGGTTCCGGGCACCAGAGGTGGCACCAGAGGTGGCACCGGGGCCTCTCTGTGTCCCTCGGGTGGCGGTGGCTGTGTCCCCTCCCTCTCCCTCTCCCTCCCTGGGCAGGGCACTCGCTCATCACTTCGGTTTTCTACCTGTGAGTACTGTATCCAGTTCAGAACCAACAGCTTCCTTTAGTGAAGATTTTACCATTTTATAAAAAGACATGTTTAATTATGATGGAGATGGCTGTATTGTAATTAATATTTTGAGATAATTGTGATTTTGAGCTTAAATTATATACAGAAATGGTCATTTTTGTATGTGTTCAAAGATTGCTATATTCCAGATGACTGTAACTTTTCAGTTGAATTCCAGTATCCATGTAAATAAAGCTGAATGAGGAAATATTTACTACTTTATTAACATAGATCGTGAATGTACTTCATGTTTTTTGCAGTATAAAGACTTACTGAACTTGAAAGCTGCTTCATTTTCTGTGCAAAAAGGTACTTCAAGATTCTATTTTAAAATCTATTGATTGAGTGCAATCAGCTCCTGTCCCTTGGCACATGCAGGTTGTCCCCTCCCCGTGCCCTGGAGGGCCTGGCCCGTGCGGGTGGGGTCGCTGCATTTTGCAGCTGCTCCTGTGCAGAGGGAGCCCCGGGACTGAACCGATGCTGTGCAGTGCAGCAGAGCCATTTTCGGCTTTGCTGCACCCACCTTTTTCAGTATTTCAGAAAAAAAAAAAAGTGTTTTGAATAACATTAAAAAGTCTCTTTATTGTATAAATAATAAAAACGTCACCTTATTGTAAAGGCGTGCGGGTGGTTTTTGGTTTTTTCCCGGCAGAAAGGTGGCGGCAGAGGGAGGGGAAGGGGAGGGGCTGCTCCCTCCATCCCGCTGGGAATGAGCCTGGAAAATTGGGCAGCTCCCAAGTGGGACTGCCCTGGTCCAGCTGCAGCCACTGGGAGATATCAAATATGGCAAGGGAGCGATGGAAAAGGGGAAGAAAACTCGGGGTTGGCTGCTTTTGGGGCAAATGGATGGAAGGACAAATGCAGGAAGGACAAATGGATGGAAGGACAAATGCAGGAAGGACAAATGGATGGAAGGACAAATGCATGAGGGACAAATGCAGGAAGGACAAATGCATGAGGCACAAATGCAGGAAGGACAAATGCATGAGGGACAAATGCATGGAAGGAAAAATGCATGAGGGACAAATGGATGGAAGGACAAATGCATGGAAGGAAAAATGCATGAGGGACAAATGCAAGGAAGGACAAATGCATGAGGGACAAATGCATGAAGGACAAATGCATGAGGGACAAATGCATGAAGGACAAATGCATGAAGGACAAATGCATGAAGGACAAATGCATGAAGGACAAATGCAAGGAAGGATAAATGCATGAGGGACAAATGTATGAGGGACAAATGGGTGGAAGGATAAATGCAGGAAGGACAAATGCAAGGAAGGACAAATGCATGAAGGACAAATGCATGCAGACAAAAGGGGGCAGGGGGTGAGGGCAGCAGCAGTTCCATGGTCCCAAGGAGCTGCAGAAGTGCCCCTGGAGCTCCAGGTGTCCCCTGCTGTCACCACACAGGCACTGCCATGGATTTCCCACAGGACAGGTCCTGTCCTTCCCATTCCCATTCCCCCAAACCCTTTCCCAGACAGGTCAGTGCCTTCCATTTCCCCACCAGCCAGGCCCAGGTTCTGGTCCACTCCTTGGGGACCACGGGGAGGGGCAGCTGGGCCTGAGCCCCCTGAGCCAGCCCTGCTCCAGCTGGAAGGAAATTCCCACACCTGGAGAGCTGGGGGTGAGCTCAGTGTGAGCTCAGTGTGCTTTGTATTCATCTGGACACATTCAAAACCTGGGAATTTTAACGTGGAGCTGTATTAAATCCTGCTGTGCCACAGAACCTCCCTCCAGGGCTGTGTCCAGGGCTGCAAGAGAGACCCCAAGGGGCTGGAGAGTGTCCAGGGAAGGGAATGGAGCTGGGAAAGGGGCTGGACCCCCAGGAGAATCCCTGAGGGAGCTGGGAAAGGGGCTCAGCCTGGAGAAAAGGAGGTTCAGGGGGGCCCTTGTGGCTCTGCACAACTCCCTGACAGGAGGGGGCAGCCGGGGGGGGGTCGGGCTGTGCTGGCAGGGAACAGGGACAGGAGGAGAGGGAACGGCCTCAGGCTGGGCCAGGGGAGGCTCAGGGTGGGCATCAGCAGGAATTTCCCCATGGAAAGGGTGCTCAGGCCTTGGAAGGTTTGGAGTCCCCACCCACAGGGCAGCACTGTTCCATTAAAGGCAGCACCTGCAGGACATTTGGAAGTGGTTTTGAACAAGAGAAGTTCTCACTGTTCCTGCCTACAGAGCTCAGTTCCAGCTGCAAGGACCCGGAGCAGACATCCAAGGGGAACATTCGTTGTCTCATTCAGCTGAGCCCTGCACCCACCTGGGGCACCTCCCACCACTCACAGCTCCAGCACTCGACCACACTCACACAGGGGCAGTTCTGGGGCCAGCAGTGAAACAAGACCAAAAAGGGATACAAACCCCACAGAGTTCCCTTCTGCCTTCGGCCCCAGTGCTCTGAGGGTGCTGACTCTCTGTGAACCCCAGCTGAGCTGCAGGAAGCACCGTGGCTGTGCAGAAGGCAGCTCTCCACGCTGTCCTTTATTACAAACTGTGTAAACAGAGGGCGGGGCGCTGAAATCCCTGCTGGAACATGCAGAGGGCAGGGAATGTGTCACAGGTGGGTTCTGAACACTGCAAGAAAGGCTCGTGGCTGGGCAGGCTCCCAGGCAGGAGCAGGAGGGGGATGGAGGCAGTGGAGCCCAGGGGTGCTGGTGGCACAGGGAGACCTGGCTTGTGCTGGGGTGCCCAGGTGGGAATGCGGCTCTGCAGGGATTCCAGCGGTGCAGCCGTGCCCTTGGCCAGGCCAGGGCTCAGGTGGGAATGTCCAGGGCTCATGGGAGAATCCAGGGCTCAGAGAATGCCCAAAGCTGATGGGAATGCCCAGGGCTCAGGTGGGAATGCCCAGGGCTCAGGGAATGCCCAGGCTCAGGCTGGAATTCCCAGGCTCAGGTGGGAATGCGGCTCCGCAGGTATTCCAGCACGGCAGCCGTGCCCTTGGCCAGGACGGCGGCGCGGGGCGTACGGAACGGGTTCCCTTCCAGCAGCAGGCTCCTGCAAACAGGGATTGGTTACTGGCATAAAAACTCCTGTACCCACACACTCAGCCACTGCACACAGATTTCTGAGGCCTTTGAAATTCCTGAGTAATTCCTGCTCTGTCCTGCTGAAAGAGTTTGGGTTTCTGCTGCCCCCGTTCACAGCAGCTGAGCTTTGGAGGCAGCTGAAGTTGAATTCATGCTGATAAATCAGTGGGGGTGTAGCACACACCCCACTCCTTCAGCCTCTGCCAGGAGGAGGGGAGGAAAGAACTTCTGGAATATAGAAACAGAATTCCAGAGTGGCTCAGGCTGGAAGGGAGCAGTAGGAGCTGGTCCAACCTCCCTGCTCAAAGGGTGGTGAGAGGGAGCACAGGAAATGTGATCCCCACAAAGCTCCACCACGAGCTTCACACAACCAAGAGACCCTCACCATCAGCTTCAAATGATGAAACAACTCCTCCAATTCTCTGCAATATTGAGAAATTAGGGAAGAGATGATGGAGAAATGATGGAAGAAATGATGGAAGAGATGATGGAAGAAACTGCCCTGTTCTACAAATGGTCAGAGAGACCCTTTTTGGGCAAACCCAACGTCCTGCCAATGGGTGCTGTGTCCTCTGGCAAACATTCCCTGAGGAATTCAGACAGAACATGTTTATAACCAGGCCCCCACGCCCCCACACACCTGAGGTTCTCACAGTTGCCCAGCTCTGGGGGCACCTGCAGGAGGTCGTTGTTCTGCAGGTCCAGCGTTCCCAGCTTGTCCATCCCCTTGAGCTGCACGGGGTCGATGGATCCCACCTGGTTGTTGCTGAGCAGGATGGTCTCCAGGGCTGGCAGGTGATAGAGGACACTGGGAAACACCTTAAACCTTCAGGAAGGGAAAGGAGGGATGGTCAGGAACAGGGAAGTCAGAACAGGAGCACTTCCTGGGAGCTCCCCAGCTCGTTGAAGTGGCTCCTTGTTCTCACATCACAGGAAAATGGTGTCAAATTCAGCCCAGCTCTTTTTATTGCTGTATTTAAAAACCCTAGAGCTGCTCACCTATTAAAAGCAAGATTTATTGTGTGCAGTCTTTTCAGTGCCTCCATCTCCTCGGGCAAGGCTGTCAGAACATTGTTCCTGGTATCAAAGAAAGACAAACAACAACCACTAAACTTAGTCAGGGTTTTGGTTGAGAATCCCCAGGACAGAACTTATTGATCACATTGATCAGCTCCACAGTCTGGGGCCAGTTCACTGCCCCATAACGGGGGCAGGAGTGTGCCATGGATTCCCATTGAGGGCACTCAAAGCCTGTCCAACATTCCCAAGTATTCCCAAGCACCCACCAACTCCACAAACCTGCCTGGGAATTCAGCTCCTTGTTCCCAGAGGAAAGCTTATCAAAGTGCCCAGATCCTGCAGCCAAAGTGAATCAGTCAGGTCACTCTAAACCTCCCCAAAATCCATGGATTGAGCTAATCCTGATCTAATCAATGCCAGGAGCATTTCCCAGGAATCAGAGGAGGCAAGGTGACAACAAGGAACCATCTCCTGCCTCTGTTTCCAGCAGTGCAACAAAATCTGCACTTTCCCTGCACTAATTCCCAGGATTTTTTGGTGTGGTTTTCTAAATCTGCACGTTCCCTGCACGAATTCCCAGGATTTTTTGGTGTGGTTTTCTAATTCTGCACTTTCCCTGCACTGATTCCCAGAATTTTTTGGTGTGGTTTTCTAAATCTGCATTTTCCCTGCACTAATTCCCAGGATTTTTTGGGTGTGCTTTTCTAAATCTGCACTTTCCCTGCACGAATTCCCAGGATTTTTTGGTGTGGTTTTCTAAATCTGCACCTTCCCTGCACTGAATTCCCAGGATTTTTTGGTGTGGTTTTCTAATTCTGCACTTTCCCTGCACTGATTCCCAGAATTTTTTGGTGTGGTTTTCTAAATNAATCAATGCCAGGAGCATTTCCCAGGAATCAGAGGAGGCAAGGTGACAACAAGGAACCATCTCCTGCCTCTGTTTCCAGCAGTGCAACAAAATCTGCACTTTCCCTGCACTAATTCCCAGGATTTTTTGGTGTGGTTTTCTAAATCTGCACTTTCCCTGCACTAATTCCCAGGATTTTTTGGTGTGGTTTTCTAATTCTGCACTTTCCCTGCACTAATTCCCAGGATTTTTTTTAGTGTGGTTTTATAAATCTGCACCTTCCCTGCACTGAATTCCCAGGATTTTTTGGTGTGGTTTTCTTCTTGGGGGTGGTGGGAGTGTTTTGTTAGCAACATCTCAGACCCCTTTCCTGACTGAGGCAGGATCTCTCCTCCTGCAAGTCTCAGAGCTGCTCCATTTCCTTCTGTGTTTTCTTTAAGCAAAGCCCAAATTTAGGCCACGTCCGACCCCGGCTCTGCCACGGAGGCGTTTTGGGAGTGGGAGATGATTTCAGAGCTGCCATCCCACGGGATGGGAACAGATGGCTGGTGGAGGGAGGCAGGGAAATGAATTCCCAAGGGAAGGAAGTGCAGACACACATCACCAACCTGAGATCCAAATGTGTCAGTTTATGGAGCAGGCACAGCTCCAGGGAAATGCAGGAGATCTTGTTGAAGGCCAGGCTGACATCACAGACTGAGTCCTTCAGCTCCACCAGCCTGCAGCACAAAAGGAAGGTGTTGTCATTCTGGAAGCTCAGGGTTGCATTCTGAGTTATCAAAACTCCTGTTTTATTCTACAGATCAAGGACATTTTGTGTTCCTTGGCTTTTCTGAAGGGATTTTGGGAAGATCGTGGAATGTCACCTGCTCCAGCCTTACACCTGGGGGTAAGGCACAGCTCAAATCATTTATCTGCAATTATCAGACTGCATTTCCTCTCACAAATGATGCTACCAAAGCCTCCTCAGCAACTGCAGTCAGGAGCTATTTCAGAGAGCACAGCACAGGTGACATCACTGCCACCTCCTGCCCTGCAGATGTTCTAACACAGACTTTGCCCACCTTCTTCTGCAGCCAAAAAAACCTGACAGAAATTCCTATTTTTTCCCCCATCTTTTGTTTCTGCTCCACTGCAGTGCTGTTACAAAGAGCAGGAGTAGCTGCTGCTGCTTGTGGAAGGTTATTTATTGTATTAACGTGCTTTGGTGGAAAGGTTTTCACAGCTCAAAAGGTTGAACCCCTCAAACAGAATTTCTGGTTTAGCCCTAAAACAAAAAGCAATTAAATGAGAAGACACTCCTGGATTGGATTGGCATGGAATTCTGAGGCAGCTGCACACCCCCCACAGCCATCCCAGGGGATGCAGCAGCCTCTCACACAAGGAGTGACAAAGCACAGGATGCATAAGCAGCAGCTCCCAAAACTGAGTCTCTAGAATCCTTCTTTCCCTCTGGGATTGCACCTCTGTCCATGCCAGAGGTTCAATGTTCAACAAGGGTGGTGGCATCCTCAAAAACCACAAAATTCACCCAAAACTGGCGTGGATGATTTTTTTGGGGGGCTCCCAGAGACACAGCAACCCTTCCTGCTGCCACTGAGGGATTCTTCCTTCCCAGCTGTGCCAGGGAAAGCTTTTCCTTGGCTGTGCCTGGCACCAGTGACTGGGTTTGTGGTGTGCACAAAAACACCTCAAAAACCACAAAATTCACCCAAAATCGGCGTGGATGATTTTTTTTTGGGCTCCCGGCGACACAGCAACCCTTCCTGCTGCCACTGCGGGATTCTTCCTTCCCAGCTGTGCCAGGGAAAGCTTTTCCTTGGCTGTGCCTGGCACCAGTGACTGGGTTTGTGGTGTGCACAAAAACACCTCAAAACCCACAAAATTCACCCAAAACTGGCGTGGATGATTTTTTTGGGGGGCTCCCAGAGACACAGCAACCCTTCCTGCTGCCACTGCGGGATTCTTCCTTCCCAGCTGTGCCAGGGAAAGCTTTTCCTTGGCTGTGCCTGGCCCCGGTGAGTGCAGGGCCCCCCCTGCACCCCAGGGTGGCACCGGGGCCTCCTCCCATCGGGGTTTTCTGTGTGCACAGAAACACCAACAGCTCAGGGGGAGAACAGGAGGCTGGAACAAAGGCAGGAGAGCAAATCCCAGTTGGGAATGCCCTCCCCAGCAGTACCTGGGGGGGATCTCCCTGAGCTGGTTCTTGCTGAAGTTCACGGTGGCCACGGGATTGGAGCCCACGGCGTCGAACACGGCAGCGGGGATCTCGGCGGCCTGCTTCTCACTGGGGCAGGAGTGACACCAATTAACCACTGCCTGCTAATTAACAGGGCGTTCCCACCTTCTTTCAGAGGAGATTAGGAGTGGAACACACAGGTAACAGCTGCAGGAAGATCCCAGCACTGCCCCATGTCCACTATGTCACCAAATAGGATTTTTTTTTTCCCCTTCCCCAACCCTTCCAGGTTCATTTAAGGAATAACAGAGCAGACACTCCCCTGCTACAAGGTGCTCTGGGACTTAAGTGAAAATCATAAAGAGTTTCCAAGGTACTAAAAGCACCTGCTGGGATTCAGCACTTCAGGATATTTGATAACACAAAAAAAATAGTTAAAACCCCACAATCCAAATCTGCCTATTCCCAATAGGAATTAAAGGGGGAAATGCCCACATGCAGCAGGGTTTGTGGACAGCCTGGTGCATAATGAAGGTGGGGGGAAAAAACCCCACAAGCATGGAATAGGACAGTGTTCTCACAACTTCAGGAATGGGCACTGTTCCCAAATACCTGTATTCCAGCAATTTCAGTGTGGTTATGGCGTGGATGTTGACCTTGGACTGGCTGGGAAGAGTCATGGCTGTCACAGGAGGCTCTTCATTGGGGCCAGGGCCCTCATCTGGGGACACCAGAGGGGTGCAGTGACACTGCTGAGCTGCTCTGGGTGGCCCCAGGCAGCTGCCACCACCCCCCTGTAATCCTGCTCCACTCTGGCTCAGCTGAAAATCACCAGATTCAGGTCATTCCAACCATTTCCTAATAAAGGTTTTTTGCCACCTTGGATTTGGGGGTTCTTTTAGGGTGTGGGAGGGAGAAGGGTTGACCTGGACTTTGCAAAGCAGAGGTGTGCTGGGGGCAGCTGCTCTGTGAGGCTCTGCTCCATGGGGTAGGGAGCTGGAAACTACAAAAAACAAGGAATTCTGACTGGAAATGATGATCTAGAGCAGCTTCATCCACACCAGCACATCTGAGCACAATCCCAGTTAAAGCATTAATATTTACAAACCCTCCTCTGCGAGTTCCTTCTCATTGCTCCCCACAACCCACATGAAAAAGCTCCTGCACACCTGAAATGGGAATTCCCATCCAGCTGAGCAGGGTGAGTCCAACCATTCCATAAATCCAACTTCCACTCACAGGAATTCAACAGAACTCTCTGGAAATTCAGCAGCACCCAGGAATAAAAGCCTACTAACAACTTGTGCCCAACCACAGGTAGTTAAGGAAGGGCAAAAGGGGCAGGAACAAGGTAAGAAAAGAGGAATTATCCAATTTCAATCTCTCCAGGAACAGGAGTGGCACTGGTGTAGCTCCTAAGAGGCAGGGGAAAACCATGAGCAGCGCTGGACATGCAAGACACGAGTTAATTGTGCTCTCCACAACTGTATTCCCTGTTGGGAGCTCACCCCACACTGAGCATTTCATGAACTTCTGTCGAGTTCTCAGGGCAGATTTGCATGGGAGATGGCATCAGGAAGGAGTTGTTGAGGCTGCAGAAGCCTAATTAATGCTGCCATCCTCTGGAGAGCCCCTGGGAAAGGAACACTCACACCTCTGGCAAGGGCAGCTGAGCCATCCATTGAGGTGAAATACAGAGGCTGAACATCCTGAGGTTGGGTTTGTAAATGATAATCCTCAATTAAGAATGTTTATTATTTCTTAGCTAACAGGCTGAGAAAAAGAAACAGAAATATCAACAGCAAATCGTTGAGTAAAGGAAATTATTGCTGCAGGATAACTGGGGGGACCTGGATTTAAACAACTGCACGCCCTAAATTCTAATTTATTTTAACTTCTTAGAATATTCTCTTTAAAATGTAGTGGAGGAAAGCAACATACCTTGGATTTTGCTTCTCAGGTATTTCAGCAGTTCCTGGGTGCCTTTCTTTAAAAAAGAAACAAACCCCAAGTCACTGAGCAGTGTCTGTGCAGCTGGGGGGACAATGCAGAGGGACAATTGCAGCACACAGGTGGAGCCCACAGCACTCCTGGACTAAAAATTCCACTGAAAATCCCACAGCAAAATCCTCCTCACAGCAGCCTGGGAACTTGCTTAGCTGGAATTGTATTTATTCCAGCTGAAAATTTCTGATCCTGAATCACAGCCTCAGGCCCCACTTTTGTAGCTCCTTACGTGAAGATTTTTGCCACTTCCAAGAGCAAGGAGGAAGTTCCAACGATTTTAATTTTCCCTTTAAAAAGCTCCAGCACAATTTGCTGTGGAGAAGACGTTGACAGTCTGCCAGTGAGGATGACTGCTCGTTGTTCTGATGTTTTATGGCCTAAATTATAAACTCTGGGAAAATCAGTCTGTGTAATTTGCAGGGATTTTTAACAGCCCCAAAGATTTCCCTCAGCCCTCTCACAGCAACTTCCAGTGCTCAGACACAGCTGCCACGTGCACAACCTGTGAGTAGGGAAGCCCAATCTCCTCTGCACTGTTTGTTTTAGGGGAAAAGCAGATTTGGGGTATGATTTTACAGGTTTCAGATGCAGGGATTGACCTAAAGTGCTGGAGGTGAATGAACATTTCTCATTCCAGCTGACACAGCCAATGAGACTGGATGAACACAGAGGGACAAAGGGAATGTGGATGTTGGAAAGGCAGGAATTGTCATTAGGAGACAGGCAGGGAGAGGTGGGAGCCAGGGAAGGGAAGCCAACAGGGAACAAGCTGGGAAGTTGTGAGGGAAGGGGGAAGGTCAAACTCAAATCTCATGGAGAGGAAAGGAGAGAGGAAAGCACAGCTCCAGAGCCAAGTTATGGCATGGCAGGTAACAAAACCACACCAGGATTTGACAGAAATCAACTGGAAGTTCATCAAGAACCAGGAATGGGGTTGGGACTGGAATGAGAGGCCTGAGGAGAAGGTGAGCAGGGCAAGGCTGGAGAAGAGGAGGATCTGCTGCTCCACTGCACTCTCCCCAGTCCTTTATCTCAGTATCCACCTGCTCTGAGCAGTGCCTGGGGAGCCCTAAAGCTCCTCCATCAATTGCTCCTCTAAATCAAGTGTGAAAAATCCAGGCAGGCACAGAAAATCACAGCCACATGAATTCAGAGTGCTGCTGATGGATCCAGGCAGCACAGACAGAACACGGCCTGACGGACTCCTCGTGCCTGGCCTTTGCTCCAGGTGGGACTCACAGCCCAGCAGTGACAATTCCAGCTGAAGCAGCAAACCCTCAGGAATGCAGGGAATAGCAGAACTCCAGCAGCCCTGCCTCAGACTCCTTTCCAGGAGCACTTTGGACGAGTGCTCGTTAACTCAGAGCACACTCTGCTCCCTCAGGCAGGCACACGAGGGTTTGCCCCTCCTGACAGATGTTACAGATCTCGTTGCCACACACTCTTGGCAGTGCTGCTTATTTTTGGAGCATCCCAGTGCTCGGGGAACATCGATTTTACAACCCTGGCAAAGGCACAGAAGTAGGGATGTACAGCACTGCTGAGGAGAGGGGCCTGCCAGGGAGGAAGGAACAGGGAATTCTGCAGCAGGAGCAGTGCCCACGCTCCAGCCTCCCTGCTGCCCTCAGGACTCCTTTCCTCAGGAACAACTCACACCCTCCCTTTGCTGCCTCCCTACAAGAGAGCAGACAGCTCAATCCTAGATCCTTAATAAAGACAAGATCTTAAATCCCATCCAGTGCCACCCCTGCCATGGCAGGGACACCTCCCACTGTCCCAGGCTGCTCCAAGCCCCAATGTCCAGCCTGGCCTTGGGCACTGCCAGGGATCCAGGGGCAGCCACAGCTGCTCTGGGCACCCTGTGCCAGGGCCTCCCCACCCTCACAGGGAACAATTTCTTCCCAATATCCCATCCATCCCTGCCCTCTGGCAGTGGAAAGCCATTCCCTGTGTCCTGTCCCTCCATGCCTTGTCCCAGTCCCCTTCCAGCTCTCTTGGAGCCCCTTCAGGTACTGCAAGGCCACACACTGAGGTCACCCCAAAGCTTCTCCTCTCCAGGCTGAACAATCCCAGCTCTCCCAGCCTTTCCTCCCAGCAGAGCTGCTCCAAACCTCTGCTCATCCTGGTGCCTCCTCTAAACCCTCTCCAGCAGCTCCAAGTCCTCCCTGTGCAGATGTTCTCACACAACAAAGCCAAGCCCCAGTGCTTACCTGCAGCAGGTCTCTCCGAATGGTTCTCAAAGGATTTCCCTCCAGTGCCAGGAATTTCAGCTGAGGGAGGTTCCCCAGTGTGTAAGGCAACCTGCAGAGGGAAACAACTGATTCCAGAGCAGCTCCAAACCAACTGCTAAACAATGTGCAGTGGTTGGTCAGCTGGGATTCTGAAGCTCAGGTTCAAAGGAAAAGATGCAGGATCCCAGATTCGTTTAAGTTGGAAAAACCCTCCCAGACCACTGAGTCCAAGCTGTGCCTGATCCCCACCTTGTCCCCAGCCCAGAGCTCTGAGTGCCACCTCCAGCCCTTCCTTGGATACCTCCAGGGATGGGCANCCTCAGCCCCTCCTGGGGCTCCAGCCCCTTCCCCAGCTCCCTCAGCCTCTCCTGGGGCTCCAGCCCCTTTCCCAGCTCCCCCAGCTGCTCCTCACAGCACTTCCATGTCACATGTAAGTCACAGGCAGAACACAGAACATTTAAGAAGCCCCAGTTTGAGCACAGCAACCCCAAAACACACAGAGAATTCCTTCATTTTATGGCTGAGCCATTCCTGACCTGCCCTTCCCACAGGCAGGGAGGAGCTGCCACCACCCAGCCCCAGCCCAGGTGCCACTATTACCTACTGATGTCATTGTTGGCCAGGTCGAGCCTCTCCAGCTTCTGCAGCACCGTGATCTCCTCAGGCACTGCCTTGATCTTGTTGTCCCTGAGCTCCAGCACGCACAGGGAGCTCAGCTGTTTCAGGTTCTCTGCATCCAGGATTTCAATCTGGTTCTCCCCAGCGTGTAGTTCCTATGGGAACAAAGAGCACCACAAATATGGTAAAAATCACTTTATAACTTCTCTCCTAAACCATGACATCAGCAGCCATCAGTATGATGATGTGGAGAATGTGGAGATCTTGATTCCCTTTCATCTGCCTACAAAATACCTGGATATAACCTGATTATGTTCAAAGGAAAAATAATATATTTTCTCTGTAGTTACAAAGAAAAAATGATAATGAACAAAGTGAATTCATCCAGAAAAAGTTCCCAGAGATAAAAAATAACTGTTGCAGGTAATGTTAGATCCAGCTTTCAATCACTGCTCTCCTAAATACTTTTTATTTTCCAAATCTGGAAAGTTGTGCAAACTCAACCTCTCAAAAGGCTGAATAATGAGGACAGTAAGAGAAGCTGCACGTGGGGATGCATTAAACAGAGCTCTAAACACATCTGGCTTTGATCACAGCACCTCACAAAAGCTTGAGTTTAAAGGAACTGTCATTATTTCAAAGTTTACAGCAGATGCATTGCAGCAGAGCAGCCATTCCCAGCTCACCTTCAGTAGCTTGCAGGAGGGAAACTCTGGCAAGGAGCGCAGTTTGTTTTTCCTCAGGTAAAGCTGCTCCAGGGATGGCATGGTTGCTAATTTAGAAGGTACAGTCTCCAGGTAATTTTTGGTACAATCCAGTTGCCTCAAGCCTGTGGAAGTAAATGTGCAGTGACAGAAAGAGGAGAAAATAAAAATACCTTTCTACAGCAGCACAATTATCCTGGGGTTTAATTTAAAATAAACACAACGATGTCTTGCCAAACAGATTTTAGAAGTACTAACTCTGATCTTCTGGAGAAAACAATGACTCTTTAAGGATGTATTTTAAAACCCTGCACTGTATTGCTGAACAGAAGCACAGCACTGGCTGTTTGGCATTCCATAACCCGAGGAAAGGGATTTACTTTTCATGGCACTGAGATCTGCAGGCAGCTCCCTGAGCTGGTTCCAGGCCAAATTGAGGCGCACCAAGTTCACCAGCAGAGCAAAACTGGTGGGAATGGCTGTGAGCTGGTTGTTGGACACATCCTGCAGATTGAAACAGAGACAGAGAGAGATCAGAGATGTCTGAAACATCCCAGGAGTGCTCCTAGTGCAAAGTTAATTAGTGGCAGAACAGTAAAATTAGGTGGCTGACAAGTGGCACAAGTGTGAGAGAAGAAAGAATCCCCCAGGAGTGACAGACCACCGGGGATTTCAGCTTTCCCAAAATATTTATCACACCAAGAACAAACTAAAAACAACCCCCAGCAGGCAATAACTGACATTAGAACTTGGAATATTCGCCAAGTTCTGCCACCGAATCCATAGGATTTCTAACTTGCAGTGTGAAAACACGGATAAATCCCTTCCAAACAAAGAAATAGGTTTGAAGTCGTGCTTTACCAGCTCCTCCAAGGTGAGCAGCTGCCCCAGCCCCTCGGGCAGCTGGCTCAGCTCGTTGTGCTGCACCAGGAGGCTCCTTAGACGGGGCAGCTGCAGCAGCTCCTCGGGGAGGCTCCTCAGTTTGTTGTGGCTGGGGTTGGAACATGGAACACAAAGGGAAAGGACAAACACTCAGGAGATTTTAGGGATGCAACTGCACACAGAACATTTGTGTCCCACGGCCTGCTGGTCAGGACACTGCCCCTTTAAGGAAAACCTGGCTCCTGGGAACAATTAATTATCTTTACTTATTTGGTCAAGAAGACTTTTAATCCTACTCTGAATTTACAACATTCCAGATAGATCCTGGGGTTTTTTGTTTATGTACTTCACACACGCAGTGGCAGCATAACCTCTCCTCATGCACAAATTCACAAAATTACCCCAGTAAACAGAAGATTCTGAACCTTCCAGCACAAACAAGATCTACACAGTTATTTACAACGTGCATTATTCATGAGTGGAAATATTTCATCCTCAGAACTGCCAGACTGAAGCAAATAAATGGAGATATTTTGTGTATGATTATGCAGAGCATCGCTGTTTACATCTCACAAGGAATTGTGACTTTGAATGTCAGTGAAAACAATTTCAACAAACACAAGGCCACCAGTTTTGATCCAAAACTAATAATATAATATATACAGTATATAATACATAATAATACTCTACAGTGAGTAATCTGGAATGAATTTTTTGAAAGAAAGGTTGATGTCCTGCCATCTCTCACTCACACCTGAAAGTCACTGCAGTATTTCTCATGTTTGTTCTGTAACGTGGCCTTACCTGACATCGAGTTTCTGGAGATTTTCAAGTTGCCCTAAAGCAGGAGGAAGTGATGTCAGTTGATTGTCATGCACCTGGAAAAGAGAAGTTTTAGAACACAGTTACTAATTTGTACCTTGCAGGCTTTCTTCCCAGGCCTCCCCACCCTCACAGGGAACAATTCCTCCCCAGTATCCCATCCATCCATGTCCTCTGGCAGTGGGAAGCCATTCCCTGTGTCCTGGTACTCCAGGCCCTTGTGAAAAGAACACACCAGGGAAATGGAAAACAAAGATCCAGGACAACGTTTTCCCACATCCTGCATGGAAGTACCATCAGAGGGATCCTGGTACTCACATCCAGCATGGTGAGGGCGGGCAGCAGCTGCACATCCTCCGAGAGGCTCTGCAGCTTGTTGGAGGCCAGGATGAGCTTGGTCAGGTCTGTCTGCTCCCACCAGCGATCGGCACCTCCGAAGGACAGGTTCTGCTGGGCTTCCTCGGGAACGTCCAGGTTAATCCTCCACACGTGCTCGGGCACTGCAGCACAAACACAGCCGTCAGCTGAACCCCGCGGGGGTTTGCTCCGAGCTTCCCCTCTGTCAGCGTGCTTTCCGTGTGTAAAATCACGGAGTGGGATGGGTTGGAAAGGGCCTTAATGATCATCTAGCTCCAACCCTTCTGCCTAGGAGATGATATATATAGACAGATAAATATATATGGATGCATATATGCGTATGTACATGCGTGCACATACATAAAAACATGTATATGTAAATAGATACATATATATACACACACATGTATAGATATAGAGATATAGATATATAGAGATATAGAGATATATAGATATGGATATAGATATATAGATACATATAGAGATATAGAGATATATAGAGATATAGATATAGATACAGATATAGATATAGATAGATAGATATAGATTAGATATAGATAGATATAATGCACACATCCTTATAGTCACCCTACATTGTGTTCTAGAGACACTTATG
>VZTH01018292.1:6383-29900 GCA_013397815.1 Aleadryas rufinucha
TGGGAACAGAGCAAAGTCATGCCCAGGGCCAGGGGAAGGAGTCACAGCAGCCTCGGGAGGTTTTGCACGCCGGGTGCCGCTCGCTGCCCCGGCACAAACAGCGCCCGTGGCTGCGTAAAAACCCTGCAGAACCCCGGCCACGGAACTGCAGCTATCAGATTCTGGGCTTAATTATAGGTTTTAATTGTTTAACTGCAGGGGCATTTGGCAGTCATTAATACATGCTTACCAAAGAAAAAGAAAAAAAAAAAAACAACAAGGAAAAAAAACTTGAAAGAAGTTGAATCAACCTGAGAAAATAAAATATCATCCTACGAAATGCTTGATATATTGTTACTTTGATAAGTTCAAACAAGTGTGACTCACTATACAACCATTCTATCAATTCTGAACAAAAAACTGCATGGGATTATTATGCTTTTAATCCAAAGAGCTGGGTATTTGGAATTCCTCAAGCCCTTTGTGGTGTCATATTAGCTAGGCCAGTCTCTCATGAAAAGAATGTATTGTTGAATAGAGTTGAGTCCGGATCTCTGCTCCATTGGGTTGATAAAATGGCAGTTGATTTAAAAAGAACCAGCTTGTCTGGAGAAAGGATTAGCAGATTAAGAGACTGCATGTAATTTTTTTTTATGTAATGTAAAGTTACATTTCATAACTAAAAGGGATTAATTAAAACGTTAATAGAAGAAGAGATGTTATTTTTCCAGGGACAAATGCCTCACCACACATATGAACATTCACTTTAGTTGCTGCTGCCTCGACAGTAGGAAACGAAATGCTATTCTCTGTGAGCAAGAGTTGACACAGAAAAGAGAGACAAGAGGTTTGTGTGGTGGCTCAGCATTTTATTTTCCTGTTGCACTGATCTGGGTTTCAAAACAGAACAAAAATTCCCTGTGCAGCCAAATATAAATATAAATATATATAAATATATATATAAATATATATAAATATAAATATATAAAATATAAATATATAAATATAAATATATAAATAAAAATTATTTTATTTTATTTTATTTTATTTTATGTTACAAGGCTCTTTCAGACCATCCAGCCAGACCTCTAAACAGCACAACCAACACTTTTGGTGCAACACTGCAGAGCTAAACCTGATCTTTCCCAAAAATGCCTGGTGTTAACTTAGAGAATTCAGAGAATGAAATACCTTTAAGACCTCCAAACAAATTAACAACCAACAAATGCTGCTGTTGAGACTGCAAACCTTTAAATCCCCCTCCCCCCAACACATTTTCAACTTGTTGCAGAGTTTTGCAGAGATATTTTCGTTAGATTTTCCCACCAAATTTATATTAAGGTGAACATTTCTCCTCTTTCCAGACCTCATCCTGTAATAATTCCTACTGCTCTGAGAATTTCTGCTGCTGCTCTTTTTAATCTTTTCTGTTGCTCAGTTCCCTCTCAGAGGAAACATTCTCTGCCCTGTTGCTCTCTTGCTCCCTCACCTTTCTTTAAACAAACATTTGCTTTCCCCTTCTTCCTGTGTCGGTGGCTGCGGTGGTTATTGTGAGAGTAATGCTCTCAAAGCATGAAAATAAAAATTAATTCATGCTCAAGTTTCTTCAAAGGTCAGGAAGGATCCAAGGAAAGCTGATGGGAGCCAGGGGTGTAATTTACCTGTCTTGAAAATCCTGGCCACAGGCAATATTATTATTATTATCTATTAAGGTGCAGGAACATGAGTCAGATCCTTTCCACCACACAGGAAGATTTCTTTTTCCAACCCAAAAACCACAATAAAAAAAGAAACCAGTGAAAGAAAAACNAGGCTAAATACTTATCCTGGTGCTACAAGAGTTATTCACAAACATTTGCCAAGCTTTTGGTGATCTCATTTCACACCCAACTGTTTGATTTGTGGAAACAAGGACCTGCACAAACGAGCTGGGAGGCTTGAATTTCCATCTCTGCCATCGTTGAGGACAAATGTAACTTTTCTAAGGAACTTTGTAGCCATAAACTTTTCCATTTGCCAAGGGAAGCTGGTCAGGAGGCAAATGCAGCTGAAATACGAGTGCAGAAGTGGTGACCAAAGCAGCACTGTCTGCTCCACTGCACTTAATTTCCTTTGTGAGACTTTAGGCACTTAAAGTAAATCCCAAACTGAGAAGTGGCTGCTTCTCCCCGGCTGTTGGAAAAGCTGGAACACTGGTTCCGGCTTTTATGAGCTGCAATATAAATCTCAACGAGCCCTCCATGAATAAAATGAATTGCAGTCTCCAAAGTTCTCTCTTCTTGCTTTAAATTGAACTGGTACCTATTTCTGAACTTTTTTTTTTTCTTCCTCCTGTGACTAAGTGAAAATGTTTTCTCTAAATAGTTTTAAGTGCTTAAAAGAATATGTAATTTTATACTTCCTAAGCCCCTTTCTGTCTGAGCATAAGAGGTCCACAGAGATTAAGGATTCAATTTAAAAGTAATCAAATACTCGTTTTTCCTATGAATATTGAGACCGGTGACTTGCCAGAACTCACACCTGAATCTGTCAAATTCTGGGTTTTTTTCCATCATTTTCCCCTGTCTCTGCTCCTTCAAAGGATGGTTTTTTCAAGCTCTGACTGCCCAGGATAACCCAGAAACACACGAGCAGAACCAAAGGTCTCCAAGAGCAGCAGGAAAACCGATCCCAACTCTGAACTCCTCCATCCCCCTGCAGCTTTTAAAGGCAAACGGGAATTCTGAGAGTCGCAGGAACAGCATTTTCTGCCTGGAAAAGGCTCTGGAGGCTCCAACCTGAGTTGCATTGCAGAGCTGGTGCTGCAATTTGTCACCTACAACGCCCCTAAGCCACATTCAGCTTGTTCTGCTCTGCAGCTGGAGACTTTCCTTCGTCTCTCCCCGAGACACCTTTTACAAGTAACAACAAACAGCAAAACGTAACCGGGAGAAATTTCAAATTTATTTCTTTAATGCAACGAAATCTTTTCTTTTTTTTTTTTTTTTTAAAATCCTCACCTTTTTTTTTGCCAGTGGGGGTTACCAGATCCTCGGTTCCTCTGGTGTGCTGAGGTATTGCACCATCTGCAGCTGCTGGGAGCTCTTTTCTCCCTAATAAATGTCAAGAGCAGTTTTGCTAATTCTTCTCCTGCACGTCAGCCCTCCTCATTTATTGTCCCAATGACAGTGACATCTTTCCCACAGACACTTCCCCCCGAGCTGTCACCTTATTTATTTCTTCCTCTGTCTTGCCTTGAGGGACATGATAAACATGAAGACAGTGCAGAAGGTTTCTCACTTTCGTTTCAATTTCCTTAAGCTGCTTGGTAGAGTTGTCTCGAGTTTTGTCTGGCCAAAGCAGCTATAAATCTCTCTATTATTATTTTTTTTAAATAAAATTATTTAANTTCTCTGCCCTGTTGCTCTCTTGCTCGCTCACCTTTCTTTAAACAAACATTTGCTTTCCCCTTCTTCCTGTGTCGGTGGCTGCGGTGGTTATTGTGAGAGTAATGCTCTCAAAGCATGAAAATAAAAATTAATTCATGCTCAAGTTTCTTCAAAGGTCAGGAAGGATCCAAGGAAAGCTGATGGGAGCCAGGGGTGTAATTTACCTGTCTTGAAAATCCTGGCCACAGGCAATATTATTATTATTATCTGTTAAGGTACAGGAACATGAGTCAGATCCTTTCCACCACACAGGAAGATTTCTTTTTCCAACCCAAAAACCACAATAAAAAAAGAAACCAGTGAAAGAAAAACCCCCAGAAATATCTCAGACCTTATCTTGGCATATATGAGTCAGAGACAACAAAAGCTCTGAAAATATAACATTTTTTTTACCAGATGAGAAATAATTCAGGTTAATGGAACATCAAAAAAGAGGAAGGAGATATGGGCTTCATAATGTTGGAATAGATGATACTTTTAAAAGAAATAAAATTTATCCAGTACAAGGAAAAGTTATGAGTACAATTAGGAGGAGATGGCAGCTGGAAGAACAAAGAGAGAATGGTTATAGGAAAAGATGAGAAAGAATGAAAATAAATATCCAGCTGTATTCCACACAGGTGTGCAAAGATTGATGGCGTGTCCTTACCTCCTCCATTAGCACCAGAAATACTGCCAAACCTTCAGAATGAAAAATCTTCAATTAAAATGTTACCTTTCAAAAAGGTGTTGGTTTGCACATGCACTGAAATCAGTTTGCAGTATTTTTGCAAACAGGTATTTTGCCATAAGATATTTAATATTTCATTATTTTTTCAAGAGCTGCTTGTTGCTGCTTCACTCAATCAAAGACCAGGCCAGGCAACAAAGTCTTTCTTTAAATCCTTGGGGTTTGCAATGAGGAAATGGCCTCAAGTTGTGCCAGGGGAGGTGAAGATTAAATATTAGGAAAAACTTCTTCATGGAAAGGGTTGCAAAGCATTGGAACAGGCTGGACAGGGAAGCTCTGAGGTCACATCCCTGGAGGTGTTTGAAAATGTGTGGCTGGGGCACCTGAGGGCTTGGTTTAGTGGTGAACACGGTGGTGGTGGTTGATGGTTGGACTCGATATCAAAGGTCTTTTCCAGCCTCAATGGCTCCATGGCTGGGTTTGAGGGTGCTGCTGAGGACTGGCAGCAGCGCCAGGGACTCTCTGAGTGTTTCTGTGAAGTTTTTGTGTGGATCCATCAGGTGAAGGAGGGATTTGATCTGTTTGGTACCAGCTTTGCTGCACCTCTGAATTTACCTCGCAGCCTCCAGAGCTCTCAGGATGCCTCGAAGCTGCACATTATCTGAGCTTCCCCAGTGCTTCCCCCGCAGCATTAATTCAGATTTCTCACAAAGGTGCTGAGCAGGTGGATTTTTCCTCCCATAAAATAAATAGTGTGTCATGAAAATGTATTTTCACACCGCATGGAAAAACAGCCTGATGCTGTAAAGTGCTACTGCAAGGGCTGGGGAGGCACTACAAAGTCTCTGTCCCTGGTGGAAGAGAGAGGAAAATCAAACTGCTGAGTGTTACAGATCAGCTTTAGAGAGGGAATTCATGCTTCTGCTTACAGATGAAGCTGTCCTAAACACAGATCCAAGATTCAAAACCTATTCCCCAGTGAGGCATCCTGCCCACACCTGCTGTCCTAAGGATTAAATGGAGTTCTGGCTTAGGGGAAAAAAACCAAATGGAATTTTTCCATTTGCTTGAAAAACTTCTCCGTGGTGGCTGTGGAAAAATATACATTTATAATTATAATGGGATTGCATTGCTTACATACAGCTGGGTTTATATTTCTCATTCAAGGAAGCACAACCTGTTTCATTTCTAAGCAAGGGTCTGATTGCATTTATCCAGCAAAAAATTCAAAGGCAAAATCAGCATTTTCATCCTTCTCCCCAGAATAGTACCTGAGTCTGCCTGCCCAGCCTAGAAAAAAGGTTTCAAAGTTAAAGACCCTTCAAGGACACCCAGAAACAAACTTTGTCTCATTAAAGTGTTTGTGTGGCTTTCCAGCTGATTCACAGTCACTGTAATTCAAAGGCAGTCGTTCCATGAAGGTTCAGCAGTAAAAGATTTCCTCCTCCAGGACCCTGAAATGTTTTGTTCTGGTGCATTCCGAAAAAGACTCTGTGGAAATCGGAGCTTTCACTTAAAGAAACAAAAAAATCCAACTGCAAGACCAAACATAGACACAAAAAACCCCCAAACACACTTGGAGGAAACAAAAAAATTTCCTTTGTATTTATATGTTATAAAAGGTCAGCTACCTCTGTTCAGCAAGGTAATTCAACCAGATTTTGGATTCTGCATCTGTTTTACTTATCTATCCATTCATCAGTATTTAGAAATGACATCTATTTGGGGGAAAAAGATGCTCAAAATTGGGATGATCTTTAAGTACTTGAGCAGAGCGGCCAAGGACGTTATTATAGCACTATTTGAAATGTGCTCTTATCCATGTTAACTTCCCCAAAACAGCATTTTAGGGGAAATTTCAAGAAATTCTGCAGTTTTCCAGCAGTGGGTGAACTACCCCATCCCTCAGATCCACGAGGAAGGTTTGCCCCGTGTCAACCTGCAAATTCTGAGTGCGGCTCTGTCACATTTGCAAAATAAACTCAACACAATCTTCAACACATTTGGAGAGAAGGAGAGAGGTTTTTCTGCCTTTTAAACAGCTGGGGAAGGTGAGAACCAGCCTGTCCATAGGAATATGAAGTGCTGAAACACACAATTAGGAGAGGTGTCTAAAATTTTAATTGAACAATGCCACGCTGTCAGCAGCAGCTTCGACGCGGTCCCGCAATGACATTTGCTATAAACCACGTCAAAATGAAAAATAGGTGTGAGCTGACGTGTGGAGTGTCTGAGGCCTCTGTGCTGCTGGTGGATATTCCTCCAGAAAGCAAGCAACTGCCAGGAACACAAACGACAGAGGTGATTACCCTGTAATTAAATGGAAGTAACAAAGGATCAGGATAACAAAACATGGGACAGGACCCGTGAGAAGAGGAACAAGTGTTGGCTCGGTGACTCTGCTGAAGGGGTTCAGGTGCAATAACTGCAGTGGCTGCTTCTCTCTGGTGCCAGGTTTGTGTTTCCTGGCAGACAAAGCAGCCCATTCCCGTTTCCCCCACGTTTTCCCCCTCACTGTGTCACGTCACACACGGGTTTGGAGCTCCTTGGGAACTGTGAGGGACCTTGGCAGTTCTTCTCCCCAAAAAATCCCCTCTCCATCCCCACAGCAGCTTCGCCTCCAGCAGGACTTTCTCTAGGAACAGACACATCTTTTGTCCAGCTGTCAGACTCCAGCCTAATTCTCAGTTCAGTAGACCCCACATTATTTTAGGAGGGCCCTCTCTGGTTTATTTTAGTGCAACCAACACAGCCAGCCAAGTGCTGCCCTCCTAGCTTGAGATCCCAAGATCAAAAGCATTTCTTCTCTCCCACACCCTTCATCCTGCATGAGTTTAATTTCAAACAAATCTGAACAGTGGTGGAAAAAGAAATAATGATGAAACTCAAAAAAAACCATCCGTCTGCTTCAAATGCTCCAAGGTTTGAACATGAGGTATTGAATGTTTCCTCCTGTTTATTAAGAGATAATAGCAAATGGAATTTGTTAAATAACTTCAAATAACATTCTTAGTAAAAAAAAAAATAGCATTTCTTTCATCAAGCACCTTTTCTGTTATTTACCAACTCATAGAGTTAATTTTAATAAGCTGGAAGCAAATAATACTAAATAGTTCCCCCTAAATTCTGGATGGAATGCAGCAGACCTCTACTAATTCACATTTTGCTAATCCTCACTCTTTATAACACACGAGAGCCTCTTCCTTCACCTCCTGCCTCTTTGCAAAGATTTAATACCATAATGTTTCAGTGACTTCTCAGACTGTTGGAATCTCATTATTTATACAGCATAAATAATTAAACGAGACCCTCTTTTTAAAATTAAATGAGCCATGGTTTCTGAACTGGGTACCTTCGTTAGAAATTGTGCCAGGAGCTGATCACTTCTTACAGGCAATTCCATGTTCACTGACCTCTGGCTCCAGGACTCAGAATTAGGAAGGTCACCACAGACTGAATGGGATGAATATGGACAGAAGGGTTATTATGATTTTTTTCCCCCCTCCCCATTATCTTGGAAACCAAAAGTCCCCATTTTGGGGTGAATACGTGTCCAGGTGGTTCTGCTGCTCACCAGTCACTCCCACATCACACACTGGGGCTGTTCTCACCCAGTGCTCCTTGTGGAAACCTCAAATTTATCAGTATCAGATTTATAAATATCAATTTATCACTTTTCTCCTCGCTCCTACTTCCCATTGCCAGTCCATCAGAGCAGAGCCCAGAGCCAAGGCTGCCGTGGGGAGTATTTCCAGTATTTCCTGTGATTGCTGCCCTTTTAGGTAATTTGCTAAAATTTTATTTTTAATTTGCCACGAATGCCATTTCCATGCATATTTAAAAACATGAACAAACAAGTCTGCACTCTAAGCAAGTCCTTTGCCCATGGCAGCACACGGGCAGGGAGGGTGTTTGGTTATGCAGGGCAAGCTGGAAAATTGAAATGCATGGCTTGTTTTAAAGCTCACAGAGTAATATTTGTTTCGAGTTACCTGAATAAATCTCTGCTTAATCCCCTGGTGATGACAGTCAGAATTTCTCGACTCTAAGCTTTGTGTGTTAACACACAGAAATCCTGATTAGCCACACAGACACTTGGAGGGGCAGATCCAAACAATGAGCCAGGCTTGGGAAAGCTGTTTGTAGGGAACACAGCTAAATAAATAAACCATGCTGCCTTCAGCCCTCCCTGCAGCCACTTGGGCTGGGGGTTTGGGACTGAAAACACCCCTAAAATAAAAATATCTGTCCTAAAGGTGGTTAATGTCTCACAGCCAACACTGAGCAGCACCCAGGACTGGGCATTGTTGAGTACTGAAGGTGTGAACACGCTTCAGCTGTGCAGACAAAACTCCAAATTAATTCAGGTTGGATTACACGCATGTAATTACAGTGCCTTGGCCTCTCTGTGCATGTGTTAGCTGCAAACAAATGAGATTTGTTTGATGTTTCACACTGCACCACGGATAAAAGATCTGTGGCAAATAGCAAACCCATTGCTTTGATCCCGCGTTGAAACATAGGAATGTAGATTAAGGTCTGAATCCAGTTCTCAGGCTGGAGGAAACTTTTCTGATCACAGCACTGGCTGAAGGAAGGGTTTATATCTTGGGGTTTTTAATTAATAAAGAAAAAGGAGTGAGAAGAATCTGTTTTTTCTTGTCTTAAGTAATTACTTTCCTGCGTCGTGGTCAGCAGCGCAGATTGGGAGACGAAAACCTCGCAAACCTCAAACACAGGGGCTGCTGCACTCAGAGAGAAAGAAAATCACCCTTCTCCTGTTCTCTGCTGCAGAGGGTGGGCTGCATTTAATCAGCCAGACACTGACACATTTCATATTCAACAGAACAAAAACACAAACTGAGGCTTTGTTAACCACTCGGATGGAATTTCTGATTGTCACAGCAATAGCTGCACACCTTAGAGCACAGAGAGTGTGAGGAAAATCAGTTTATAGAAAGTGTAGAAGCTGTAGCAAATTGGAAGAGCAAAGATAGAAAAAAAAACCCCAAACCAACCCCCAAATCCTATTACTTTTCTTTTTTTTAAATGAAAATGAGATTAAGCTTGAGAGAGTAAATTTACACTTACTGAGAAGTGGGTAAACTTGATAAAGAGCAAAAAGGTATCAGAACAAGATTGCTGGACCACCTTAGAGTTTCAGAAATAATACCTAACCTAAATGTATGAAACAATTAGAGAATGTTTTTGTTACCTTCAATTCATTTCAGTATAAGTTGCTAAAATACACCCAAAATAGAATAACGTAATTACTCTGGGACATCAATGGAAACTTTTTCCATTTGAGAGCTAATTGTTTTAGCCTTCGGGATGGCCAAGTTAAACACAAGAAATAGATCAGCAAAGTAGATATTTTTGGATTTAAAGATCCCCAGTGAAAGAGAGGAAGTGTGAAAGAAATTAACAACAGATTTTGTATCAATCTTTTGGTTCAAAGGAGACTAAAGGCTGGAAAGGTGACTCAGGTGGAGGTGTGGCATCACATTTTTCCAAGGTTTCAATTTATCCTGTTTTAGCTTCTCTTTTTCACTTTCCATTCCTAAGAAATTACCCTTCATCCTTCATATTACCTGAAGAAGTAGGAAGTATCAATATGGTGAAATAATAATGATTTTTCTTGGCTGGGCTCTTTATGTGTGTGAAAATCTGACATTTTAGCTATTAAGATGAATTATCATCATCATGAAAGTATCATACACATGGAAATCACAGTTATTCAACAGCTGATGTCAAGAGTGATGGCAGAGCAAAGTGTTTATGTGAGCATCACAGAAAGCTGAACCGAGGCTGAGTTCTCTTCTGGAAGGTCTGGGGTTGGGGTGGCAAATTCCTGAGAAAATGAGAAAAACTTTCAGTTCACTCAGGGCTTGGGGAGCTCATCATAAAATCACAGAGTGGTTTGGGATGGAAAGGACCTTAAAGATCATCCAGTGCCACCCCTGCTATGGGCAGGGACACCTTCCACTGTCCCAGGTGGCTCCAAGTTCCAATGTCCAGCCTGGCCTTGGACACTGCCAGGGATCCAGGGGCAGCCACAGCTTCTCTGGGCACCCTGTGCCAGGGCCTCCCCACCCTCACAGGGAGGAATCCCTTCCCAATATCCCATCTTCCATCTTTCCTTTTCCCTTTGTTCTCTTGTGCACCTTCAGCTTTCTGGAAAGTTCTTCATCCTGTTCTTCCCTCCCTCAACGTGTGGCAATGGGAAGCAAAAAGAGTGGGAGAATGTTGGGCTCAAATTGTTGGGCTCAAAAATAATTATAATTATTTTTAATCTACGTTGTCTTCAGAGCCTCACATCCAGCTGTCCCAGAAGATTAAGAAATAAATTTCCACGAGCAAAAACTTCCTGGTCTGTAGGAATGAGAGCCACACTGTGCAGAGTTTTGGCAAACAACATAAACAATATAGAAAAGGAAATATGTAAGTGCTCATATGAGGACATTGCAGCATTTTAGGATCTTCACTGCCCCACATTTGCATTTCCTACAGAACTCCTGTGTCCCACTAGATTAATTCTCCAAAGGAAAGGACCAAGTGGGAATAAGCACAATACCAATTTTTCTGAAATAAAAATCCAACATCCACCTCATGCAAAGACCACTTTAGGACTGAGTTCATAAAGAGCAGGAATATTTGTTCAGTCTTCTCCAGGAATATTTTATAGCAGCAACAGATTTACTTTTATTTTTTTTTACAGGTTACTCAGCTGTTCCCTCTCTCATTTACAGCCACGTTTTTTTCAATCACTTGGTCACCAAACCCACAGAAATGTTTTCTCTTTGCAACGCCATGTCAGCCCTTGTTTATTCCTCCTAACAGTTTATTTTGAAGTAAACCTGCAAATCTCTAATTAAAAAAGACGAAACGCCTGATTAATTACAAACCAAGAGGATTTTGAAAGCAGGAAAGAAAACAAACAACTGTAAAGTGAACAGATGGGATTACAAACGGAATTGGCATCATTAGCATCGGGAGTCCGATAATTAGTTATTAGAATAACAATACATGTCTAATATCAATAGGAGATAACACAAATGTTGTTATAGGGACAGAAGGACGAAGTAAAACTGGAAGTGTCTGGTAAGGATAACTGGAGATGGACTTTCTGCTGATATTTAGGTTTGACTTGTGGAGATAAATTCTGATTTTTGTGGACAGAATCCTGATTTCCCAGGTTTTAAAGCAGAAAATGCCCTCCAAATTATTTATTGAAGACTTCCGATGACCCTGTACAATTTCAGAGATCTAAAGTTTTCTGTCTGACAACGCAGTTAGACAGATTTTCTGGTTTATTTGATGAGTCTAAACCTGGCTTTATGGGGGGATTTGGGATCTAAGAACTAACAGCAGATATAAAGCAGGAGATGTTAAGAAATATGTGGATGTTGAAGACTGGCATAACTGGCTCTGAAATAGACTGTGAGCAAGTGGAATGGCCTTTACATGTTGAAAAGGGCTTTGATCTCCTTAATTCCCAATAAGTGTGGTGCAGAGGAGGGTGTTTGAATGGTGAATAAATCTGTATGTGGGGTAAAACAGGGCTTTTCCACAGTTCTAATAAATGGCGGTTTATATGAGTTGATTGTGATGGGTTGCTTTACAAAGCAAAAACCAAACCTAAACCATGAACACTGAGACATTTAATAGAAAACTGGAGTCAGTAATAAGCTGTGTTATTTCATTCTGTTAACTTTAAGCAGTTTTACTTGGATTGGAGAACGAGGAAATCTTAATGAAACAATTGTACAGATACTTCCATTTAATGGCTGCTTTACAGTCAAATATACATTAAGAAGAAAAATGTTAATTGCTGATGTGCTGCAAATACTGTACAGGCAACACTTAATTACAAAAAGATATCATTTTGAATGGCTGCTATTCCCCTGTCTTCCCCAAATGAACCCACCGACAGAATAATCCAGAGCGTAAGCAAAACTGAAGTTCAAAGATCTAATTTCTAATTCAGGGAAGCATTAAACATATGCTTAACTTTGACCAAATGTGTAAAGCCATTAACTCCAGGCCCATAAAGAAGTGCTTAAAGCTAAATGGGTACTTAGGTTATTATTCACACAGGGTTGCCTTCTTGAATCTTACTCCCCTACCAGTATTAGCACTCTCTCTAGCAGCTGGTCCCATTAATTACCCAAAAAAAATCCCCCAAAAACCTGTCACTGACCATTAAAATGCAGCACACCCTGATTTGCATAGCTATATATGGGTTTCATATTATATTCTATTTATACCTTCTTTTTTTTTTTGCCTGTATAAAACATGAGCAGAGGAAAGCAGGGGTTAGTTTATCCTTTTGCTGGGCCTGATTGTTTAAGGCAGGCAGGCAGATGAATATTTGTGTCTGTGGTTAATTGCGAATGCAAATGAGAAGCTGCCTTTAAAAATCGTGACTTGTGTTTTTGGAGTCTCCAAGAAAGAAGTTTGGGCAGAAATCGAAAATAACCTAACCCAGAGTAAAATTTCTTTTTCTTTTTTTTTTTTTTTTTTTTTTTTTTTATAATATAGAAAAAATAAAAAAAATCCAGNAGTAAAAATAAAGGAAATCCAGAGGTGAAAGAATAATTTTCAGCCCTAAAAACTTCTCTACTGACCTGGAGTGAGGAGAACACTGGTAAACCTAAATTTCATAGAGAAAAGACAGAGAACAACTCTCGTGGCTGTTAATTAATGGGCTTCTAACCTGAACCAGCCCTGAAAGAACAGAGCAGAAGATATTCTTGCTGTTTTCATTTCTTCTTTACTGATTGAAGGAGATGATGGTTTATCTGAGTTGATTATTTTCTCTCTAAATGTCTCAAAATCAGACCTTGGATCTTGTGTTTTGCCATATTTTGATTTCTCCTGCACCACAGACCAAAATCCTGATTTTCACTTGTTTCACACAAACCCAGAATCAATTCCAGCTTATCAGTACCAGACAAACCAGGTCTTGTCGGGGGAACTGAAAAATCAAGATAAAGTGTAACAATTATTTTAGCAAGTTTTGAGGCATACAGCTATTTTAGTCAAGTCCACTCCACTGGCATTAAATTATTCTCCAGCACTGAGGAATTTTAGTTAAAAATTCCCCACAGGGATGTTAGTTCTGGGCTGCCCTTCTGGTTTCTAAATCCAAATGATTCTACAACCATAAGATTTCCAAACACCAAAGCCTCCTCTGTGAAAAGATGTGCCCTCTCTCCTTGAGAAAACAGGGATATTGCCTGGATTTCATGGATTTCATGTTCTCTGTAGTGGTTACAGTTATTGCTTCAGTCTGTTCTAGGAGAATAGGAAAACAAAAGTTGGAGAGAAGGGGTTGAAATGTAAAATCTGATGTTGAGTTTTGCATTCCGTGCACTGCCCTCCTGGGATTTATCACTAATTACTGAACTGTAGAACCACAAATGCTCCAACCCCACATTAAAAGCCAGTGGAGATGAGATTGCCCTGATTTTTCCCTCTCTCTGCCCCGTTTGGTTGCCCATGGCCAGCCCTCCCTCCTTTTCTATGTGTAGGGTGAGCAAACTCCCAGTGAGGACTGAGCCCTCACCCTCGGTCACACCCCGTGCACTAATCTAACCTGAGGATTACCAAAATCAACTCTACATTCTGCTGGATGAAATTCCTTTAAAACAAGGCTTTTTTGAAGGAAAAAGTGCCCCCACCTCTCCACAAAACTTCAACAAATCGGGCAAGTTCTCAAACCAAACTCAAATCCAAACATCAAGTGATGCACAAAGTTCCCCTGTCCTTTGCCTCCCTAAACTCCTATGAAATCTGTAATCAAGGCTGAAGCCCGATATAGTGTGCAACTTTCTTTTTTACAAGAATAAATAATTGCTCGAAGTCCAGGAAAATCTGCATATTGAGCCCGGGATAATCCTCTTGGATGCCTGGCAAACCCGCTTGAATTCGAGTCTCTCACCCATTTTGGAAGGGTCTTCTGGAAAGATTAGGAAAAAGCACATTTTGCCTCAAACAAATCTTGGTGTGGATTGTCTCGTTATCTGGAAATATACCTTGCACTTGAACCCTCCTGTGAAGTGTTTGGTACTATTTATTTTCCCTGAAGTCTTTATTAGAGCCAACATTTAAGGTTTTAACAGAATTGACTTTAACTGGAATTTATTGGCCATACTTCCCCCACACAAACACTTTTTAATTTAAAAGAACATGTTTCTCACAGCGAGGTTTCAGCCCAACTGCTTTTTTTACTTAGTGAAAACCCTTTGAAATGCTGTTGTACTTCTTATTTAAGAAGTTATTCATGTGAGGAACGGCAGCAGGTCTAAGTCCATAATCCTAAATAAAAGGTTAACTTTTGCAACAAATTATTAAGTGGTTGTTTGTCTGGTTTTACTTTTCCAAAGCAATACCCAGAGATATATTTACTTTGAATATGCTTTACTCCCCAAGAGATGGCTTTGCCTTCGTTAGAAGTTTTACTTAAATGAGAGTGAGACGTGAATGTTTGGGAAGCTTCACATATTTCTGAGGCATTTCTCTTGCAGGTTGTAGATGATTCACTGCAGAGAAATCTTTTGATGCCTTGCCAGAATACAAAATGCCAGGTCCTTGCGTGGTGCCAGTGAAAGGAGCTCCACTTCCTTCAGCTCACGCTTGGAGCAGCAGTCGGGCTTAAATTTGCTTTTGTAGATATCGCTCACCCGACTGTCTGTGCTTGGAGCAGGCTCTGCTCAAAGAACACAAACAGCAGCTGAAACGCTTGGCACTGGGCAGGGAAAACTCTGGAATTACAGAAATTTGGGTAGGAAAAGAGGCTGAGGATGTTTGAGCTGAGTGCATGAGTGAGGTCTTTGTATAAATAGTCCATAATGTGGATACTTCAGACAGAGCCTCAGATCACAAACTGCTTTTCTTCAGTGAAGTTTGCTTTGAAATGCTGGTTTTGGGAGCTAGGCTGTTTTCCTGGCATGCATTGTAACACTTTTGTAATACAGATTTTATGTGATCCAGGTGCTAAAATCATGATTTAAAGATTATTACATTTATTATTAATGTGCACTGTCATTTGCTGCCTGACGACTTAACGCTAACTCATGAATTGAGTATCCTGCCAAGGTACCACCACAATGATAGATAATTCCTGGGTGATAAGAGCTGAACAATTAGTACCAAATAATAACATCATTAAGCATGGATTCTGGCCCTTGCAGACAGCATTAAATTAAATATTTCCCTGCTAAAGCATAAGGCACATAAGTATTCCAATTATAGATGAAAGGGAAGCCATGAGCGCCTTCGAATATCCACAGCAAAGGGTTCCCAGGGCTTTTAATAAACAAATGCTTTTTACCTGGAGGAATTGAAGATTAAATCTGATCTAGAACTGTGAAATAAATAACACAAGCATCTCATGGCTGCTCACAGGATAAGGATGTAGCCGTTGTCTGGGAAGGATTAACAGCAGGGAGTTATTTTGATGGCGAGAATTGAAGACTGTATATTCAAACCGGAAAAGGGTAATTTAACATCCCCTTTTTTTTCCAGTCTTGTATTTATGACAAAGCTTCAGCCAGTACAGTGGGATGTGTCCTTATTTTCCCTTTAATCTGAAGGGAATACATGTTCAGCTGTACCTGGGTATGGATGTATCTCCCACCCATCTCCTTCATGTCTTCTCTTCAGCAGGAAGAAGGACGTGGAGTATTCAGCCTCAACAGCCTGGATTTCTTCAGAAATGACCCTGTCAAGATTAAGTTCCTCCAGCTCAGTGTTTATCTACATATTTTCCTATTGAGCTGCTTGGGTTTTTTTCCCCTCTGTGACTTTTGGCTAACAGTAATTGCTGAATTTTCTCATCAGAAACGTGCGTGTCCCTCTAAAAGGAAACAAGTGCCTCTCTGCAGGACTCCACCTGCAGGCTTATCTGCAGCCTGGAATGCTTCGATTTCCTTCTTTGTCACTGGGTATCTTGGTTTGCAGCCTGAATTTTCCCTTCCAAATCAATTCTCAGATGCAGAAGACAAAATCCTCTTGTAGTAGATGGCAACGGATGCCTTGAGTTTTTCCACTGTGAGAACAAATAATCAAATTAGAGTTTTCCTAGGACATTAATTCAATCTAGGAAGCGTGACATATTCATCCCAGTGCTGAAAAAAGCTGTAGGTATTTAAATTCCTTTGTTAGACACAGATACAGACTTGCAGGTTAATGTTCAGAGAACAGAACAGTGCTCATTTCTCCAGCTTCCCTTTTCAAAATGAGACTGTTCCTGTGAGTGATGCGCAGCGAGAACTCGATTGTCAGGAGTGCACCAGAGAATAACTTTTAGTCAATCTCAGTTATTTTTATACCTCTTGATTTCTTTAAAGAAAGGGTAAAAACTGGCTTTTCATGCATTGGTGTTTGTATGTTTAGTGCTGGAAAGGGGAAAAGGGAGAGGAAAAAAAATATCCTGGTAGTGAGCTGTGGGCAGTTTCACCCCCAATTAAATGGACGTCGTTGTGGAGAGATTAATTTAGGAGATATTCCATAATTTTTGCCCAGCTTGCTCTTGCCATTGGCTTGCTGAAGCCCAGGACCTCACCCTCAGAGTTCTTCAGAGAGACTCAAAGAACTGTTTAGAACAAAACCCAACATCTTTCGAGCTGTTTTCCCTGCCTGAATCCTAATACCAGAATTAGCTCATGATAGGCTTTAATCATTTATGCTTACAGGCATCTAAAATTAGGTAATGTGTACCTGGAGATAAATTTGGCTGTGNATTTTCCGAGGTGAAAAAGCAGCTGGCCACAGGATCAGCAGTCAGAGCCTCCTGTCCTGGATTTCCTAGCAGGGCACAGCTGGATCTCCTCCCTGCTGATGNTTAGACACAGATACAGACTTGCAGGTTAATGTTCAGAGAACAGAACAGTGCTCATTTCTCCAGCTTCCCTTTTCAAAATGAGACTGTTCCTGTGAGTGATGCGCAGCGAGAACTCGATTGTCAGGGGTGCACCAGAGAATAACTTTTAGTCAATCTCAGTTATTTTTATACCTCTTGATTTCTTTAAAGAAAGGGTAAAAACTGGCTTTTCATGCATTGGTGTTTGTATGTTTAGTGCTGGAAAGGGGAAAAGGGAGAGGAAAAAAAATATCCTGGTAGTGAGCTGTGGGCAGTTTCACCCCCAATTAAATGGACGTCGTTGTGGAGAGATTAATTTAGGAGATATTCCATAATTTTTGCCCAGCTTGCTCTTGCCATTGGCTTGCTGAAGCCCAGGACCTCACCTTCAGAGTTCTTCAGAGAGACTCAAAGAACTGTTTAGAACAAAACCCAACATCTTTCGAGCTGTTTTCCCTGCCTGAATCCTAATACCAGAATTAGCTCATGATAGGCTTTAATCATTTATGCTTACAGGCATCTAAAATTAGGTAATGTGTACCTGGAGATAAATTTGGCTGTGCGCTGCAGAGCGCTGCAGGAACTGCAAAATGAGGAATAATTGAGGATAAAACCCTCAGCAGTGAAACACCCGATGGTTCTGGGGGTGCACGGAGTGCAATAAAGATGAATTCACAGTGGGGGAAGTCAGAGGCCACGTGAATTTTGACTGTGTAGTAAATAATGGTGGGTGCTGAAGTGCTGGGCGTGGTTTATGAATATGCAAATGAGCATTTGCATTCGGTATGCAGGGAGGGGGTGTGTGGTGCAGGAAGGGTTGATTCAGGGACAGGGCTATGAATATGCAGCAGCTGAACTTCANNATCAGCAGTCAGAGCCTCCTGTCCTGGATTTCCTAGCAGGGCACAGCTGGATCTCCTCCCTGCTGATGCCACCAGTGAGGGAGATTTGGGTGCATCCCACGTGTGACACGCTGTCCTCCGTGCTCCTGAGTGCCTGCAGCTCTTCCCTGGGCCAGAATTTGCTGCCTGGCAGCATTTTATTTATTTTATTCCTTCTGCTCTCCCACGTGAACTCACCTGCCCTGCATCCCACACCAAAACAGGAGGGACCTGAAAGACCTGATGGATCCAATAAGGTCATGAAACTGAGATAATTGAACGACTCAATTCATTTATAACTTTTAAACTTAAGTTTAAAGTGTGAACCCTTTTTTGATCATTTAAGCCAAATCTTCCCATTTCCAAGCCTGCTTCAAGGAAAATGAGACATTCAGGGTTCCTAACAATTTTGCCAATCTGGAGACAGATATGGATTACTTAACATCCTTATATTGTAAAAACCTTCCATTTCAATATAAACCTGGCTCAGACTTCATTCCAGGCATTGATTCAGTCAGCATGAGTTTAAAAAAATGAATAAACAAATTTTTATCTGTAGTGAATAACAGTTACTGTAAAACTAAGCTATAAAATAGGTAATTCTGTGCTTTACATTAATTAAGGTGTCATTCTGCCTTAAATTTACCTAAAATAATCAGGATTTAGGAGATATTGATATTGTTTTCATTTAGCTTTTGTATTTGCCTTTTTTTTACCAATATTTCCTTATTTTAACAAGTGCCTCAACGCAGGAAAAAAGTCTGCTGGTCATCCAACAGAAAAAAAAGTACTGGGAACCTTGATTTCCTTGAATTAATTATGGTTATGTGTGACATTTACATATTTTATTATTGAAATTACCTCCAAAAATACCTATTGCAGATCCCAACAATTAGAGATAATGGTTATGCAGTTTAAATTTCAGCTTTTATTTCTCCCTTTATCTTTTTTTTTCCCTCAGTGAATCCTCATTCCCTAGATAAGTAGCCCATCGCTGTTGCTGGGATTTTTTTCTGTAAGGTATTACAGGTGATGAGTCTTGGATTATCTGTTAAAATTAATTCTATTAGGAATACATTCATTGGTTTGTTCTAAAGCAGCAATTTATCACGTTTGAGTATAATGCACTGATAAATCTCCCAGCTCTGACAAAACAGCTTCCCGGGATTTATTCCTCCGTGTTCCAACAGACCAATTTATATTTCCTACACATTCTGGGGTTCAGAGAAATGTGCTGGGGCTGATGTGGGATGGCAGACACTGAAGTCTTGCAGCATAATTAAGAGATAATGGTGCTATCTGCCTGTTTTATGAGGCACTAACACAGTCCTGAGTGAATAAACCACAGAATAAACTCACTCCGGGCGAGGGAACTGGAGCCCTGCCAGGAGCCTTGCTCCAGCAGCACCATTACATCAGCCTGCTGGCAGGGTTTAATTAAGCAAAATTGGGTGTGCACTGCTGCAAAGGGGATGGGAAATAGGGGCCTGGTTTGGGGACCGGGAGGTGCCAGCAGAGATCTCGCTGGGGTCGCCCCATCCGAGGTGCTCGCTGGGGAACGGGCTCTGCTCCATGTGGGTGCTGAAAAGCTTTCAGCAGGGAAATTTTCCAGCTTTCTGCAGTATTTTGTGAGACTGTAGCATTTCGTGAGAGCTCTGTCTTTCCCATGCAAGCTATTCCAAACAATATTGTGGTTTTCTGTAAACTGTCTTGCACCTGTGAGTTGTTTTGTAGAATTGTTATGATACTGACTAGAGAAATATTTTGAAATGGTGGTTGTAGGATTTAACCAATCCCCCTGGGAGGTGGGTGACAGAGGTCCAATGAACTTACATCATGCCACAGCACTAAAGTATAAAAGAGGTGATATATAATTAAATAAGAGAGCTTCTTCTCTCTACTTTCTGGACCGAATCCGTGTTCCTTCTCTCTCCCTCCTCGCGATAACAGCGACAGCTCCACACCTGCCTGGGAACCTGAGGGGGTTTCTGAGGTGCAAAAGACGCCAAAATGAGAAAACTCACAGGTAGTGTCAGAGCAGGGGGGTGCTGATGTTATCCCCAGTGCTGCTGTCGCTGCTTGGTGTTAGAACTGGGGGATTAAGGCAAAAAACCCCCGACTAAACGAGTTGTAAAGCAAGAAGCTGATATCGTGGTGCCGGCTCTGACGTGATGGCTCTGATCATTATCACTCTTTTCTCCAGAAAGGACAGATGGAAAGAATACAGGAAGATGTGCTGCCCACATCTTGGAAATAGATGGGAAGTTATCCCTGAAGGCAAGGCCTGGGTCAGCAGCAGTGCGGTTCCTGAGACAAATCTCCGTGACATTCAGTCCTGACAGCTCTGCCCAGAGTTCCGGATAAAGGTGACAATTTAATCTAAATATTTGGATGCAGGTGCCTGCTTCCACCAGCAACTGGGTGGAGGCCACTAATTTTGTTTAAGTGACCCAACAGGTGTCAAAATGTCAGAGTTTTGGTCAAAATCCAGCTTTTGAACAATGATCCAAAGAGGAAAGCCTGGGGGGGTTTGGTGATTGATCCCCTCACCTCCATGGGAAATGCTCAGGGAACACGGGAGGCAGAATGGAGCAAGCAGAGCGCACCTATTTCTTTGGAAGATTAAATAAACTGATAAAAATGCTACTCCTGACACAGTCACCAGCTCAGACTTCCACATTCAGTGCAAGCAGCAGTAAAAACTTGCAAGGCAGAGGTATGAAAAGTCTCTGCATCACATTGACCAAAAATGCTTCAGAAATTAAGATCATGGCAAACAAAACCAACAACATACAGCAAAACAATGTGGGGAAGTGACATTTACATAAAATAGGAATGAAATAAGAATGAAACAAGGATAAACTCACACTTCTTTGTTCCTGTAACTTCTTCAGAAGCCCAGGCTACGCGTTCTGCTTTGAAGCTCCAAAGCTGTGAAGCATTTGCAAGGGGAACACAGAATTAGCAATCAGCACAACTGATTAACACAAACAGTCGAAGCATTTTAGGATAAAACCCAGCATTTTTTGACTGAAAACTTAATGTGAGACTACTCTTTTGAGATGTTAATTAAAAATTGAACAATTTCCTAACTAGTCCTATTAAATAATTTTCTTATTGGACTCTAATAAACTTAATAGAGAAGTGCCCTCACCATCATTTGAATTTCTACGTGCAGTAGACACTTTTCAGTAAACCTGGCCTGATTTTGGTACTCAGGAAGGTCTAATTTTATACAAGAGTATAAAATTAAGATGAAGATTTGTTCAAGGTAGAGTAAAACTGAAAATAATGACAGGTTTCTCCACAAAGAACATTTTGCTCAATGGGTGAAGAGTGCCAGGAAGGAGGTGGATATTGCTGTTCTGGCAGTCTCTGATCTGCTCATAACTCTCATTTTTATGCCTGGATTTTATTCATGGCCCACACTGTGACACAACAACACCCTGTGGCTGAGCACTACCCCATATTCCCTAAACACCCAGAGGGAAACAAAACCTCCACACAAAAACACGTGGCAAAAAGCAGCTGCAGAGAGGGAGCTGCATTATCAATGGCTGTCTTCTTTTAGTTCCTCACATGAATTTTCAAGCAGAATATTTGCACTAAATGGAATTTATACAGCAGATGATAGGAATGTGATATTAATGGCAGCTGGATAAGGAATATATTGAAACATCAAACAATAGATAATTCTTAACAAAATGTGATGTTTTAAAGAGTGCTGCAGATAGATTGATCGATCCAGCTGGAAATTCCCTCATTTTTGTATGACAGAATACCCTGGTGGCTGATGCCAGACTGCTTCAGCAATGGACTCAAAGGAATTTGCAACACAGACCAATTTCCTGATTCCCACCACTTTTCAACTCGTGCTTCCATCACCCTCTTGGCACAGAGAATAAACTGATCTAATGAAAGGACAGGACAATAGTTGCTCCGTTTTATAAAATGATTATATGGTTTCTCAATAGGGAAAATGAGGGATCAAAGGCCACAATTATTTTATTTTTAAGTTTTTTGCTGGTTTTTTTTTTCCTATAAAGGAACTAAATCATTGACCAGTGAAACGGAACCTCTTGCTGGCAATCTTTCGTAGACCTTGCCCTCAAATGCTGGCAATCTTTCCTAGACTTTGCCCTCAAAATATTTTAAGACAGAGCTGTGAAAACCAAAGTAAATATAAGCACCCTCTTCTTTGAGTCCATAGTTCTTGCCATTTCCAAATTTAGGTTCAACTTACTCTTCTGCCCTTGAGGAGCTGGGCCATTTCATCCTGGCCTTTTGAGTTGAGCTAATCAGTACTTTTTGTCCACGTTTTTTTTTGTCCAATTTTCTGCATTTTCTCTTCTGCTTAATTGGAACCAAAATAGTTTGGGCGGCTGAACTGAATGGAGGTAATTTTTGTCCGTTCAGCACAATCCTGCTGCCGCCCTTCCACACTAAATGAGAGATGTTAGAGTTCAACCCTCCTCCAGTTCTCTCTCTCTCTCAGCCAAGAAAATCTTTTTCATTTTGCAGCTTCCCAGAAGATTTTTTGCTTAGCTGCTGTTTCGAGGTGCTATTTGCAATCTAGGAGCTGATAGAACAAGCAAAGATGTAAATATTGTCCTGCTGGTAAGCGCTGATTCATTGAAATGGAAATGATTTGTGCAAGAGCATCGTGGCTTGGCCATTATTTGTGTCAGAAACGAGGAGCAAAAGTAATTTAAAAACAGGTGCTCTGCATTGCTTTGTTTTACAATGTCTTTTTCTCATTAAACTTATTTATATTCCGTGTAACCTTTCCGATGAACAGAATGTAAGAGCGCAGTACAAGAGATAACACACACACAGCTTTATCCTTGTCAGCTGCATAGAACCAAAACAGCTCCCTCCACGGAAGGGGATGGGCTGGGGGTTGATGTTCCCTCTTTTCAGCCCTTTCAGAAGAAAAAAAAAAAAATTAAAATCACCTTGATATCTCAGGTCTGAAACTTAAAATACTTAACAAGCTCTAAAATAATGCCCCAAAACTGTGTTCCTCCCAGGCTGAGCTTTCACATCTGAGCAGCCACAGGGTGTGAATAATTCCTCAGTGTCTCGGATCATTGAATCAATTCTGAATTGATTATTTCTCAATTATTTGTATCATCGAATCTGTTTTGAATGGATCATCCCTCGATGATTTGTGTCACTGAATCAATTCTGAATTGATTATTTCTCAATGATTTGTGTCATTGAATCAATTCTGAAAGGATCATCCCTTGATGCTTTGTGTCATTGAATCAATTCTGAATTGATTACTTCTCAATTATTTGTGTCATTGAATCGATTTTGTGTCAATCAGATCAATAGTTGGGTTCCTCAGTGGGAGCTGCAGGATGCAGCTGCTGCATCCCAGCGGCACCAGGGCTCCTGTGCATCCTCACCCCCGGTGTCCCCTCAAAGCCCCTAAATTTTGGAATTTACCAACTCCTCTGCGTGTTCCTGGAATTTCCCTGTGAGCAAACCTGGCTGAACTTGTACAAAAACCAGAGCAGAATGGAGATACAAGATGGATTTTGCCTATATTAGATTTGGTAGCAAAACCACGTCACATAACGCTGTGCTGAAATGAAGATGAGGAACAGAAGTCAGGAGAGCATGTGAATAAATTTAACCTTTAGCTATTAAGACTTGGGACAACGGATGGAGTGACAGGACACAGGCAAT